>OX578151.1:137918404-137945904 GCA_951213105.1 Amaurobius ferox
ATAAAGGTTACTATCATTCCCTATTACATGATGTCTTATTATAAAAAATTAGCGACTGACAACTGGATGCTTTCTGACATCCAAGCTCGGTATTCGAGAACTTGTTGGGGTTCTTCTAGATCGTTATCCAGCTACCAACAATATCCTTTATCCTCTATGACTATTCCATCTTCATTCGGTACATCCAGCCAGTATTCTTTATTCACTTCATATAACTTTCAATCGTACAGCCATGCATCACTAAATAACACACTTAAATTTAAATCTTGTAATTCTAATAGATGTAAAACTTGTCCGTTTGCTAATAGTAATCAGATCAATTGTAACAATAATCTTGTCTTCTGTAAAACATATAATTGTATCTACCAAATTGAATGTAAAAAATGTAATATGTCATATATAGGTCAAACCAGCAATCCTCTGCATCTCCGAATTAATGTACACAGGAATCACATAAAAAAATTTTCAAATAATGCAACTTCCTTTAATGAATCAAAATTTGAATACGAACATTTTTCTAAACATGGGTTCGACAACATTGAAATTAGTATTCTGTGTATTCAAAAAAATTACTATGACAGATTGTTTCTTGAAAATGAATTCATTTGTGCACACAAAACCATCTTTCCATATGGACTCAATCAAATATTTAACCATCATAATATAGTTAAAAAGTCCTTTAATTCTCCTAATGAAGACCATAATATTTATAATTCCTTCAACAATCATAAATGTAAATCAAAAAGAAATAAAAGAGCAAGTAAATATAATAAAAAATTGCCATCATTATCTGAACTAAAAAATGCCATCCTTCAGCAACATGCAAATTTTAAAATTACTTTTGATTGGAAACAATGTAAAAACTGGATTTTCGCAATTAAAAAACAGCAATTAAATATGGTATATAATCTTTTTCTAAGTACTGCATTTGATAACGTTCATTTTAAACATTTATTCTATGATTTGCTCATTACCAGAAGTAAAAATCTTAATAGTTATTTTTATGTCACAGACTTAAACTTTAATGACGAATCAAAACAAAATACTAAAATAAATGAATATTGTACCTTGAATTTTACTAATTCTGTATTAAATAATCTGAAGATAAATAATTTTTTAAAATCGGTTTCCAATTACTTTCCAGTCAAACATGTAAATCCTAAAATTGCATATAAATATGATAAACCGCTAGGACGTTATATTTTCAACTATAATCAAATTGCCAAATCAGTAGATATTAATCAAAACTATGAATTGGATAAAGAGTCATATTGCCACTGTCATTTAGAAAAATACAAAGACTCCGTAGATAAACACCATGGGCATGTTATAACGGGAAATCTAAATATTATTAATTATGATGCACTAAGATTACTGATGTTACTGGGTACTAAGTACCGTATACCTACTAAATTTAAACATAAATTAATATGTAAAGGTTTATTTCTAGACTTAAATAAATTTATTTATAAAATCAGTTATAAATATCAAATCCCTGTAGAAGCCTTTAAACCTTGGAGAGTCTTAATAGAGCAATACTTAAATCATTATATATATAATCAGAAAATTAATAATTCATATAAACTTAATTCAATTAAAAATGATATTAAAGAAATACAAAATGATTTTGTCATTACATATGTCGATAAGGCAAGTGGAAACTACTCAATTATATGTAAATATTATTATAAAAATACCCTTCAGTCACACTTACTTAATAATCATATCTATAATTTACATAAAACTAACCTTAAAATCTTATACAATAGAATATCAGCCAAATATAAGCAAATCCATCTAAAAAATAGTTGTAATAACATTCCATATATTGTTTTAGTACCCAAGTTTCATAAATCCCCTGTTGCTTTTCGAACCTTACCCGTGGGCATAATTCTTACATTACTAATGCTGGAAAATTATTATTAAAGATATTACATGAAGTATCCTCGTCAGATGAAATCTCAAATAATTGTCATATTGTAAAAAATAGTTTTGAAGTAGTTAAGAAATTGAAAACTCTTACTAATATTCGTAGTATTTATACCTTTGATTTCAAAGATTTGTTTAATAATATTAATATAGATGATCTGTATAGAATTATTTTAGGAATTTTTGAAAAATATAATATCAACCTAAAATATTCAAATTTTCTTTTTAAAAAATTACTTAACTTCACTCTTTATGAGAATTATATTCAACATGGTGGTACTATTTTTAAACAACAGGTTGGTATCCCACAAGGGGGGTGTGCCTCATCATTGTTAGCTAATCTGTATTTATTCTTCTATGAAAAAAACATTAATCCAAGCTTGCATAATATGCACATGTTTAGATATATAGATGACATTTTATGTGTATCCCCAAATAATAATATCCCTATAGTATTAAACTTTTATCCAAAAAATTTACAATTAAATGCAAGTAATAATGACACAAATGTTGCAAACTTTTTAGATTTAAATTTAAATTTACAAAATTGTAATATGGGTATAAACTTGTATGATAAAAGACAGGATTTTGAATTTAATACATCAAAAATTCAACATTTTGACTCTTGTCTGCATATATCTGTATTTAGAAATATTATAATAAACCAGGCTCTTAGAATCAATAAAATTTGTGATGAATATTATAAATTAGCGCACTTTATGGAATTATTGAGTACAGCGACTAATAATGCATATCCCCCCAATTTTGTTATTAAAATTATCTACTCAGTGTATCAAATTTCACTCGATAACATCCTAGAAAACATTCCCAACTATAGTGACTAACATAAAAAAAAAAAAAATATATATATATATATATATATATATAATTATTTATTAATTATATAAATAAATAAAAATGAAAAATAATAAACTAAGTCAAAAACATTAGAAAAATCAAAATATCGGAAAATAATATGCATTAACATTAATGTTTTGAATTTTATTTTCGCAAAAAAATGTAACTTTTGTTAGTATTGAAACTACGTTTTGTGCGCCCTTATAATGGTGTATAGTGGCTTCTCGATTATCCAGTTTTCCTATGAATTCTTGTTTAGTAGGAATTTTCATCTATGATTCATATTCATATTCAGTTCTGCATGTTTGGGAAATTGTATTCTGAATTGCTTGTCCAGTCTTCAGCTTAGACTCACTGGACGGGTTTGGGAGTATTTCCGTGAACGTTCGTACTGCCTCCCTGGTAGAATTTCGACTTGTTCATTCCGGTGCTTCTAGATTAAGTTGTTGAGGTTGATCGTGTATACACGTGGTAGAAGAGGAATGATTCATGCCGCATGGTAATACAATTTTCTTAATGTATCCTTTTTTCATTTTTGATGCCTGTAGTCTGAGTTTAAGCATTTATAGTAATGTACTATTGCTTAATCTGAAACAGGCATTTGTTTGGGTTAATTAGAATTGAATACTCAGACCTGAAGAGGAATTTAATTCTGATTAATCATCGAATTTGGGAAGGTTCTGTTCTTTTCTCTTATCGGCATTATGACCGTGAATTTGCTTCTATGGTGATATTAATATTACTTGAATTGTATTTTTATTTTTACATATTCTTATTATTACATTTCAAATATATATATATATATATATATATATTGTGGCGTAGTGGTAGCGTGGTTTTATAGTCACAGCCAAATAACTCTCGAGTGACTTCAATTCTTTATTTATTTACAGCAATTAGGTAATATACAAATTAGATTACAAAGGTATCCAAATCTGAAGTGAGGCGAATAGTCCGCTGAGGTCACTCTGACGTGTTCAAGAAAATGTCCACATCAATTTCCCGTGGAAAGTCTATGCGAGGTGATTCTCTAACCAGGATTCAAGATGAAACTGACGTAAGTCCACGATGCGGTGACGTCCTGTCACGACAATATGCTAGACCCGGGTGGTCTGAAATTTAGACTAGCGGTTGTCTATATGGATCGAGTCCTACTGGGCCCTCGATCTCTCTTCCGTTCCGTCCTTAGGTCAGGAACTATCGCAGAAGGTTTCTGCTCAAAAACCAAATACAGGGCCTATGCCCGAGAAGCACTCTCTTTCCAAAAAGACGAGCTCTCTTGTCGAAGATCAGATCTTAACTCCTCTCTCAAACCCTGCTCCGGTCGCCCTCAGAAAAAGAGCCACCAGGGGACAATTTACTCTCTATTTTTCTATTGGATCTTAATATCCGTGATGTCATTTTTCTTGAGTCTCATTTGTCCGGAGACTCGTGCCAGTAAGTCTAGGGGACACTCCCCTCACGTCTGGAGCTAACGTCCACGCGATCACTCAAGGCGGTTCATGCCAGCTTAGCCTTTCTTCTTAATTGTCAATTTTCCAGACATGGTGGCGCGGGATTCGCGACGTCCATTGTTCTGGTGACCTCTGCTGTCTTTAACATTCAAAGGGTCACAGGTGTGCCCGGTCTGGAATTTCTAAGCCCCAATTCCAATTCGGGGGGGGATTTAATTACAGCTTCATTTGCTGAATTAATTTAATTCGGCACAATCCCTCCCCCCTTAGGGAGATTTTGTCTAGCAGGCAAAATCTGTAAGGCAAAGGGTTAGACATGGTTCACCTGACAACATCATTGGAGGCAACAAGGATTAAAATAAAACAAAAAAAAATTAATATATACATAACACAATTCCTACAAAAATTATAAAAATATATACAGCACAATGTAGTACAGTTTTTTTCTTAATCTGGCAGCATTCTGCTCAGACAGTCTGCATGTCCGATCTCCTTTCCAGCCCGGTGAATGATCTGATAGTTAAAAGGCTGTAGAGCTAGGGCCCATCTCATCAATCTAGGGTTCTGACCAGAATTTGTCTTAAGGAACACTAATGGGTTATGATCGGTTTCGATTGTGAACTTTTGACCATCAAGGTAATGTCGCAGCTTTTTTATTGCAAAAATTATGCCTGCGCATTCCTTCTCCGTGGTTCCAAACCTTTGTTCCGTTGTCGTAAATTTCTTACTCAAATATAATATTGGGTGGTCAGTATTATCCGCCCCCTTCTGAGCCATTATTACGCCCAGCCCTTTTAATGACGCGTCAGTTTGAAGGATAAACTCCTTAGTGAAATCGGGTGCGTATAACACAGGCTTTTCTGTCAGTTTTGTTTTAAGCTCGTTAAAAGCGCTCTCGCACTCTTCCGTCCATACTATCTCCTCCTTCCTATTCTTTCCTTTCAGTGCCCGAGTCAGAGGTTCGGCAATAATTGCGTAATTACGTATATAGCGTGCGTAATAACCACTAAGGCCTAAAAACTGCCTGATTTGGGTTTTATTTCGGGGCGTCCGAAAATCTAACACCGCTTTAATTTTCTCCTCAGTCGGCGTCCTTTGACCGTTCCCTACCATGTGTCCTAAGTATTTAACACAACTCTGTCCAAATTTGCATTTGGCAGGTTTTATCGTTAGTTTGGCAGAAGCGATTTTCCTCAAAACAACATCCAGGTGTTTTAAATGTTCATCCCAGGTCTCTGAGAAAATGGCAACGTCGTCCAGGTACGGAACACAAAACTCCTCACAACCCTGTAACAATTGTGCCATGAACTTGGAGAAACAATAGGGGGCGTTGACTAAACCGAACGGAAGCACTAACGGTCGGTACGTTCCGAAGGTCGTGACGAACGCGGCTAACCTTTGAGCTTTAGGGCTTAAGGGGATCTGCCAGTACCCCTTGGTCAGATCAATTACAGTAATGAACTTCGCTGACGACACCTTCTCTATTCTATCATCCATGTTAGGTAGCGGATAATATTCTGTGCGAATAATTGAATTTAACCGCCTGTAATCGACACATAATCTCGGGTCCTTCCCTGGACTTTCCACTAGGATTATGGGTGAAGTATAATCCGACTCTCCAATCTCAATGATTTTTAATTCCAGCATTCTCTTAATCTCCCGTTTCACAATATCGTTCTGTCTCGGGGACGTCCTATACGGTTTAGACCGCACGGGTTTATTACTTATAAGTTCGATATCGTGCTCTATTAAATGCGTTCTGCCTGGATCATTTGAAAATAGATTTTCATGCGATTTCAGTAACTTCTTCAACTCTTCAATCTGTTCTGAAGTGCACTTTTCTCGTAACGCACTGTCTGTGACGATTTCCTCGAAATCAAAAATGTTGGGATTAGCTACGGGATATGAAATATCCAACTCCGAATCCTTCGTTTCCCCTGCAACATTTCGCTTATTAAAACATTCACGCACTCCACGCGCTGGTGATATGGTTTTAATAAATTTACGTGGTACACTTGTACCTTTTCAGCTTTCCCTGGCATCCTTACAGTGTAATTTGTCTCGGATAATTGTCTCTCAATAGTCCCGGGACCTATCCACTTAACGGCTAATTTATTCGGCCGGTGCGTCGCCAAAACCAAAACCTGATTACCTGCCTTAAATTCTCTTTTAACAGATCCCTTATCATAATACTCCTTTCGTTTTATTTTGTTATCTGTCTCCGTTTCCGAAGCCAGCTGCTGACAATGCCTTAATCGGTTTAAAAGGTCAAATACATAATCCGTGACCACATCATCTGTTATCGGCTCACGCGCCCACTGCTCGAACAATAGAGTCTCCGGTGTCCGAAGGTTCCTGCCGTGAACTAACTCGGAGGGACTAAATCCAGTAGATTCGTGGGTGACATTGCGTAATGCCAGCAAGACTGAGGGCAAATGTCGCTCCCATTCAGTACCGGTTTCGGCACACATTGCACGCAAAAGTCTTTTAATTGTTCGGTGAAATCTCTCGACTGGATTTGACTGGGGGTGATAAATAGAACTATGGGTGGTTTTCACTCCAAACTTTTCGAAGAACGTCGTTGTCAAGTTGCTAGTGAAATAGCTTCCATTGTCCAATTGGACTTCCCTCGGGTACCCAATGCGGCTAAATAACAACAACAAAGCATCCGTCACGTTCTGCGAGCTTACCGTAGATAAAGGTATAGCTTCAGGATATTTAGAGGCTATGTCAATACAAGTTAGGAGGTACCTATTATTTTTCGAAGATACCGGCAGCGGCCCTACGGTATCTATGTTTATTTTTGAAAATATTTCTGAAATCACAGGCACAAGTTTAAGTGGGGCTTTTTTCTTTTCTAATGATTTCCCCACCCGCTGACATGCATCACAAGTTTTTACCATTTCTTCGACGTTTTTAAAGCATTGAGGCCAAAAATAGTGTCTCAAAAGCTTATCCTTGGTCTTAGTAGTTCCCATGTGCGAACCAAAACCTTCATGACAAAGACTTAATATTTTTGATCTATACTTAGTGGGAATCAACAGCTGTTTCCTAACTAACCCTCGGTGATCTGTTGATTTTCTGAACAGTAATTCGCGTTCAATTACAAATTCCGACGTTTTATTTTGCTCTACCTTTTCCCAGAGAGACTTTAAATTTGGGCATTTTTTCGGTTCCTCTAAGAATTCAGTAGCGTCTACGTTTATCAATTCTTGCGTAGGGTATGGTTCAACAGGAGGTAAATCAATCGGTTCTTCTAGCCCATCTATTAATTCTTCACTTTCCGCCACATTTGCGGGTTCTGACTCAATCAATTTTAATTTTTCATCGAAATTTCCTTTATTTCCCGTTTCCGCGCTCCCTTTTGGTTCTTCAGTCGCCTTTTTAGGTTTGCTTTGACTCCTCGTAATCATAGCATTAATTCTTTGGGGGTTATCCTTATTTAAGTCGATTAATTCCTGACTTGAGTTCCCCAACAGATAGTGATTCATTTCCACTGATTTGCCTACGATGGCTGCCTTGGTTCGAATTGTTCCGAATTCAGTGCTTTCCAAAATTACACGGGCTAGCGGTAAACACATAAAATCATTTCCTAAGGGTTGCTTTACCCACACGGTCTCCCCTGTAAAATCTTCGGGTTTTACTAGATTGATGGACGCAAGATCTATGCTACTTCCGCTGTCACGAAGTATAAGCGTATCTATGGAATTCACTTTTGCCCGGCTTAAATAGGGTTTAAATGAAGCATTAAAATGGTCGGTCGTCTCTAGATTATTTACAATCTCCGCGCCCCTTTTTGATTCGGTACAGTTCGTACTGATGTGTCCGATTTTCCGGCAGAGATAGCACGTCACACTTTTCTTCCGCTCGAATTCCCTCGTTCTCCAATCGTTATTTGTTTGATTAGCACTCGACCCATTTTTAGGCACGTTCCTATTTACATCCACCCTTTTCCCAGCTTGGGTTTGTTCGGTTGTTTTTGGGCGGTCTACAAATTTCCTTTCGGGAGGTTTAAAAATTTGGGGTTTCTTTAGAAAACGTCTAGCTGCCTCATAATCATCTAATTTCTTTGCTAGTTCGCTTGGTCTGTTAACCTTTCCCCAATTATCGATGAAGTGTTCTTTCACTTCGGCCGACACGCGTCTTTTTATTTGGTCCGCCACCATCAATTCTTTTAAAGATTCAAAATCCTGAACCTCTATTTCTCTTAGCCATCCTTCGAGATATGCCCGTAACTCAAAAACGAGGTCTTTCCAGAGCTCTCCTTCTCGTTTTTTATGTGTTTGGAATTTGGTCCTAAGGGTCTCTGAGTTAAGTTTAAATCTTTCCATCAGTACCGACTTAATATGCTCATAATCATCGACTTTATCTTCGGGCTCTCTAATTATAATTTCGGCGATCTCAATCGGTATCAAACTAAGTAATTGAGTTACCCATTCCTCCTTATCGATCCCGTTCTTACGAGCTTGACGCTCAATTAAAGTCAGAAATAGAGCCATATCCGATTTTTCGGGTTCATATTTCTGCATCACATATTTTAGATTTCTAGGGGGTCTCGCGCTCTCATGACTCGACGAGGCCAAGCTAATTGTTTCCCCACTTTGAGCCAAACGCAACTTTTCAAGTTCGTATGCCCGTTCCTCTCTTAATTTTCCTGATTCCGATTCCCTACTGGCTTCATTTAATTGCCGTTCCTCTATGATCGTTTCTAACATGGCCTTAACACCTGGTTCGTCAAAATCTGGACTCTCTTGAATTTTTTTAACAAGGTCGATTATTTTTTCGTCATCTCCCAACTCTAGACCTAATTCTACAACGAGGCTTTGAAGATCAGTTTTCCTATGCCTCTTTAAAAACGCCATTTCACCTAATTCGTGAATTCACGGGGAATCACTAACACTTTAATTATAACAATAATCCAATTTTTAAAACGTCCCTTTCCAAAGGTCAATACGCACAGTACCTATAATTTATCCCACAATACACTAATCCCTCTTCCCTACTTCCCAGCTTAACAATAAGACTCTCATCTGAAGAAGGGGAGAATTCCTTTCAATTGAAACTGCCTGGGGCGTGTCTAGCACGGCTTAACTATCCCCACAGCTCTAAGCCTCTAAGGATTATAACACACAATAACACATCTATCTCCTGACTAGCAATGGTTATGCAATTTACATTAAATAAAACTATTAGTTGCAATAACACTTTACAAGATTTTATCTTGTAAATTCAATTATAATTCGGATTCTTATGCCACAATTTAGTTAAGTTTAAATGCAACTTCCAACACTATACGATATGATTGTATGGCATTAATTTAAATTAATGTAAGACATATATAATAACATTTTGCCAAAAAAAAATAGTTTACTAAACTGGAATATTTTAAAAATTTTCTAGAACACAGACTTGCATACCGTTTGACAGTTACGCACATACAACAATTTAATCTGGTTCTTAATTAAATTAGTTATTTTTCACAATTTACAAATTAATCTAATTCTACCAAAATTTTGTTTGCCTCCAAAAAATGAGTCAGGCTTACCTTGTCTGAAGACCCTCGCTCTGCGTCGATGTCACTCAGCTCAATGACGATGCCGTCTCCTCTGACGTAACCTTTCACCACACGATGACTCGCAAGGTTTCAGAAGGGATCTGGCACTCGCTCCTGGACGGGATGTCCTCTTAAAGTCTTGGACGGGATGTCCTCTTAAACTCTTGGACGGGATGTCCTCTTAACTCTTGGACGGGATGTCCTACAGCTCCAGTCCGCAGTAGTCCGGTCTGTTTACTTGCTTCAACTTCTTGATGAAGTGTGGGCCTGTCGTCTTTAATTTGACGATCGATTTATCCAACTCAGCTGCCACCAAAATGGCTGTGGCGTAGTGGTAGCGTGGTTTTATAGTCACAGCCAAATAACTCTCGAGTGACTTCAATTCTTTATTTATTTACAGCAATTAGGTAATATACAAATTAGATTACAAAGGTATCCAAATCTGAAGTGAGGCGAATAGTCCGCTGAGGTCACTCTTACGTGTTCAAGAAAATGTCCACATCAATTTCCCGTGGAAAGTCTATGCGAGGTGATTCTCTAACCAGGATTCAAGATGAAACTGACGTAAGTCCACGATGCGGTGACGTCCTGTCACGACAATATGCTAGACCCGGGTGGTCTGAAATTTAGACTAGCGGTAGTCTATATGGATCGAGTCCTACTGGGCCCTCGATCTCTCTTCCGTTCCGTCCTTAGGTCAGGAACTATCGCAGAAGGTTTCTGCTCAAAATCCAAATACAGGGCCTATGCCCGAGAAGCACTCTCTTTCCAAAAAGACGAGCTCTCTTGTCGAAGATCAGATCTTAACTCCTCTCTCAAACCCTGCTCCGGTCGCCCTCAGAAAAAGAGCCACCAGGGGACAATTTACTCTCTATTTTTCTATTGGATCTTAATATCCGTGATGTCATTTTTCTTGAGTCTCATTTGTCCGGAGACTCGTGCCAGTAAGTCTAGGGGACACTCCCCTCACGTCTGGAGCTAACGTCCACGCGATCACTCAAGGCGGTTCATGCCAGCTTAGCCTTTCTTCTTAATTGTCAATTTTCCAGACATGGTGGCGCGGGATTCGCGACGTCCATTGTTCTGGTGACCTCTGCTGTCTTTAACATTCAAAGGGTCACAGGTGTGCCCGGTCTGGAATTTCTAAGCCCCAATTCCAATTCGGGGGGGGGATTTAATTACAGCTTCATTTGCTGAATTAATTTAATTCGGCACAATATATATATATATATATATAGGGTGACCAGAAAAAAGCGCCCCAAAAGTAAAATGAAACGACAAAAAAACGTGTGAATATATATGTTTTATTCCAATTACAGGAAAAAAATATATATTCTAAATTTATGAAATCACAAGTTCGATATGTTTGCCATCTCCTGCAATGGCATTTGGTTGTCAATATTTCAGTATTGTTTATTCCCAAAGTTTGAACGATTTATGTACAGTGGTTTTCGAGATATAACAGTTCTTAATTGGGTGCTTATTTCTGGTCACCCTGTATATAATATATATATATATATATATATATATATATATATTTATATATATATAAATATATATATATATTGACAAGTCAGGAAATCTTCATAATCGCAAACTATAAATTGTTATTTTTTCCTTGAAGGAGATGAAAGTTCCAAATAAAGGTTTAAACTATGTTAGTTTAGTTGCTTGAAACGTACTCTCCCGACAAAAACTGGAATTCAAATTTTCGCCTATATATATGAAAGTAAAAATCAATCCATCGCCTTAGAGCTATAACTTTAACATATTATTCAGTTATGACTTGAACGTAAATGCGAAGTCCACCCTCCTCCACGTTATAATAGAGGAGAAATGTCTTGCTCCGAAATAACCTTGAGAAGGAAAGTCTCTCCGTGCGTCACGTGATACATTTGGCGATCGCTTCGAAAGCCAGCCAATATCCGCGTGTAATGTGAGCGGAGAGGCCTGGCTTGGTACACACAATGGCCGCTCGCGTTAAATACAGGGTATTTCAAAAGTCCGTATAAAATTTAAAAATTCATTAAAAATCGAAAAATCGTCGCATTGAGGTGCGGTTTGTACTATAAGTATTGCTAGGACGGGTTTTTTTTTTTTGACGTGAAAAAATTTTGTAGTTTAAAAAATCACCTATAGGTGGCGCTGAACGCATTGGAAAGACAATTAAAATAACTTATTGCACGTGTCAAATCGTGTAACAAGCCTAAATAACCCTGAACCGGTGATAGGACCGTTTCCTTTCTTTAGATTTTTTCTAAATTAGAATTTTCGCAAAGCATCTGATGCTGATTCTCCGCTCACGTAATACAGCTTCATTAACAAGGCTTTCTCGATCAAAGGTAGCATTCTCGCAAAAACTTCTTCTTTGCACCGTTTACTATTGAATCACATGAAGAATCTACAGAGCACTACAGCTCTTTTATAACAGCCTCATTTGCATATTTCTGGAAGATGTATTCGGGTAAGCGCCACCTATAGGTGATTTTTTGAACTACAATTTTTTTTCACGTCAAAAAAACTCTCCATCCTGACAATACTTATGGTACAAACCGTACCTCAATGCGATGATTTTTCGATTTTTAATGAATTTTTAAATTTTATACGTACTTTTGAAATACCCTGCATGTTAATTCAGTTATAAGTGAGTGGAGGTTAACAACTTTTCCTGTACCTCCTATGTATCAAGTTAAATCTGCCGTAAGTATAGTCACTATTTTAAAAAAAATGAATTATGAAACAGCAAATTCAATGTTTATTTAATTTAGCATTTATTTCATGTAAATTTATTCAATAGGGAAAATATATCATTTAAATGGACGTAAATAACTATACATAAAGTCTGGAGTCCTTTTAATGTGTATAGAAATATATGTGAAGTCTACATAATTTTGTTTTACCTAATCTACATTATTTTATACTAGGACAAATAAAACAGTAAGTATCGAAATAAAATATTCGATACATTTACATATTCTGCTTATTATAGAATACAAATCAGATGTTTCAGTGTAAGGTCTTTGATAAAAAAAATAGTTGTTATCTTTTTTTGTTTAAAAGTAATTCAAACATTCAGTCATTCGATAAAGGTCTATCATTTTTTTTTCTTTTGTACCAATTTATTTTTTTTTCTTTTGTATCTCGATAATAAAATACATTATCTGTCTAAAGACTATCTTATTTATTTTTAAATATAAATCTCACTTAAAATGCCAAGGTTTGTTTAAAAATTAATATACTTATATTTCGTAATATTTTTTTGGTTTTTAAAAATTAAATCGAAAAATATAAGAATTTTCTACTAGAGCGAGCTCATCCAAAATCAGTAGACCTCTGTGGTTTATTGATATAAATAATTATACGAATATTTATTTGAATCCTTAATTTATATCAAATATATACTAGAGAGGTTTAGATGAAAATATATTTCCGATATTTCCATTGATTTTGGATTAAAATATTTTTCATATATTTTCCTCATTGTATAACTAAATACATATTTATATTATGATTTTTACTGCTTTAGGTAAAGAAAACATAAACATTGCCTCAACATATTAGCATTATTTAAGTGATCTTATTTGATTTTAAAAAAAACATTTTTATTTGTAATATTTTGAACCGTAACGATATTTTTATATATATTTCTTCAATCTGAGAAAAATTGTTCGAAAAACTGAGGGCATTTATTCAGTTTACTCATTTTGAAAATCAATACACCTCTGATTTTCGTCAGTGAAATTACTATTACAATATTTTATTAGATTTATTTTATTCGCGAAATATAGTGCACATAGACTTACAAACGGGCATCATTGAAATAATACTTGATTCGCATTCAGAAACGTTTAATATATGCATATCTATCAAAATTAGGGAATCAGATTTTGACTCCATCACAATATTGTGCCTTTATATATACTATACACTGTAGGGAAATTAAAATTATCATAAATGAGTATGTAGATAAACATATGTGCTAGTTACATTATATTTTCGTGTCGTTTCCAATATCATAATAGATAAATCATGTAAAAATATAATTTATAGAGTTTTCACAGATGAATTAAGCTCAGAATCGAAAACTCTCCCGAAATAAATTATCTTATCGCATTTCTGTCTCGAATCGGCGACTAAATCATAGGGTATCGCAGTATAGTATAGAAAAAGAAAGAAAGCAGACTGAAGTGAAATGAAGATGAACCAAATCTTTTTCTACGCTAAATTGAACGCCGTCCCAGTCTAGAAAGTTGCGGAAAAGTTATCTTTCCCTAAAATAAAATACCCTGGTTAAAAGTTCCTTAAAAGTATTCAAGACACTGGTGTACATTTTAAAGAAAGTAACAGAAAAATAACACCTTTCAAAGTGTTTTTAAAAGTTCTATAGAAAGTATTTGAAACGAGCAATTTGGTGTTTTGTGGTATAAAGTTGCAATGGAGGAAAGAAAAATCGGAATTTCCCCTCAGGTGAAGTTCACAGAAAAAATAATTGAAGTGAGCGTTTCCAGTAGACTGGCTTTTAAATCCATATTCCATATTTTCTGACGTTTATTAATATAATAATTGGAACAAATAACCGATGTTGCCCGAGATTTAAGATCTGGAACCTTCGATCAAAATCCCATCAAAATTCAGGGAATTTTCCAAAACAAACGAACAGGTTAATGATAGGATAAGAGGAAAAACCTCAATTTTTAGAGCATCTTTTCAAAAATCGAAAGAAATATAAAAATAGTATAATTATGTCAAAATCCCAAATAACTGTTTTATATGTGGCGTTTTATTCAAAACTAAATAATAGAATCAAATGACAAAAGTTATTTAATGGAAGCTAACATTATCCGATGTATAACATGTTTTTGATCTAAAACTGAAAACGATATAAAATACTAACTACATCTCACTACACTCAAACTATTAATCTTACTTTTAACAATTAAATTAGCACTTTTCCTTGTCATTTACTGCTTGGAAACCAAAAATAAACAGAAAATTAATGAAAAAATGGGTAAGGACTAATTCAATAAATCGGTATTTGGCGGATATATTATCATGATAATGAATTACGTAGCTTGCAAAAGTTTCAAATCAATAAGTGAGGAATTCACAAAAATGGAAAACGAAAAGAGAAGTCCTCAGTGTGCATGCACTATTGATGTTGTCCACTGTTGATATCACTTATCATTCAGTCGTCAATCAGATACTGTGTTTATCATTACATATATATGCAGCATATCTATATTTATAACAATAAATGTAAATACATGTATTCTGTCTGTGGATGTGTTTGTCATTCGTAGCGGGAAAATCCAAGTTACCAACAGTCGGGAAATTCGGTACAGGGTACCAAAACCGAAAAGACGGTGTACATTAGCGATATTTTTTTTAATTCGAAATAGTTTTTTAATTACATTATGTTAAAGCGCGCAGTTTTGCGCTATTTTCCCACAAAATTGTTCCTTTTAGCAAGAAAGAATACTGTCACAAATTTTTTATCTTAACACCATCGGGAAGACAAAAAAAATGTTCTTCCCAACGAGATTTAAACCAAATTCATGAGAAAATTTCTTCACATTTAATTTCTAATACATAGAAAAACACGTATTTTATGATCATTTTTTTCTTCCATGGGATAATAGAAGATTCACGATTCTATTGATTGGCATAAATAGGAAGTGCTATCTTGACATTCTAAAAAAAATATTGATACTTTATTCTCAAATTTTTAAGTGAGTCTATAAAAGTTGGCTTTCGTAATTGAGATGGTTAGATGTGGTTCCGTCCACAAGATAGCGCATGTGCGGTTGCAATATCAACCGAATAACATTTCATTCTACCGTGTCACTGATGTCACAACTGGGCCTGTGGTGTCCATTGTTATGCTTCCGTAGGGAAAATCGGAGCACTGTAATGGATTTTGCCTAAATAAGTCTTTTTTTTTCTTAGAAATTGAGTGGTGCTTTTATATCCGTATTATTTAAGTAGCGCGCGCCTTTTCAGGACTCAAGTAATTCCTCGTAATAAAGTGTTCGTAAGAACTTTTAATCAGAAATGAATTGACAACGTTGTCTAATAGCTATTACTAGATATTCTCGAGATATGCATTTCATTTTTCAGCAAAGGAACACCATATCTTTAAAACATTTAATATATTTTTATGACATTCCATATGCTTATTTTAATTTATATCTACATTATACCTAATTAGCAAAGCACGTGATTTTGCGCACAATTAATAATGAACTGATTCAAAGCATAAAATGTAGCGCAATTCAAAATAAGTAATCATACGTACGTTTCGGAAATCAACAGGGTTTCCTTTTTCAGTGCGTCCAGTCTGTACACCTCCCAAAAATAGAGCTATAATAATGATCTATTTTTACTTTCCCTGCAATACATGGTAATGTATAGGGAAAGTATTGGAATCATGCCGAAAATCGCAACTCGAGTTTTCGACGAATCTACGTGTTTCGAGACCTCTAGAATACGAAGAAACCATTTTTAGCGTGGCGTCTGTGTGTCTGTCTGTCTGTGCGTCTGTGCAGGTTTTGTATCGACTCTAACTTAAAAATTATTTGACCGAATTTCATAAAATTTGATAGGTAAGTCACTTATGGACGAATCCGATGCTGATAAGTTTTGGGTACGACTCAGGATAAAGAAACCCGCATTTTTTGCGAAATGGTCCACAAAAGCTTGTATCCGCTCTAGCTGAAAAACTAATGTATCGAATTTCACAAAATTCGGTAGATAAGTCACTGGTGGATCACCCTGGTGCTGATTAGATTTTGGTATGATTCGAAAGAAAAATAACCTGTATTTCTTTGCAAAAATCGCCAAAATCTAAAATAAAAAACTACGTATGCTCAAATATATCCATTAAATGCTTGTTTAATATGTAATGTTTAATGAAGAAGATCAACCCCATTACGTTAGGACTAGCCGTTCTCGAGATATTTTAACCTTTTCGTATTTTCTCTAAGCCCCCTTTGTAAATAAGTCCAGTTATAAAATGAGAACGAGAATTGAATTAAAAGTGAATTACATTTAATTAAAATGAAGAAAACGTGGATATACGTATGCAGGGAAAGTCTTGTGCTGCCCACATCAGATGTTTAATTTTTACTTTCCCTGAAATACATGGTAAAGTACAAGGAAAGTATTGGAATCATGCCGAAAATCACAACTCGAGTTTTCGACGGATCTACACGTTTTGAGACCTCTAGAATACGAAAAAAACATTTTTGGCGTGACGTCTGCGTATGTGTCTGTGTGTCTGTGTGTCTGTCTGTCTGTACAGATTTTGTATCCACTCTAACTAAAAAACTAATGGACCGAATTTCACAAAATTTGGTAGGTAAGTCACTTGTGAACGAGTCTGGTGCTGATTAGTTTTGGGTATGATTTGAGATAAAAGAACGCGCCTTTTTTTGCGAAATGGCCCGCAAAATCTTGTATCCACTCTAACTAAACAACTAATGGATCGAATTTCACAAAATTCAGTAGATGAGTCACTTGTGGATTACCCTGGTGCTGATTAGATTTTGGTATGATTCGGAAAAAAATAACCTGCCTTTTTTTGCAAAATAGCCCGCAAAAATCGTCAAAATATAAACTAAGGAACTAGGTATACTCAAATATATCCATTAAATGCCCGTTTAATACGTAATTTTTAACGACGAAAAGAATAAGACCAACCCCATTACACTAGGACTAGCCGTTCTCGAGATATTTTAGTTTTTCGTACTTTCTCTACGCCACCTTTGAAAATAAGCCCGGTTAACGAATGAGAACAAAAATTGAATTAAAAGTGAAATAAATTTAATTAAAATAAAGATAAAGTTAATATAAGTCTGCAGGGAAAGTCATGTGTTGCTCACATCAGATTTTTATTACGAAATTCATGTGTTCAATAAATTATGTATTGCTCATACCCGTTTATCCTTATATTATAAAATGTCTCTTCCAACTGAAACTCTCTAGGCATAACTGATTTTGTAACTTTCCTAATCCTGCACGGCGGTGTCTCACTGATAGAGCAACCAGAAATAGTATAGAGAGAACGAAAAGGAAAAGTGAAATGAAACGAAGATGAACCGATTTCTTTCTCTGCTAAAATGAACATCGTCCCAGAAGTCGAAAAGCTGTGAAAGAGTTGTTTTTCAAAAGATTTATACATTGTTTAAAAGTTCTGCAGAAAGAATTCGAAACCAACAACTTAAGTCTCGCTGTATAAAGTTGAAATGCAAAGAAAGAAAAACTGTATTTCACCTGAGTGGTGGGTACGAAAGCAATTGAAAATTCTGATGTGCTAAATTCATTAGATAACAAACAGATTTTCCCAAAAGAACACTTTTTGTTCTTCTGGGAAAAGGAAAATACCAATTTTCTTTAAAACTTGATCTCCTTAAAGATTATATGGAGTTTAAAGTGGTTACTGTTTAAAGTTAAGGTATCGCGTGATTCTTTTGAATTATCACTCTGCCGAGCGTATAATTTAAAAAGTTAGGATAACGAAGAAGACAGAAACAGAGACAGACTAAAAAAGTCAATTACAAAGTTCCGTAGCTTTCTTTAATGAGTAGGAATCAAAATTAAATAGGTTACAAAATGATATTATTTAACAACATATATATATATATATATATATTTATATATATAAGTTGATATGTATATTGAAGATGCGTCTCATAAGTTTTTGCACTTTAGTATAAGAAATAGATATCAGAAGAAGAAGAAAATAAGAAATGCAATTTTATCGGTATATATTTAATAACGACTAATAAACAATATAAGACCATGAACATACCTGTTTGATTTGCAGGTTTAAATAAACGAAATAATCACAAAAAGCATCAAAAAACTTGTTTCAGAAGTTTATGCTCAAGTAACAAAAAATGAAGTTATTTAACGAATGTGATGTTCATTTCGTTTTATAACTTGAAAAACACGATCTGGCATTGACAGAATAAGAGAATGAAAAATTTCTGGGTCTAAATTATACCAGCAGTTTTCAATTTCACACTTTAATTCGACCAAAGACGAAAAATGTCGCCTATTCGCATAAACTCTTCTGGATAGGATCCCCCAAAGGTTTTCTATGGGATTCAATTCGGGGCGTTTGGCCGGCCATAACCATAATGTTATTACACTGCAACCAAAGTTTCGTTGACTTTACAGCATGAATGGGAGCATGGTTGTGCTGAAAACAGAGGTTTCGTCCTGCTAGATTTGCAGTTTCTGGTAATATGTGACCCTTTAACGTTTGTTGGTAATTTAGCGCATTTTGCTTACCGTTCAGAAAGGCTGAGGATAACGTACCATTAAAGCAAAACGCTCCCCACACCATCAAGGAACGACTCTGTTTCCTACTGAAGAAAAAACTTTCTGTTCTTGGCTCAGGTCATGCCAGTATGATACCCGTCCATCTGGGCAATCAATATTCCATTTCTTTTCATCACTAAATATAGCAGTTTTCCATTGGTCGTCCCAGTTCATGTGTTCCCGAGCCCACTCCATCTAACGTAATTTATGATTTTCAGTTAAACTCTTGATTCGCTTTATACATGCGAGTATTATATTGCGATTACTTTATAAATGTCTGTGAATAGTAGATCTAGATACTTTTAAAACTGAATCTCTTTGTATTTCAGATAGCGGCGGTTCTTGAGTCGATGCTAGATGAACAAGTTTTCAATCATCTCGAGAACTAGTACAATTTGGACGATCTGATCTATCTTTTACTTTATAATAGGCCTCTTGTTGTAGCACAGCATAAATGCCTCGTTTTGACCGACTTAATATTTTCGCGATATCAAGAACAGACTTTCAATAAGCTTTTAATCTCCAAATTTTATACATTTCGTCTTTTGTAAACTGTTTCATACGCGGCTTGGTACTGAATAGTGAGAAATGAAACTCAGTCTTATATATAGTGGGCAAACGTCAGCAGAACTGTTTTATGCAAATTACTACCTTATTTGCATACTTTGTTTTGATTTTCCACGTTTTTTGTTACTTGTGCATAAACTTTCGAAACAAATTTTTTGATGCTTTTTTTTGTGTTTACTTCGTTTATTGAAACCTGCAAATCAAACAGGTATGTTCATGGTCTTATATTGTTTATTAATCGTTATTAAATATATAGCGACGAAATTTCATTTCTTATTTTCTTCTTCTGATATCTATTGCTTATACTAGAGTGCATGAACTTTTGAGACGTACCTTTGTTTAGTTGATGACATGATACTATATATAAAGGATTGTGTCGAATGCAGCATACACTTTTAGGGAGTAATTTGTGGTAATGTTTATATGAACTCTTATGTTTATATGAATTCTTGTGTTTAGTTTCAACGATTAAGATCTTTTCGCCGCCTATAAAGATTTTCTTAAGCATAATGGCCTAGATGCGGAATGGTACCGGCATCCGGGCGGGTGGCCATGGTATAAAGTATGCTGAACCGGGGTGAGGGGGTTACAACCCCCCTCCTCGGTCAACGTTTGGTATTATTCCTTTTCGTGTACTTTTCATTTTGTTTCATACTTGATTTTTACATTTGGAACTTACCTTTTAGATTTTATATACTGTTCGATGTTGCGAAGCAACGTGGCGCTTTACTTCATTTGTAACTTCGTGCTATTTAAGTTTTATGAATTTGGTTTAAATTTTAAATTAAAACTGTTTGTTTTTATAAAATAATAAATTTGCTAGTTTTTAAAATTAAATTGCTTGTTATTATTCAGTAATCTGTCTTAAATTATTGTATTATACTTTTGTAGTATATATATATATGTGTGTGTGTGTGTGTATATATATATACATATAAATATAACTATTAACCTCGTCTAAAACAATCTACTTAAAATATACCCAAAGGCGCTAAGCTGCTCAAACAAGTACATTTATATACTACATAAGATTTAGAAAGAAGAAGAATGACAATGTATCAAAATTTCGCCGGGGGGGGATTGTGACCCCCACTTCCCTGTTTAGATAGCTTCATGTCATGACGACACTCCCGGAAGCGGATACAATGTCGCAAACCAAGTACATATACTAAAACTAAAAATGTAAAAAGTTGAAAGACCTATACTGACATTACACCTAAACAGAAACAACGAGATTTACTACATCCAAACAGAAACACAAACACAAAATACCTTTTAAATATCAAATATATATATATATATATATATATATATATATATATATATATATATATATTTGTGAGACCAGGATATTTTAGGCAGTGCTAATGTTCGTAGATTTATTATATCTAATAAGACAGACAAAGAGCCCAGACTCATAGGTACAAGTTTATAACAGCACTGACCCGGGAACTCACGAAAACCATAAATAAGGATTCTTCAATTACAGGAGTGGTCGAGCCAGAAAAGTTACTGGAGGCTAAAGCAGAAGCTAGTAGATTGATTAAAGATTTAATCAATGGGGAAGTGTTGTTGCATCGCCCTGAGGTCAACCAGTGAGATACGGAGGGCGTATCTCTGGATCTCAGGCAAAAACGATGTGGCAACAGGCAGAAGGTTCAAGAGACGAGATTCGAATATTTAAGAAGTTAGACATACAGTTCAGTCATGAAAAATCTCCATTAAGTTAAACATACAGACAGCGATGATGCAGTCAGCATTCAGGCAAGAACGAGAGTGTTCATATTTTGAGAAATTAATATATAAGTCTTCAATATGGGCATTCAGTCATGAGTCTCTGTATCAGTGGTGTGCTTCACAGAAGTGGGACAATGATGGCCGAAGAGGTGTTCGTTGAAAAAATGAGTCTAGTATCTACAACTTGAGAGTGTCAGGAGAGTGTGTCAGGCACTACCGACACTACAGCGTCTAAAGACAATAAGGAGGTATATACCCATCAGCTGTTATAAAAGGTCATAATAATTTAAAAAATTAATGTACTTGGTCTCACACACCTAGTTTCCACCTTAAGTATGTGTGTACAATTATTGTAATTTAATTATAATTATAATGTGTTTAATAAATAATGCTTATTTTAAATTTAAAATGGGTGAAGTTAATTCTGTAGTATAATTAATACTTTTATTCCAGGAACTCGCATAAAGAAATAATGGTGGATTATGATGCGGTACAATGTAATGTGGAGCTATATGAATTACGGGTAATTTAAGATTGATAACTAAGCAGCTCAATTTCACTATTTAATATTTGAGTTAACTGGATGTTAACTATTTTTTGTGTACCACAATATTATAGCGAATTAATGTACTATTCAGGAATGATACAAGGAATTTCACTTATATTCCCGGGAATCACCCATAATCTCGAGCCTTTTATCTCACTGACAGGAACTACGCCACTGACATTATTTGCATAGGCTTTGTGAATCGTTCGGTAACATTTAACAGTATTGTGGCGATGCTGCGCGTTTAGAAACCCATTAAGAATGGCTAGTATTTATTAACTTATATATGCGTGGTTCGTTCGATCCTGGTGAATTCCACAAGGAATCTTGAACAGGTGACAAATCAAATCTTAAATTACTTTGTACAACGATAAAAAATATTCAATTTACGAATAGCAGCTGAAAAAACAATAGTCATTGTTTTTGGCAAGCAGTAGCACTTAAGCAGAAAACCAATTTTCAAATTAGAAGGAATGAGCATACCAACTGCAATAACTCAAAAGTACTTGGGCCTCATGCTTGATCAATATATCTCTTTCATTCCACCCATAATAACCCGATCCCAACATTCCACAGTACAGTACCAAAGATTCACCCGTTTAGACCATCAACATGGGATATAAATATACTAACATCCCAAAAATCTAGTAACAGTCAGTGCCATCCAAGATGTTTGCATATGTAGCAAGTATAGGCAGCTAATGTCAAACACCGTGTAAAACGTAAGCTCTTCTCTGCACAAAGAATACATCTGCTCCGTGTACTAAGAACCTATCGCATCAGTTCAAACACACCGCTTCAAATAGCAGCATGGATACTATTAGAAACCTTAGCTTTGAAAAACGAACCTATCTACACTAATATAATCCGACACAACAAGACATATAGCTATAATAGCATGACCTAAAATAGCGGTTGATCAACAATATCACCGATCCCCACAAACTACGAACTTGAGTAACCGACATGGAACATTAACACGACCAAGGACGCAAGCAATCTGCTTATCACAGAAGAAGATTACATCCAAGACCCTCATACCGTACAGATCTTTACAGATGGTTCGAAAACGCAACAAGGTACAACGCCATTATAGTGTCTTTCGTAACGACAGCTATACCGCTTGGACAAAAAATTATATCCAAATAACAGCAATTACCAAGCAGAGTTGACATCACTCCTCGAGAAAGTATCTTGGTTTATATGAGTACAAAGCACCCATACCAAAGCATCAGTACGCACAGGCAGAAAAACAAGTGTAGACAATTTAAAATAGCACAAACTCAAGAACAACACACCACAGCAGATCCCGACCGCCCAAATAGTTGCTCACGTCCTCGGACGAGTCGGACGGTCAGGGTCTTCAACACCACCGCAGATCAAAAAACTCTTCTGTAAATATCCAGACAAATATCTACATATCAACTAGATACTATCTCACAGAGGTAACACAGATAACGGACTTGCAGATACACTAGCACATACAACGGCGAACAATATAATCCACCCACAGTTCACTATATCACTTTCACAAAAACACATTAAAAAGCTGCTTCAAAGTGACAAAGGACTTGAACAAATGCAGAAACAGGGCGGATACTAGAGTTTTTTTCCACAGATCTCCACAGACATGCTCATCAAAAACAGACATGTTCTTCAGTTCCTCACTGGGCATAGGCCCATTTGCACTGTACCTGCATTGTTCCGGGCACGGACCCTCACCCTGATGTAGTTGCGGAGAAGAAGTTATGACAGAGCATTACATTTACAGCTTCTTACTCATTTCAAACTACCAGACAGCACCACCGGCACTACAATTTAGGCCGCAATGGGCAAAAAAGTGCTATAAAACAAATCATCGAAAAGGATAATTACACGGTTAACAATCTATCTTACAAAAAATTAATACAATTAAACCTCAAGTGTCTTTAATTCTGCTGCATTCTCTTTCATCATTCTCCATAAAAGTAAATGGAATTAACATCGAAATAAACAGCTTGCAGCCACTCTCATGAGCACACAACACAATCATCTCCAACAAGAGAAGCAATAAAACTATCTCTAGGACCAAGCCTTCCCTATAGTCGTCACCAACCTACCTGATTAACCTTGCTGAATCAAGATTAACTGAGAAAGCCTCGAAGAACATCTACGTCATATTCTGCTTTATACTGTCTCCAAAGTTCAACCAAGTCTCACTGCTATTTCTCCAGTATTGTCTTTTTTTTAATTATTTATTTATCATTGCATCCCCTTCCTAGGTGCAAGATCTTGTACTGAAGATGAGGATCCAACGTATCCGCGAAACAGCTATATGAGGCTTTGTTAGTTCGATGTTTATTTGTTGATGCTTTATTAATTTGTACTTAATTGCGATATTTGAGTTTTCCTGAACACGAAATATCCAAAATAAATAACATCTATCGGGAGAAAAAACATCAAGAAAAATGCAAAAGAAATTATTCCTATGAAGATATATTAGTTTTGCAAGAAATATTTTTTTTACTCTGACAGCTTTTGTCTTAATCAATAAGATTTTTAGATAAGATAATACTAGTTAAAATTGAGAGGAAAATAAGCAATAGGATAAATTTTATACCAGATATAAAATTCAATACATGTATTGTTTACATGTATAAGCCATATAATCCTTAAAAATATTTTATGACAGTATACACAGTATTTTCGTAATTAATTTTCTATTTACAATACTCTTTCAAATGCAAATACTTTGTCCGGAATTTGAATTTTACATAATATATAAAAATTTCCATATGCTAATATTATTGTGCTTAAGTTATTTCAACTCCAGAAAAATTAATTTAAAATAATCACAATAAATAAAAAACCATGTTTTATTAAATTGATTCTGATTTAATGTATGCAATTTTTTTATTTAATTTTATATTTAGGATCTTTAACAGATTCTTTTTATTATAGTGTTGAGTGTGTGAGTTCTGTAGTAAATGTATTTCAATTTTTTCGCTAATTGACATTTAAAAGCAATCAGATATGTAAAACATAAATAAAAATATGTTATGAAAATATATGTAAAGTAAAAAATATGTCGAATTATTCATATTGTATTGAGAAAATATTGTAAAAATTATAAATCAGTTTGTTCTTGGAATTTTTATTTTCTTAATTGTTTGACGTAAAATTCTCTAACAATATTTTAAAATCACATTATATAGCAATGTATTTTTTTACAGTATTTAAGGCCTTCATTTGAGTCAGTTCGATTCAAATGAAGGCCCTAACTAATCAAGTTCCATTTAGTATATTGCCTTTTGTGGTACATTTAAATCTTTTGATTTTTAAACTTATTGGGCTAGCCCGTCATAGGAATGTACTTGTGTTTGGGAAATAACAAGAGAACCGGAACAGCTAGAAAGTCAAAGTTTGAGATGCCATTGTATGTCTTACATTTGAAAGAAATACATTTTAATAAATACATTATTTATGCATTTAAGTTACATATGTTTTACCATTTTTTATATATTTAAGTTACATACAAATAAAATAAGGTGTACTTTAAAAAACTACTTTTTACTTTTACTTGTTATACGCTGTGTATAGAGACTGAGAGGTCAAATGATGTGGCTGTTTTCTTAAAGTCACTACCTACTCCAAAGCTGTAAAAAATAAGAAGGGTGATAGCACCCATCAAGATGAAAAATATCTACTATGGAACCTAAAGACGCATTCCACTCTGAGTGTCAGAAAAGAGTAACTTCGAATCACGTCCAATAAGCACAAGACAGCACTTCGGACAACAAAGCTGTCGTGCCGGAGAAGTATCCCATCTCCAGAACATCACCGTCACTTCCAGTCATCCGACACTTCTTGAATGCCACATGTCCCTGACGGTGAATTGGACCAGTGGCTTGGCTTCCACCCTAACAGGACCTCAACCCACTGCACTTCTACTGGGGGCACACAAAATCATTGGTGTACGAGACGCCCGTGGACTCCATACAAAATTTCTTCACGGCAATCGTTGTTGCAGCGGACAGGATAAACGCGACACCAGATGTCTTCGAAAAGGTGCGCCAGTTATTCATTCGTTATCGTGAATTGTGCAACGGCACCCTTGGGCGTCACTTTGAGCATCTACTTTGAGTCTTTATCTGGTGTAAATAAATAGGATTGTGCAACTTATGATTATGTTAATTCTCCTTATTTTCACTTTTGAAAGTTCAACTTTAACTTTACTCTTTTCTGACACTTAGAGTGGAATGCGACCCTAGGTTCCATTGTAAATATTGTTCGTCTTGATGGGTACTATCACCCCTCTTATTTTGTCAAAACAGTTTATATACACCCTGTATATATACAGGATGGACAAAATTAAAGTAGAAGTGTTTAGAGCCCGATAGTGAGAAAATGGTTGGGGCAATCTCAACCAAATTTGCAGTAAATACTATTTATTTAGACCATGGGATTTTGATTTTTAAAAGGAAACAAAATAGTTCGAATTTTTGACATCGCGGATCAAAGTGGAACTGTAAGGTCCATTTTTGAAGCAAAATAGCCATAGGAAGTACATAAAGTTAACATTTTACATGCATTTTGATACTGACAACACATTTTACATTCATATTCACATTTTATCAAACATTTTAGCAATCATGTATTCCATATGATATTTTCGCAAGATGGAGCACGCCCTCATATTGGATTGAGCGTACAGGAAGTCCTACGACATAATTTGACCAACAACCGAATAATTAGTCGAGCGTTTCCTATGAAGTGGTCAGTCCGTTCACCTGATCTGACCCCTTATGACTTTTGGTTGTGGGGTCATGTAAAGGGCTTGGTATATCAAGGGAATGTGGATAATTTATCCCGAAGGACCGAATAACATCGCACGTCAACAAATCAATGGAGATCTGTTACATTCAGAAGTAGAGAATGCTGTTCAGAGAATGAACTTTTTGGAACATATGCAAAGAAAACTTATTGAACCACCCATGTAAATGATGTCAATATAAAAACTAATGTCATACGTATGTAAATGTAAGATGTAAATGTAAATGTAATATGTACTAAATACGTATAACATGTAAATGTAATGTCCTTTTCCAAAGCTTGTAAAATGTCAACTTTCGTTACTTCCTATGCCTATTTTACTCCAAAAATGGATCTTACAACTTCACTGTGGTCCTCGGTGTCAAAAATCCGAATTCTTATTATTTTTTTTTAAATCAAAACCCCATGGTCTAAATGGTATTTATTGCAAATTTGGGTGAGTTTGGTTCCACAGTTTTCTCACTATCGGGATCTAAATACCTTTACTTTAATTATGGCCACCCTTTATATATATATTATAAAACTTTAAATATGTGTTAAATTTTAGTGAATTATTTAATAAGTTAAAAGTAAAAAATAAGTTAATATACTACTTGTAAAGCGCCATGCTGCTATTTACATGTGTATAATCATATAAATACCCAAATAGAACAAGTAACTAAGTACTCGTAATAAAGCTAGTAAAGTAACTGAAGATACGGCCGGGGATCCCCATCTT
>OX578151.1:138560904-138943404 GCA_951213105.1 Amaurobius ferox
ATTAAAATTCCCTATTTTAAATTTAATATGAACAAAATTTAAACATGTAAAGGTATGCTAATTTACTACCGGAATTTCAATGATATAATTATATTTTTCAATAAATTCTACCTCGGAAAATGCAATTGGTTTTATAAATACTTGCCTCTATACTCATTTCGCTATATTACTAGAATAATGCGACGAAACAGGTAAACTTTTATAAACCTGAAATGCGTTCTGAAAGATAAACAGTAACGGGGAAATGTCATAATTTATTTACATAATTTATTAGTTTATCTTCCCATCAGAGATTTCTCACCAAAATGCTAAAGGGTTATTCATGGAATATGTACTGCCTATTTCTTTAATATGCGATACAATTAAGTTTTCTAATTATAACCAAAGGTTTCTTTCAAACCATTTTCCTCTCCCAACCTTAGGGATAAAAGCGCAAATTGTAATAATGCCAACTTAGAATATCACATTTTCGTCAAATGAAGCGGATTTTTACGCCATGTTATTCGTTTGTTTTGGAGTTGAAAACTGGATTCTGTTCGCGTCTTCTGAAATTTTCATAATCTCATGCATTTTATTAAAATGATTATCTTTATTAGTTACACGCAATACTGACAAATTGAGGAAAACGACCACCAGAAACGAAATTTTATGTTAGAAAAATAATTGTGTGAAAGATAAAAAATAGAAGTCTCGGATAAATTTCCCCCCACATATGAAACTTTTTATCCCTACATACTCTATACTTTTAGCAAGGCTTACTTAAAAACGGCGTGAAAGCTGTGGCAGGTTATTGACTACGCATTGTCTTCAGACAGCTATTATGCGCATATTAGTTAGAAAGTTTCCATAGTAACAGAATTCATTCCGAAAATTGTTACAATTCTGATTATAACACTTCTCGCCAACTGTTTATCCATCCGCGTTTTGTTCTATTTTAGCCGCTGCGCAGATGTACTCGGAATGCATAAGTGGACTGTTTGGCCTACGTGCCCGAGCGGCCCAAAGGCCGCCTAGCGACCAGAGCGTCCTGCGCTCACGTAGAGTGTGAAAGACAGGTCAAAAACGTTTATTTTGTACATATCACACCATCTACACGGATGTATCCGAGTTGCATAAGTAGTTTGAGTGCATAATCCTACTGCGCCTGCGTACTGGGCCAAAAGTGCTTATTTAGGGAGTATCATGCCCGTTACGTCAGTGTATTCGGATTGCATATGTGGTTTAACAGAGCAGCCTGTGCACTTGCTAAGGAGGGGGCTTGCCTTTTACAAAGACCACGCAGCTTCTAAAGTGCCTTGCGCCACAGCAGCAGCCCAAAGGCGTATCAAAAACATATATTTATTACGTAACCACTTAGCGGTCTATGTGGGCGTGGTTTTTATTTGCATAATTGTTTATATTTTTTGTATGTTTGGCTCAAAGCAGTGATTACTAGAAAAGTGACTACTAAATAATTGAACGCAGCTTATAATATCTGAAAGTACGATCATACAATTAGCATTAACTCCGTGACTACCTCAAGTGAAAACCATCTATTAGATTTTATTGCATTTGGTTCCATTAACCAATAAACTATATTTTAATTCATTAATACCCAAATATTTCTCTATTCAGTCATATCGAATATTTAAAATTATAGAGCTCAGCTAGTGTGAACAGAATGAACTTGCATCGTAATTAAAATTATGCATGATAATAAAATTGTCACGTTCAAAATCCATTTCACACAATACATCTCCTTTCTTCCCCCATAACAATTATCTTCTGTTTTATCTGTAATTACTTGTTTGTCCTCTTAAAACTTAGTAATGACACAAATAGACTAAAATGTCTAGAGAGAACAGCTGCGTTATCTCTGCCACGCATGCTGTTGAATTTTGAATAGTTAATAAGCTATTGGTGAACGCTTCAAAATACTACATGAGGTGATTAGTGTGTAAAGATAGTTGTGGTACAAATGTTTGGGAGCGATAAACGAATCTCCTTAAAGAATAAACTTTAAATGCGTCATTTGTCTTAAGTGAAAGAGGAGGTAAGGGATAAGTAGTGGTTTGGAAAATTAAGATTTTTCATAAGACGTATTTTAAAAGTTCATAATAGTCGTTTCTCATTGTACTTCCCTAATAATAAAGAACTTTAAATTGAATTTTCATTGAATTTTAAATTTGAATTTTATTCTGGGTTTCAGCTAATGTCCTGATTATAACTTCTAAATGTATTATTTTGTTCTATATCCATACTAGCAGAGATGTTCGACGTTGTTCTTATTTTAAAATATGTGCAAATTCTAAAAGCATTTGTATTGTTTAAAAAATTAGTAAAAAGTTTAATTTAATATCCTTGTAAAAATAAAAATGTAAAAATTAACTGTTCTGTAATACTATCTATAAATATTATCTGTTCTGTAATATTATCTATAAAGATTATCGGTAAATATTTTCTGCGTAGACACATCTGAAGAAAAAAACATCTTGGCCCCATTTGTAAACTAAAATACAAAAATACTTTGGTAAGTACTACACCAAAATGAAGACGTGAAATTGGTAGCAGAGAAGTTAATACCGTACCATTTTACCACTTTTTTGTCGCAATCATTTAAATACAATTGGCAAAACATAATCGCAATCTCATAGTTCATGGGGAAACTGATATAATAATACCAAATAAATCATACCGTTTATTCATTAAATTACTGTTTAATCAATTTATTTATTATTGAAATAGGATAAACTGAATAAAATTATCTGAAATCTAATTATACAGCTGCATATGCACACAAGTTATCATTTTCTTTAAATAAAGTTTAGGAAAAAACAAACTGTCTGCATAATGCTATTTCTAAAGTAAAGTATTTTATTAAAATCCCTACAACCCTTGGGACTACAAATTCGAAACATGAACGGGGAACATAGAGGTATGTAGTGAATAACAGTACCATATTTGAAAAAAAAATTAATTCATAACTTAATCTATGAAGAAACACTATAAGCAATGAGTTATCCTAAGGTAAATGAAACGTGGCTATCAGGCCGGCAAAAGAGGAATAGCGTTAAGAGGAAAGAAAAGAAATAGCGGTATAGGAAGAAATCGCATTATCAATTTTTTTTTTTTGAAAAACAATATTTTAAAGTAGTATATAAGTAGCTATATAAGTTCCAATTAACCGTGAGTGTGAACACAGTTAGTTCTAAATGCTGCATGATGCATCGTTCTCATGAGCGCTGCATGAGCCCTATAACATCATGGACGCTGACTGTTTGATCATTTGCATAACTCTTAAAACTACATTTATTTCGCGAGCAGGTTTCTTTTATTCCCATATTGTATTTATTTTATTTAATTGCCTTATTTAACTCCATCGTTTAATTTCCTATCTTTAGTCCCCTTTATTTTGCGAAACTTTTATTTTCTGCAATCCATCAAATTGCCAGATATGCTTCACTTTAATATAGATCAGTAGATATATTTTAACTTAGAAAAGTATTTTTTAAATTTTCAATGTTATATATAAATGCGATAGAAAATCAGACATATTTTAGACATACATATGTTGTACTTCTTATTAAGTTTAAAAAAACCATTGAAAAATAAGAAAATTTGTTAAGCCGAGTTATAATGCAGTCCTGACAGACAGACAAATTGAAATATATTTCCAATTCTCGCTAATCCGGCACTCTCTGTTAGTTGAAAAAAACTTGCATCAGAATATTCCCAGCACTAGTCATATAGCGTTGTTGTTGTTGAAACCCAAACCGTCCGACCTACCAGAAAGGTGTAACTGTTTGGACGGTCGGGAAGTGCCACCCAATTTAGACCGGAACCCAGTGGGGGAGGCATCCACGGGGACCGTACCCTCCTTCCCCTACCACCAACCTCTCGGAAGGACTTTCGGACCCACATGTTTAACGTGATCGTACTCCGCATGAACACGACGGCAGTTTTGGCAGTGGCTGGAATCGAACCCGGGCCTACCGAGTGCAACTCCAGCGCGCTAACCAATGGGCTACCGCGCCCTTAGTCATATAGCGTGAAAAACATATCATTAATACTTTGCGCGTGATTCAAGGAATATTTAAAATTGGCCATTTCCACACTCATTCACACTTGCGAGAAAGCCACTACATGTAACAGCTGCACACCTAATAAAAGTTTTACATTTCAAATACCGTTTCAAATTTAAATATGACAAGAAAGATCAATCATTCCTAAAGCATTATGAAACACTATCCAACTGAAATGAAATTTTATTTAAGAATCTCTAAAATGCGATACATTCAGAGGTGATATTTTTAAAATTATCACAGTACTACAATAATTTATTTTGCTTGGAAACTTAAAACCATGGAGGTAAAAGTGTTTGAGACAATAATCTAGGTGGCGATGGGATAAGTTAAGTACGCCTGCATTGTATGTTTTATATGGCGAAAGGCCTAAGATATTTATTTTAACTGCTAATTTTGTAGAAATAAATTATTAGTGCAATGTTAAGTTGAACAGAAACAAAAAGGAATATTCCTAAGGATTCAAAATTATGTATGCTGCAATATATTTTTACCTCTATATATTCTGTATTCTATCCTACAACTATGAAAACATACTGGTTAATTATAGTCATAATAAGGGAACCTTGAATTTAAAAATAATCCAAAATACATATACTAAATACTACGCCTTTCCGTTGTGTCAACTAGCAATAAGAGCTACTTTACGAACACTACTGACAAGGAGACATAATAATTAGTCTATATTTCAATAATTTTCTTTATGTCAATACTATCCATTATGATGCCATTGATCTCTTTGAATCTTTGATTGTATAATTATTTTAAATTTGCTCTTTATATTTATGTAATATATAATGTGTCCCAATATTAGATGTTTTTACTTTCCTTATATACATAATGTGTAAGGGAAGTATTGTGAAGGGGTCGAAAATTCGAATTCGAGTTTTCGACGGGAGAGCATGTTTCAAGCCTCCCTGATCACGAATCAAAGTTTTTTGAGGTGATGTCTGTGTGTGTGTGTGTGTGTCAGTGAGCCTGCGGAGACGATAACTGACAGATGACTGGACCGTTTCGAACGAAATTTGGTACAAAAATCACAATCCGTGAATACTGGAAGCCTATTATTTTTATACGCAATTAAATGTTCAGAACCCCCCTTAATTTTCGAGTAAAATTTTGAAAAAATCAAAACATTTAATAAATTTACGCAAATAGGCTTTCCTTATGTAATTTTTCATTAGAAAACGATTGATATAAATTTTGGAACGCTAGCATGAGCCGTTCTCGAGATATTGCACATTAAAAAAAATATCAACAAATCATGTAAAATAAAAGAAAAGTATTACCTATTGAGAAACATGGGGTCACTTTTCATATGTAATATCATGCGATAAATTTGGTGACATCATTTTCGTGGATCATTTTCGTGGATTAAATGTTGCTAAATTAACGAAAAACTCGCCAAATGGATACAAATGAGGCTAAATCAATGAAAATGACGACTAATTGGCGAAAATTCAATATCTTGGAAATAATATATCTTCTATACGAATAACCTATGGTTTTTTGCTGTTAAACTAGTAAATTCATTGCATTATATATATCTACCATAATATTATAATAATATATCTACTATAATAATATAATAATATATCTACTATAATATATATAATATATATAATAATATATCTATAAAATATATTTATAAAATATATATATATATATTTTTAAAAAAATAGTTTTTATATATATATATTTTATAATTATTATATATATATTATATATATATATATATTTATATATATATTATTTTATTATTTATTTTATTATATTTTATTATATTTTATTATATATTATTTTATTTTATTATTTTATTATATATTATTATATATTATATATATATATATATATATATATGAAGCAAAATTCCTCTCCCAATTTACTATGTGTCTGTAACCAGCCAAACTATTCTAAATATATAGACAGCAATCATAAACACATAATTACTGGTGATCTCAATATTGTTCAAAATGTAGCACTTAAAAATCTAATGCTTTATGGTACCAAATTCCGAATCCAAATTACATTAAATCACTCTCTTTTAATTAAACAACTAAATATTGATCTAGAAAAATTCATATACAAAATTGCTTGCAGTAAAAACTATCCTATTGAAGCTTTCGATATGTGGAAGGTTAGCATTCTGACAAACATCAAACATCTTTTAGGTAACTTGCCTAAAACTAAACCTACATTTAACTATACAAACTTGAAGCAGGAAATTAATGAACTAAAATCACAATTTGTCATCACATATGTGGATAAAGCTGCCAACAATTACGCCATCATATGTAAAAAATATTATGTACAAATCTTAAACGATTTCTTAAATCACAATGATATTTTTAAAAAAATTGATTCTTCAGCAACATCCATATCTAAGAAAATTATTGCTTTTCATAAATTATTAAAATTACCTTGCAACAATCTAAGATTCCCTTATATTGTCATGATCCCAAAATTTCATAAAAATCCTATCTCTTTTAGATCTGTAACTATAGGACATAAATCATATGCAACTGTCGCTAGTAAATCTCTTTTGGTTATTCTTAATAAAATCATCTCTAATATAAATGATAATTCAACTTCTCATATTATCAATAACAGTTATCAATTAATTCAAAAGTTGGATACGATTAATATTTCGGGTTTTAAAACGTATGACTTTAAGGACCTTTTCAACAATATTGACATAAAAGATCTATATAAAGTAACTTGGGATATTATTAAATCTTTCTATAATAGACAAAATTTGAATATAGATCATTCTTTCGTGCACCACCTTCTCAAGTGTGTAATTTTTAATAATTACTTGATGCAAGGCAATAAAATTTATATGCAAATTAAGGGTGTTCCACAGGGTGGCTCTGCCAGTTCAGCTCTCGCAAATCTTTATCTACACTTCTACGAGTCAAATTTTATAAACTCTGCATATACATTCTACAGATATATTGACGATGTTATTCTCATTAAAATAGCTCCCTCATCAAATGATATAGATTTTGATTTTTATCCTCCAAATCTATCCCTTTTACCAAACGAAAGCAACTTCTCGTCTAGCGTTAATTTCTTAGATTTAACTCTATCTCTTGATAATGAATATTCATTTTTGTCAAACATTTAAGATAAAAGAAAAAGTTTTCCTTTTAAAATTCACAAGATAATCAATTTTAACTCATGTATGAGTAAACAGGTATATAAAAATATTTTAATAAATCAATTTCATAGGATTTTTAGGTTATGTGAAAATACACAATACAGTAGCCATCTTGCAGATTTATTTCGATACTGTAAGACTGAATCATATCCAGTTAATTTTGTTAAATATCACTTTAGAAATTTTGAATACTATTTATAATATACTATTTATTGTTTTAGTCTAATTTGAAATTGCTATTGTATACTTTGAACTTTAAAATATTCTTTGAGATTTTATTTTCTTAATAATAAGATTTGGATACATATTATATAATTGTTAATTATTACTTAGTTTATTGAGCAAAATTTTTTTTTTTTTTTTTTTTTTTTTTATATATATTTTTTTTTTAATTTTTATTATTTTATATATATATATATATATATATATATATATTGTATTTTATCTTTATATCTCTAATTTTTGGGTTTGAAACTTATAAATTTGTATTGTCCTTTGGTTAAACATGCAGAAGTATTTCCTATAATTCACATCAGATGGCGCTCTCTTGTACTCTTTCCTAATACTTTGTTTAGTGCAACGAAAATGTGTCTTGTATAATGGTGAAGAAAGGTAAGACTTTAATTCTATCTGAATCATTGTGGATTGTTGGTTAGATTGCTTATATGTTTGCTTAATGCACTTTCATTATATTCCTTCCAATTTCCCTTTGCTTATTTTTGTTATTTTCGTTAATGTTATTGTCTGGAAATGTGTCGGATCTTTTGACGTTATTTCGGCCATGTGGCTGTATCGTTGAGCGAAACACATTTGGAACCTCTGTGGATGCAAAGATCCTTGATAAGCTGGATTCACAGAGCTTCTATCCTATTTCATATTTTCGGATTGTATCTTTTCTCTTATTTTGTCATTTTAATATTTTGAGCCTCCAGATTTTGATAATCCTTTGTTGTTTGAACTTGTTTAGCATGCTTCGCTCTTGAATGCTGAGAAATTCATGTGTATTATTCATATTTGAAATTAAGATCATTTTGTCTTTTATGGTAGCATTGATTTCCTTTTGTCTGATATTTCCTATCATATCATATTTAATTAATTTTCCTCCGTATTGTTTTTGAACCAGGGTATGACACTTATCATGTTTTAAATTAGTATAACTATTTTACTTTTATTTTTAATTTTATCTTATTTATTATATATATATATATATATATATATATACATATATTTATAAAATATATATATAATAATATATATATATATTTTATAAATATATAAATTCATTGCATTATATATACGGCTTGAAATTTTGGAACTCTAGCATGAACCGTTCTCGAGATATTGCACATTTAAAAAAAAATATCAACAAATCATATAAAATAAAAAAAGTATTATCTATTGAGAAACATAGTCACTTTTCATATGTAATATCAAGCGATAAATTTGGTGACATCTTTTTCGTGGATCTAACTCGTTGACTTCATGAAAAAAGATTCTTTGAGTAATACTTTTGTATTTGAAAGCCTATAGTCATTTATCTGCTATAAGAATAACTTATTTCTCCATCCATAACGCTTGGCGAGATTTTGGCGACGAATTAGGTGGAATGTCGCCAACTTGGCGACTTGTTTTAATGTTGCTAAATTAACAAAAAACTCGCCAAATGGATAAAAATGGGGCTAAATCAATGAAAATGACGACTAATTGACGAAAATTCAATATCTCGGAAATAATATAGCTACTATAAGAAAAACCTCTGGATTTTTGCTGTTAAAGTAGTAAATTCATTGCATTATATAACGAAAGTCATGTGTTGCCCCCATCAGATATGATTATAATGTTTTCCTGGCAATGTTACTCGCGTTCGTGACAGTCACACAGGCCTCCTGGGTAGTGCTAAATGAGTAACGGCCAACGGATATGGTATATCTCATTAATTTGTAATATTCATGTTTTCTGTCTTGTCATTTTTATATTTCTAATTTTGTTATCTTAGTGGGATATCAGTATTGTAATGGATTTATTTCCAATAAATCCTTATGTAGCATCAGATATAATTCTCAAAGCATTATGGCATTTTCAAATGTTTCCTCCATGGATGTTTTATCTCCTATTTTCTAACTCCAAACTTCATAAAAAAAAGCAATGCTTGAAAACCGTCTGTTTCTCTATGTAAAATCAATGAATATTTCATTCACACACATTTATTCTATTCCTTTCATTCATCACAATGCTACAATAATTTATTTTACTTAAAAATTTAAAACCATGGAGGTAAAAGTAATTTAACTCCGTGATTAAAACTTCACCGAAAAAGTCGGTTTTAAAATCGTCTGTTCAAAATGACTGTTACATTCTAATCAATGACAGTTTCATTCATATCAACTATATTGTAGACTACTGAGCCAAATAATTTTGCGTTAAAACAATTCAGCAATTTTTGTACAACTCATCTTATAGCTTGATTTTTACATTCTGTATATGTAAAATTAGGTTTCGTTGTAGAAATAATCAAAGTTTAGTGATCATTTAAAATAAAAAATATTGTAATTGCGTAGGCACAGAACTTAAATACACAGATAATATGCAAAACTAAAGCCGTTTTAGGACGGATGCAAAAATAAATATAAACTTTCCTTAAAAGTCACGATTTTCACTAAGCGAAAAAAAAGTGGATGTCATATTTTATGTTGCAATGAGTCACGTGATCTCTTCATATAATATGGATGTAATTATTATTTCAATTTTTATATTAAAAATCTGATGTTGGCAGCACATGACTTTCCTTATATAATGCAATGAATTTACTACTTTAAGAGTGAAAAAAATAGGTTTTTCTTATAGTAGATACTTATATTCTTTCCAAGATATTTAATTTTCGACAATTAGTCGTCATTTTCATAAATTTAGCGTCATTTTAATCCATTTACCGATATTTTCGTTAATTTGACAACATTTCAAAAAATCGCCAAGTTGGCAACATTTCGCCGAAATATCGCCAAGCTTACTGACGGAGAAATAAATTATAGCAGATAAATGACTACTGGCGTTCAAATACAAAAGTATTACTCAAAGTATATTTTTTCATGAATGGAACGAGCTAGATCCACGAGAATGATGTCACCCAATTTATCGCATGATATTACATATAAAAAGTGAACATGTTTCTCAATAGGAAATATTTTTTTTTAATTTTATATTACTTTTTGATAATTTTTCTAAAAAATGTGCAATATGTCAAGAACAATTCATATTAACGTTTTAAAATTTATGTCAATCGTTTTCTAATGAAAAATTACATAAGAAATGTCTATTTGCGTAACTTTATTAGTGGTTTTGATTTTTTGACGATTTTTTCAAAATTCATTCGAAAATTTAGGAGGGTTCTGACTATTCGATTGCATATAAAAACAATAGGCTTCCAGTGTTTATGGATTGTGATTTTTGTACTAAATTTGGTTCGAATCGGACCATTCGTTCGTCAATTATCGTCTCCACAGTCTCACTGACACACACACACACTTCAAAAATGTTTGATTCGTGATCAGGGATGCTTGAAACGTGCTCTCCCGTCGAAAACTCGAATTCGAATTTTCGACCCCGTCACAATACTTTCCTTATACATTATGTATAGTGTAACATGTGTAGTGTAACATAGTATGTATGTAGAGTAAAACAAGTTTATTTTTATAGTAGTTATTTATATTCTTTCCAAGATATTGAATTTTCGTAAATGAGTCGTCATTTTCCATGTCGTCATGATCATTGAGTCGTTATTGATTTAGAGTCATTTTTATCCATTTGACGAAATTTTCGTTAATTTAGCAACATGTAAAAAGTCGCCAAGTTGGCGACATTTCACTAAATTCGTCGCCAAAAACACGCCAAGCGTTATGGACGAGGAAATAAGTTCATTTACAGCAGATAAATGAATTTTGGCGTTCAAATACAAAAGTGTTACTCAAAGTATCTTTTTCATGAATGGAACGAGCTAGATCCACAAGAAAGATGTAACCAAATTTATCGCATGGTACTACATATGAAATGTGAATATGTTTCTCAATAGGATATATTTTTATTTTATATGACTTTTTGATAACGTTTTAGAAAAATGTGCAATATCTCAAGAACGGTTCATGCTAGCGTTCTAAAATTTATATCACTCGTTTTCTAATGGAAAATTACATAAGTAATGGCTATTTTCGCAACTTTATTAGTGGCTTTGATTTTTTGACGATTCTTTCAAAATTTCACTCGAAAATTTAGGGTAGTTCTGAGCACTCGATTGTGCATAAAAACAATAGACATCCGATGTTTACGGTGTGTGATATTTGTACCAACTTTCGTTCGAATCGGTCCATTAGTTCGTCAGTTATCGTCTCCACAGGCTCACTGACACACACACACACACATACTTTCACATACACACACACATACATTACTTCAAAAATGTCTGATTCGCGTTCAGGGATGCTTGAAACGTGCTCTCCCGTCAAAAACTCGAATTCGAATTTTCAACCCCTCACAATACTTTCCTTATACATTATGTATATAAGGAAAGTGAAAATGCTTTATTTTTTATTAATATTTAACAATTTATTTTTCATGAGTTTGATTAGAAGTATTGATACCAGACAATCTTTGTATTTGAATCATAATTCTGTTATTATGGTTACAAATCACAAAGCTAATATAGATATAATCCTGTATTGAAATTCTATTTTGCCTAATAAATAACTAAGACATTAATTATTTACATGCTCTCTTTAATTAAGCAGAGAAATACATTTCTAACTGAAAAACAGTATTTAACATCATATAACCTTTGAAGAGTTTCAGAACAATATATGTCAGAATCGTAATATATGGCAATCGAACTAAAATTGCTGAATTTAAGTCCTATGCTGCGAAGTTTGTGTCATTTGTTCATACAGAGTAGTTATCATAAATGTCTTATCTGTAACTACTTGTGTGTCCCTTTAAAACACTCATGATTAAATAGTTAAAATGCCGGCTTAAATGTCTAGAGAGAACACCTTCGCTATCAATGCCGTGCATGTTGTTGACGTCTGAATAGTTAAGCTATTAGTTGACATCGAAACACTATTATTTAAGGAACTAATACTCTTTAAGAGAGATAAATACATGTTTATAAAGATTACATTTTAAATTCTTATTTTCTCTTGACTGAGAGTAAGATAAAATTGTTTTTGTGAACGTAATAAATTGACTTTAAATAGTTAGTTAAAATTCATATTGAGTAATGCATTTTGGATCCTAAAATATACATTTTACTAGTTCTTTATAATCTTACATAATAAAATGTGTTCGTATTTCTGTCTGTCTGCCTGTGTATGCTGTCTGTAAAAAAATTGAATTAGATTTTTAGTTTTCTATGCTGAAGCATGACTCTGAGCAATTTTCACACACATTGCTTTCTTAACAATCAAAAATATTAGCACAGTGTCCATACTGACATCATCGGAAAGACTTAAGCATGTTTTAAACAAATTCGTAAAAAAAATTATTATTATTTATTTATTACTTTCCTTATATACATAATGTATAAGGAAAGTATTGTGACGGAGTCGAAAATTCGAATTCGAGTTTTCGACGGGAGAGCACGTTACAAGCATCCCTGATCACGAATCGAACGTTTTTGAGGTGATGTCTGTGTGTATGAAAGTATGTGTGTGTGTGAAAGTATGTGCGTGTGTCAGTGAGGCTGTGGAGACGATATCTCACGAACGAATGGAGTGATTCGAATGAAATTTGGTACAAAAATCACAATCTGTGAATACTGGAAGTCTATTGTTTTTAAACACAATCGAAAGTTCAGAACCCGCTAAATTTTCGAGTAAAATTTTGAAAAAATCATCCAAAAATCAAAACCTTTAATAAAGCTACGAAAATAGATATTTCTTATGCAATTTTTTCTTAGAAAACGATTGACATAAACTTTAGAACGCTAGCATGAACCGTTCTCGAGATATTATAAATTTCTCAAATAAATTTATCAAAAAAAATTAAAATAAATATATATTAACTGTTGAGAAACATGTTCACTTTTCATATGTAATATCATGCGATAAATTTGGTGATATCATTCTCGTGGACCTAGCTTGCTCCTTTTATGAAAAAAGATACTTTAAGTAATAATTTTGTATTTGAACGCCAATAGTCATGTATCTGCTATAAGAATTACTTATTTCTCCGTCCATAACGCTTGGCGAGATTTTGGCGACGAATTTGTCGGAATGTCGCCAACATGGCGACTTTTAAAAATGTTGCCGAATTAACGAAAATATCGCCAAATGGATAAAAATGATGCTAAATCAATGAAAATGATGACTAATTGTCGAAAATTCAATATCGTGGAAAGAATATAATTATCTACTATAAGAAAAACCTATTTTTTTTACTGTAAAAGTAGCAAATTCATTGCATTATATAAGGAAAGTCATGTGTTGCCACATCAGATTTTCTTTAGATATATCGAAATACGCATATTTTATTTTTGAACACTAATTTTCTGGCACTCACCTACACTGATATTATAGTTTATTCATTATGTTTGACAACACTGATTTTTAACTTCATGTGTAGTAACAGTTATATTTCAAGTTTTAGAAAATCTCTTGTATTCACTCCATTATTCTTGGGGGGGATGGGGTTCTCCTAGTTCTTCCAGGTGTAAAATAACCTTTCTGTTCAATGTAACAAGATTATTTAATGAAAAAACCATTTCTAGCCGACAGTGTTTTTATATACCTTGCAGAGTCCATTCCGATGATAAGAGATTGCAACGTCGTTCTAGTAGCTCAGCGGTAGAGCGTCGGCTGGCCAGTTCAGAGATCCAGGGTTCGAATACCAGTTGGGAGAGCAAGGGTCTTTACAACCTCCTGATGATTTTGCAATTTCATTGTCTTCTATCTATTGTTATGCATTCCAATTTTTAATTAGTTTTAATCCATACGGATTGTTTTCTGTTTACCCCATCTAATTTTTTTTTCTGACTTACATCCCATTGAATTCTTAATCTAGTATACATTGAGATTATTTTAACTAATTTTTGATGCAGTACTATGACTCTTCAAGTGTTCGATGGAAAAATACGTTTCAAACATTCCTGAACTCGAATAAAACGATTTTTAAAGTGACCGCTCTGTGTATATGTGTGTGTATGTCAGTGAATCCGTGTATGCAATATCTCACGAATGAAGTATTTGAATATAATTTGATACAATTATTACGAGCCCTCGTGAATAATGGAATCCAATTGTTTTTAAACGCGATTGAAAATTTCTGAAGACCTTTCAATTTTCGAATACATATTAAAAAAAAAACATAAAATAATCAAGACATTCAATAATCTTAACTAGATAATCATTTATAAGTAATATTTAATTCTAAAATGTATGACAAATTTTATTTATTTATTTATTTATTTATTTTATTTATTTATTCAATTAACGTGGCAACTACAGATGAAATCCAGTTACAGTAGCCACACAAGAAATTAAAAAGTACAGAACATAGGATACAAGAATACTAATTAGTAAACATATCAAGCGCATTGAAACAGGCTTTTTTAAAACAGGCAGGGGTCAAGTTAAATATATCAATATCAGCACAATAAGTATTATATAGATCAACAAATTTATAGATAGAATAGCATTTAATATAGTTGCGCTTAACAATAGTATTGTGAAAAAGAGTTTTTTTCCTGGTATTATTGACAGGTATATGGAATTCCAGGCAAGAAAGTAAAGTAGGGCAATCAATAGTATTATTTAAAACCTTATAATAAAACAAAAGGCAGGACCAGTTTCTTCTTTTTTTAAGAGACATTAAACTATATTTCCGTCTGAGTTCCCTTGTATGCATATCATAAGGATAATAGCCAGTCAATCTGTAATCAATAGTACGTAAAAGTTTATTTTGCACGATTTCTATCCGTTGAGAATGTAGATTGTAAACAGGGTCCCAAATCATTGCACAATATTCCAAGATTGGTTTAACAAGAGTATTATAAATACAAATAATCGTATCAGAACTGGCAAAAACACGAGATCGTCTTAAGGTGAAACCAAGTCTTTGGTAGGCCCTTTTAATAATATTATCGATATGTCTCTGAAAGTTAAAAGTATCATCGAAAGTGACACCTAAATCAATAATATGAGTACATCGAGATAGAGATGAATTATTTAAAATATAATTGTAATTAAGAATATTATGGATCCTAGCAATGCTCATAACATAGCATTTAGAAATATTTAAATGAAGTTTATTTAGTACAGACCAGTTATACAGTTCATCTAGATCTCTCTGCAGCAGTTCACAATCAGTTAATGAGTTGATTTTCATATAAAGTTTCAAATCGTCTGCAAACATAAGACATTTAGCTGTTTTAAAAATCCGGGGAATTTCATTAATAAAAATTAAAAAAAGGAGTGGGCCCAGATTAGAACCCTGAGGAACACCAGAGGAATTACTGTATAGTCTAGAGTTTACACCACAGTACTTTACAGAATACAGTCTATCTGAAATATAAGAGTATAACCAAGTCGACAAATGAACACTAAAACCGCAAGTAATCAGTTTACGGGTTAATAACCCCAGATCGATGTGATCAAAAGCTTTACTAAAGTCAGTATAAATTACATCAAGTTGTCTCTTGGTTTTAATAGCATCAACAATGTCACTGGTAAGGCAAGCTAAATTAGTTACAGTTGATCGTCTTGGCATAAATGCCAGCTTTAGAATGCCAGCTTGAACCGTTCTCGAGATAGTGCACGTTTCTCAAATAAATGTCATCAAATGGGTATCATCAAATATGTAACACTTTGAAACTTTGGCAAATTAACGACAACATAGAGAATTTTTAATGGGGTGCAAAATTAACGAAAATGTCGCCAAATTGTCAAAAGTGACGCCAAAGTAACCTATTTTATAATGTATGGTGTATGTAATGTAGCAAATGCTAGCAATATTTCAAATTATGAAGTCCTATTTGCGCGAAATATAAATTTGGTACTTCAAAATAGTGTTACATGTTGTCATCCTAATATTAGTGTACTTTCTCTTTATACAGTCAAACCCCTCTAAACGGTCACCCCTGACTGAGATATGGTCACCTCGTTTTTACGGTCAGTTATAAATTCCCCGGCAGGAAACTCATTCACAATATGCACTTTGAACCCCTGATTAGCGGTCACCCTCAGATACGGACGCGGACACTATTTTAATTTTTCATCCATTAGACTAAAACCTCTATACGAACACAATAAAAATTTAAATTTCTATACCAAAGATAGATTCCCAGAAAATATTGCAACTCACCTGAGTAAGAAAAACACCTGCGCCTACAACAATGGTCATTCTCTATGGACATTAAGAGCAAGCAATTCAAAAGGGAGATAAGGAGTAACGGGAACTCCCCCATCTCTCAGACACAAAGGAGTGAGATCCACTTCAAGGGAAAAACTCGACAAAGAGCACGGACGTGGAGTGCGCATGGTCGTTAAATTAACATTTAATGCATTGCTTTTCGAGAATTCAAAGTCACATCGGCGTTGAGGTCGTAGAGTCCATACGTGTATGTATAGTCACCCTTCTTTCGAAATGGGCAGCATTAGTAATCGTCGTGCTCTGTCTCTGATAGATAAAATTAATGTTATTGAGTATAATGAAAAACATAAATTGGGAGTTCGTACTCTCGCGACTAAATTTAATGTAGGAAGAACCCAAATATGCTGTATTTTGAAAAAGAAAGAATATTGGAGAAACTAATGGTTGGAAAACGGAAACCAAGAAAGAAAAAATAAATTTCCTAAAACACCTGGACTTGCGGTAGATACAGTTGTTTACGATTTGTTTGTTTCTGCAAGAAACAAAAATCTCCCATTTCCGGGCCAATTCTCCAAGAGAAAGCGAGAGAAGCCGCAGAAGAGTTAGGATTCACAGACTTCAAAGCCTCGAATGGTTGGCTGAATCGATTTCGCGTTCGACATGAAATCGCGTTCAGGAAACTGGTCGGCGAATCTGCTGATGTCGACAACGGTGTGTGTGAAGACTGGGTTGAAAACATACCTAAAATTATTGAAGGATATTCAGCAAGGGATATCTATCACATCGATGAAGCTGAACTGTTCTATCGAGCTCTTCCTGATAAAACGCTTTCCTTAAAAAAAGAACGTTGCAATGGAGGAAAAATTTCTAAAGAGCGATTGACAATACTGCTGGGAGCAAAATGCAAGGTGAAAAGTTGACCCTTTTTATGATTGGAAAAGCAGCAAAGCCTCGCTGCTTTAAGGGACTGGATATACGTGGCTTACCCATCGAATGGCACTCTAATAGGAAATCATAGATAACTTCTGATATCATGTTGAAATATTTGATAAACTTAGACAAGAACTTCGTGAAGGAAAAAAGAAAAGTCCTGCTGTGTATGGATAATGCCACGTCTCATCCAACAGACCTTCGCTTGAAAAACATAAAGGTAATTTTCCTTCCCCCTAACACGACATCAAAATGTCAACCACTGGTTCTCGATGTAATCAAATCTTTTAAAGTTCAATACCGTAAGCTACTTTTAAAGCATTTGATCTGTAAAATGGAAGAAGCTACATCAGCCACAGAACTATCGTCAGAAGTCGATCAACGTTTTGGATGCAGTTGGATGGATAAAATTCGCATGGAATAGTGTAAAAGAAGAAACGATTTCTAACTGTTATCAAAAAGCTGGTTTTAGGGAGTTTGCAACACTTCCGACTGATTCAGATGAAGAATCTAAAAGTTTACAGAGCTTGATGGAAAAGGCCGGATTCGTGGGCATGTCGTCTGAAGAATATGCTCCTATGGATGCAGATGTGATGATAGAAGAAAATAACAGAGAAATATTCGATATCGTCAAGGAATTTGCAACAGAATCATCTAAAGAGGAAGAAAGTGAAGAAGAAGAAGTCGAGTGTGAAGAGCAAGGAGTCAGCATCAGAAATTACCCTGATGTTTTTAAAGTGTTAGATGGACTAAAGACATTTTCCTGTAAGCATAATGATGGAAATGCATTAAATTTAGTCTCACAACTTAAAATACACTTCGAAGGAGAAAGACTGGTGGCTAAAACCTACCAAACATCAATTGATCAGTTCTTTCCCCGAAGGTAAATAAATTCAATGTATACTACTGTACGTGTTTTACATATGAACTTACATGTTGTGAATTTAATTGTTTTTATGAAACAAATGTACACGTTCGTCACCAAGATCGCAGCTGGGGGGGGGTAGTTAACCCCCAGATGAAAGAAAAATTTAACACTGAAAAGGTACAAGGTAAAGATCCAATCAGGTATAGTATCAAAAACAATGTTCAACCTCGCCCCCCCCCCCTCCCCCGAAATCAAATTCCGGCTACTAGTTTGTCCGTTACCTTAAACTTGCTTTATGTTCTCAAAAATAGGTATGTTTCAATATGAGGAATTTAAAACGATTAAAATGTAATATTTGATCTAATTTAGTACGATCCCCTCTTTTACGGTCACCCCTCGATTACGGACAAATTTTTCTGTCCGGAAAGTGACCGTAAATGAGAGGTTCGACTGTACTAAAAAAAAGTAGATGCCGCCGCCGCCGCTGTTTGACAAATTTCTCGTTTCTCGAGATTCTTTGCTTCGTACCGCGAAGACTATAGCATATAAATATATTAAATTTGGTACACTTGTAGAAAAAAGGTTTGAGGAATACGCTGAAATAAACCGTTTTCCGATATATATTACAGTTTAAGAAATATTTAATGTCAAATTCAAAGACAAAATATTTGAGCTGCAAGTTCGAGTTCTGTATAAACTAACAATAGCAAAACCACGGATTTTTGCAGGCAGGTACCTACATAGATGAATTTTTGCAGGACGAAGCCCTTTTTTAATTTCGATATAATTTTCGATGTATTTTACTTTTATGCATTTCTGGAGTGAAAATGTTTTCTTCGTATCAGCACGTCCAGCGATTTCTCTGTTTCGTACCGCAAAAACTATAGCATACAAAAATATGAAATTTGGCACCTTTATAGAGAAATAATAGCGTAATACGATGAAATGAACTATTTATCGATTTAAACTTTGACATGAAATATCTCGTGAAGCGAGCTCTGGATAAAAAAAAAAATCCGTTTTTGGATTCCCTGGGCTGAAAAAAAAATTCTTGCTTTTACCTTCTGTGGAAAATGGGTAGGGATAGGAAAATGTATTTTTGAAAGTAGAATTTTTTGGAAAGATATGTATGAAACGAGCTCTGCGAGTGCAGCGAGCAAGAAGCGAAGCCTACCCAAAGGGGTTGTTGTTGTTGAGACCCAAACCGTCCGACCTACCAGAAAGGTGTTGAAGACCCAGACCGTCCGGCTCGTCCTGAGGACTTGAGCATCTATTTGGACGGCCGGTACCAGAAAGGTGTAAGGTAATAGTTTGGACGGCCAGGAAATGCCACCCAATTTAGACCGGAACCTAGTGGGAGAGGCATCCACAGGGACCTACCCTCCTTCCCCTACCACCAACCTCTCGGAAGGACTTACGGACCCACATGTTTAACGTGATCGTACTCCGCAGGAACACGGCGGCAGTTGTGGCAGCGCGCAAACCACCGGGCTACCGCGCCCGAAATGTGCCAACAGCACGCGGTGTTCCCAGGTGGTCACCCACCCAAGTACTAACTGCGCCCGATGCTGCCTGACTTCGGTGTTTTCAGCACGGTACGGCTGTTGGCGCTCCCCAAAGGGGTTGGCGAAACGTAGCGACCATGGAGTAGAACCCCCTAGATAACATTAAAAACATTGAGCTGTCTATTTTGTCCATTATTATTTTGCATTGAAAGAAGTAAAGTACTTGCATTACATAGAGAAGGTCATTCGCTGCCAACATCAGATTTTTTTAAAGTCTTTGTCAATTATCCTGGAAAATCTTGGCAAGTGTCCAAAAGATTTTAACATTAAAAACATGGTAGATATCTAATTTTTCACAAAAAACCGCCAAATCTGCAATAATTTGCACAACGACTGATTTTAGAGAAAACTATTAACTTTCGTTTAATTGTTCTAAATAATCTGCATTATTGCGCAGGTATCATTTATAATTATATGTATATTACCTTTAAATTAAAACAATTATTCTCTTGATAAAATTCTGCATTTCAAGGTTTATTAACTTTCGGAGCTCTTAACCCATAGGAATTTATATTTATCTGCGTTAAAGTGAGATATTAAAGTCCTATTAAGCTTCCTAATTTAGCAACTCAGTGGGGAATAAAGCTTATTCAGTGTTTAAAAGATGAGAAAGAAGGAGATAGCATTCCGCGTTAGCCGTTCAAACGTTATTACGGATATTTACAGCAAAGCATTTAATGTGATTAATGTATAACTTTCTTTCCGGTATTATCAAATCCATTATTATCCAGTATTAATACAAAAAAAAATATTATGGACCGCTTTCGAAGGCACGAAACAGCCTTCTTCGCCAGGACACACAAGAAGCGCGACCTTCACTCGTAATTGTTTCTGCAAAAATAAAAACATGAATAAAATTCCAGGTCATGTTTTTAATTTTGCGGAAGCTAAGATGATTTTTACTTCTATTCCCATTTTTGAATTGGATGTTCTTTTAAGTTTTTCGTTTGTTTCTCAGTTAAATTCCGTATTAATGATAATTAAAATTTCTTCTCTTCTGCTTGGAAATCTTTGGTTTAATTTTTTTATTTTGTTTGTTTGTTTCTATGTATTTCAGCAATTTTTACCTTTTTCCACAATTTTTGTTTTTTCCGTAGTATTTTCTGACGAGGTTAGCTATTTTAACTTCCAAAACTTATTTCTGGTCTATAGAACAGATAAATACGAAAACGCAGTATACTCATGCTTCGTATTTGTTTAGAACGTGTTACATTTACCGCTGGTTTACTCAACTTATGTAGCTTCCAAAACCCTTAGTTGCCTATTTTTAATTGAATGGGACTCTTATGGTCATAGTTTTGTTTTACTTATTTTTCTTCTTTCATATTCGGCAACTCCCATATTTTTCACTGCTTCAGTCACGTTTGTTGTTCTTACACCACTCGCTAATCTAGTTATCACAAGTGAAGATTGCTGTTGACTCCCAGACAGTTCGACCTTACAGAAAGGTGTAAGGTACTGCTTGAATGGCCGGGAAGTGCCACCCAATTTAGACCGGAACTCAGTGGGGGAGGCATCCATAGGGACCGTACCCTCTTTTCCTTACCACCAACCTCTCGGAAGGACTTAGTGACCCACATGTTTAACCTGATCGTACTCCGCGTGAACATGGTATCACAAGTGAAGGTGTATATCCTGACAAAGTAGGCCGTTTCTTGCCTTTAAAACTATTTAATACTATTATGTCTGTGTTGCATTCTGCTTTTAAAGAAGTTACTTTGGATTTACTATTTTTGCAGCAGTTTGAGCTGTACGTATTATCTTTTGTTTAATACAATTAAATTTACGGTTATAAGTACAGTATAAAGAATGCATACCCTGCTGCCTTGCAAGAGCTAGAAATCCAGTTGTCCGATAGAAAGCAGATAGTGTTCTTATTGCACGAATGATTTAATAAGAAGATTTATTCTGTCAATATTGCAGGTCTCAATTTAGTTGAATTATTTTGGAGTTTTACTCTTCTTTTTATAAGCACCAAAAGACTTTTAAACGGTACCTAAAGTTTAACGTGTATTTTGTACATTTAAGGACTTGTATACATACACAGAGCTTTTCACGCGTAACCAGAATTAAAATCCCGTTCCTACGTATCTTAAGGACCTAGAGAAAAATGGTTGGGTCTAGAAGCTCATAGAATATACCGTGGAAGAGAATGTATATTTGCAATACGTAATATAAGCAAAATTTGCATACTACTTAATGAAACAAATGTCATATTACTTTATAAAACAAATGGCATACTACTTACTAAAGCAAATGTTTGGTAAAAAAACAAAATGGGAATAGCATGAAGTTTTCCAGCTTAATTCCTATCAAATCTGATTGATGCTATTTTAAATTAAAAAAATATCCAACTTTCTTTAAAAATCAAACTTTTACTTCAAAGCAAATGATCCAGTTTGAATGAATGGCCAAACGAAATTTCCGCCTAAAAAGGGAAATTTTCGCCTCCGAATTTTATAAACATTTCTGACTATAAAATAGACTAATCAAATATGTTTTATAAATATATAATTTATAAACAATTAATTTCTTAAAATGCAAAATAATCATTCATTTCTCTTTTTCATATTGCTATATATTTTGATTGCTTGTTTTTTCACCTTGTTTTTTATATCATTTATCTCTTTCTGGGATAAATCCCAACTTTCTGGCAATACTCATTCAAGGAAAATAAGAATAAATTGAGTACAGTTTAAAAACGAACATCTAAAATTTAATTTTGTCTCAAAACAGCAAAACCAACCCTAATTATTGCAATAAATTGACATAATATTAAACATTTTTCATAAAATCCTGCCTTATAAATATTCTTTAATTTTAATTTGGAATGTCAAGTATGTCTAATAAATCATTTGAGCTTTTTCCTCTTGATAATTAACAGGAAATTATTTTCGGTAATTGCCCTTTAGTAAATATGCCCTAGGGAGAAAAATACTAATATTTTCCCCCCCTAAAATATGTCAGAACTATATATATCTGTAAGAGAAATGCTTGCCGTTACACTTTGATATAGCATTAATACGATTTTTATGAATGATAATTACAACATTAATTGTTAATATGGCTTGCTGGCGTCGACTTTTTTATTTTAATTGAGAAGGTTCACGTCGCTTAAAATTAATTTCAATCTTTGATAAGATGGATAATATGTGAAATAAAATTTAATAACAATTTCACTTAAGTGGAAGATCATATATTTAAGGTTACTACAGCTAGATAATCCAATTTATATAGTATGGAAAATAAATAAAATAAATTGAGACGCAAGGACTGGGATCCATGTTGTTCAATAAGTGTTTTGAAGTTCAGAATATCTAATTAAAGTCTTGAATGCAAGATTGTAGTGCACGGTAGCCACTTGAATTTTCTTCACTCTTTCCAATGCATAAATAAATTGTATTTAAGTAATAATGCTGTTCATTTTTTGATTAACATTTATTTATTATTAATATTTTATCTCTACACTTATATCTTATTACCACCCTCTTTCATATTGATGTGAAGCGTCTGTGTTACTTTTCTTGCTTTATGTTGGGTTGGGATGACATTTCTCAGAAAATTATTTTAGACATGTCTGTCCATTACTTTTCCATAACTAAAGGACAAAAACTTGTTTGACTTCAAAAACATTAAAAGTTTTATTTTGTTTTCAACCTTGATACACCCATTTTTTTTTGTCCTACTCGAATATTTTATATATATATTTTTATTTAATTTGTCGTGACTATTCTCATTTTAAAACCATTTCTCATCTTTTCGTGATCGACCTGGAACGTCTGTGTTATTAATTTACCTACATACGAGGGTGGTTCAAAAAGTAAAGTAACAAGCCCTGTGAGAGAAAGGGTTTATTCACGAAATCAAAAAGATACACAAAGTTAGCAAGGCACTGGCACATATCATTTCTCCACATATTCACCATGGTTGTCGAAGCATTTGTTCCATGGGTAAACCAATCTATCGAAACCGGCATAGAATAAATCAGGGTCCAGGTCGCGGAGCCACTCAACGACGACTTCCTGAGCTTCGGCATCGGTTGTGAAATGACGACCTGCCAGATGCTTCTTAAACGGTCTGAAGAGATGAAAATCGCTTAATGCGAGATCCGGGCTGTAGGGTGGGTATTCCAGTACATTCCATCGGAAACGCTGTACCAAATCACGTGTAACCGAGGTCGTATGTGGTCGGGCGTTGTCGTGCAAGAACACGACACCTTTTATTTTTAAATCAAATAATTCGCACGCTGAATTTGTGTATTTGTGAGAGCTCTTGTTACCTTACTTTTTGAACCACCTACGTACATAGTATGAAACGGGAATATATACGACATTAAGGTATAGGGAAAGTAATGCGATGGGGCGGAACATTTTCTACATTTCGAAGGAAGTTTCCCGTTTTAAGCAACCCTGGATCAAACAAAACTTTTTGAAGGTGATATCTGTGTGTGTAAGTTGTATGTTAGTGTGTATGTATGTTACCGTTTATATCCGCGAGTTTGTGGGCGTGATATCTGACTAACGAATGGGGTGTCACAAAAACAGTTTTGCACGATTATTATAATCAGTGAAGACTGAAACTTTATTGATTTAAAAAGCGATTGAATGTTCGAAAGACCTCAAATTTTTGAATGAATATTTGAAAACGACATTAAAAATCAGGATCTTGAATAATATTAAATACCTTTTTATTTCCTTTATTCGTAATTTATTTTATATTATTGTTATATTTTGCATGTCATTTACATTACTTTGAATAACTTTAGGGATATAATGAGTGCTTTAAATTTTAGAAATTCTTCCATAAGGAGAGAGTAATTATTACTATTATCCCGTTAAATTAATCAGTTATATATCTGGATATTATATCCATCGAATAAAAGTTTTATGTTATTAAACATATAATCGTTAGAACGTTGATTATTAATTGTGTTTAGTGAAGCCCAATATTTGTAATTTTAACAAATGAGTATGTATACTGCTTAAAAGTAATTTCAATTTTCAAACTGATAAAATAGAATTAAATTGAAACGCACCATTTAATAAAAGGCCTCGATTAACAGCTACCAGACAAATTAATTTATTCCTCTTGAATAATTCATAATTTAAACTATTGTATGGGAAATAATTAACTGTTACAAAGTTCCTAATTTCAGCAGAGATTTATTTTATTTTTTAAATGCAATTAAATTTATTGCGTTGAGAGGTTTAGTGAATGCTGCAGTGAAACTTATTTCCGGAGTATAATACATTTTATATAATTTGCTTTTTATGAAATTAAATGAATTTTGTTAATTTTATTGCATTTAATTAAAACTATTAAAATATGGCCAACACGTGATATCTCTTTCAGAAACAACCTCCAATATGCTAATTATTTAGAAATTAAAATGAGTTATACATGTTATATCTTTCAAACGAAATACAAATATATATTCTCCAGCTTAGACTCACTGGACGGGTTTGGGAGTAACTCCGTGAACGTTCGTACTGCCTCCCTGGTAGAATTTCGACTTGTTCATTCCGGTGCATCTAGATTGAGCTGTTGAGGTTGATCGTGTATACACGTGGTGGAAGAATGGTTCATGCCGCATGGTAATACAATTTTCTTGCTGTATCCTTTTTTCATTTTTTGTTGCCTGTAGTCTGAGTTTAAGTATTTATAGTAATGTACTATTGCTTAATCTGAAACAGGCATTTGTTTGGGTTAATTGGAATTAAATACTCAGACCTGACGATGAATTTAATTCTAATTAATCATCGAATTTGGGATGGTGCTGTTCTTTTCTCTTATCGGCATTATGGCTTTGAATTTGCTTCTATGGTGATGTTAATATTGCTTGAATTGTATTTTTTTATTTTTACATAATTCTTATTATTACATTTCAAATATATATATATATATATATATATATTTGAAATGTAATAATAAGAATTATGTAAAAATAAAAAAAAAATAAAAAAAAATAAAAAAATAAAAATAAAAATACAATTCAAGAATATTAACATCACCATAGAAGCAAATTCACGGCCATAATGCCGATGAGAGAAAAGAACAGAACCTTCCCAAATTCGATGATCAATCAGAATAAAATTCCTCTTCAGGTCTGAGTATTTAATTCTAATTAACCCAAACATATGCCGGTTTCAGATTAAGCAATAGTACATTACTATAAATGCTTAAACTCAGACTACAGGCAAAAAAAAATTAAAAAAGGATACAGCAAGAAAATTGTATTACCATGCGGCATGAACCATTCTTCCACCACGTGTATACACGATCAACCTCAACAGCTCAATCTAGAAGCACCGGAATGAACAAGTCGAAAATCTACCAGGGAGGCAGTACGAACGTTCACGGAGTTACTCCCAAACCCGTCCAATGAGTCTAAGCTGGAGACTGGACAAGCAATTCAGAACACAACCTCCCAAACATGCAAACATGAATATGAATATGAATCAAAGATGAAAATTTCTACTAAACAAGTAATTCATATGAAAAATGGATAATCGAAAATGCCACTATACACCATTATAAGGGCGCTCAAAACCTAGTTTCAATACATATATATATATATATATATATATATATATATGGTACTTTTTTTTAAACAACAGGTTGGTATCCCACAAGGGGTGTGTGCCTCATCATTGTTAGCTAATCTGTATTTATTCTTCTATGAAAAAAACATTAATCCAAGCTTGCATAATATGCACATGTTTAGATATTTAGATGACATTTTATGTGTATCCTCAAATAATATCCCTATAGTATTAAATGTTTATCCAAGAAAATTACAATTAAATGCAAGTAATAATGACTCAAATGTTGCAAACTTTTTAGATTTAAATTTAAGTTTACAAAATTGTAATATGGTTATAAACTTGTATGATAAAAGACAGGATTTTAAATTTAATACATCAAAAATTCAACATTTTGACTCTTGTTTGCATATATCTGTATTTAGAAATATTATAATAAACCAGGCTCTTAGAATCAATAAAATTTGTGATGAATATTATAAATTAACGCATTTTATGGAATTATTGAGTACAGCGACTAATAATGCATATCCCCCCAAGTTTGTTATTAAAATTATCAACTCAGTGTATCAACTTTCACTCGATAACATCCTAGAAAACATTCCCAATTATAGTGACTAACATACAGAAAAAAAAATTATATATAATTATTTATTAATTATATAAATAAATAAAAATGAAAAATAATAAACTAAGTCAAAAACATTAGAAAAATCAAAAAATCGGAAAATAAGATGCATTAACATTAATGTTTTGAATTTTATTTTTGCAAAAAAAATGTAACTTTTGTCAGTATTGAAACTACGATTTGAGCGCCCTTATAATGGTGTATAGTGGCATTCTCGTTTATCCAGTTTTCCTATGAATTACTTGTTTAGTAAGAATTTTCATCTTTGATTCATATTCATATTCAGGATTGCATATTTGGGAAGTTAATATTCTGAATTGCTGGTCCGGTCTCCAGCTTAGACTCACTGGACGGGTCTGGGAGTATTACCGTGAACGTTCGTACTGCCTCCCTGGTAGAATTTCGACTTGTTCATTCCGGTGCTTCTAGATTAAGCTGTTGAGGTTGATCGTGTATACACGTGGTGTAAGAAGAAGGGTTCATGCCGCATGGTAATACAAATTTTCTTAATGTATCCTATTTTCATTTCTTCAATTTTTGTTGCCTGTAGTCTGAGTTTAAGCATTTATAGTGATGTGCTATTGCTTAATCTGAAACAGGCATTTGTTTGGTTTAATTAGAATTAAATACTCAGACCTGAAGGTGAATTTAGTTCTGATTAATCATTGAATTTGGGACGGTGCTGTTCTTTTCTCTTATCGGCATTGTGGCCGTGAATTTGCTTCTATGGTGATGTTAATATTACTTGAATTGTTTTTTTTATTTATTTTTTATTTTTACATAATTCTTATTATTACATATTTAAAATATATATATATATATATATATATATATATATATATATATATATATATATATAACTTCCTTACCTGATTCTTATATCAAAAGCCCGTAAATCACCAATTACTTTTAGAACTGGTTCTATAGGATTTAATTCATACACAAATGCTGCGGACAAACAACTACTATTTATACTAAATCAAATTTACGATCATTTTACTACACAACGAACACATATAATCAAAAATAGTTTAGAACTGATTAATAACTTAAAACAACGCTAATACATGATATTAAAACTTTTGATTTTAAAGACCTCTTTAATAACATTGATATTTATGATTTATTTAAAGTCATACTAAATTTATATGAACAATTGACTCAATCAATAGCCATCTCTATTCAAAAATTGAAAACATTGTTAAAATTCATTCTGTTCAACCAGTAAGGGTAATTGCATATACAAATTAAATAAGGGAATTCACAGGGAAGAGTCTCATCCACAATACTGGCCAACCTTTAACTACATTTTTATGAACTTCAGTACCTTTTCAACAGTCATATCATGTACAGATTCATTGATGATCTAATTATTTTTTAAATTACTGATGATGCCACAATGTTAAACTTTCAGTTTTATCCTACTAATCTACAACTAATTGAAAATGTATATATACATCACAATGGATAAATTACCTAAAAGTTAGTTTAAAAATTCAAAATGAAGACTCATTAAAAATTAAAATATACGACAAAACTGAATCATATAACTTCAAAGTAAATAAAATTCAACATTATTCATCCAAGCTATCAAAATCAGTATATAAAATATTATAAATAATCACTTCTTAAGAATAAAAATGTTAAGTACACCATGTTACTACAAAGAACATCTTATTAAATTCATAACCACTATTATAAAAAATACATACCCGCCAAACCTTATTTTTTCATTTATTAAAACACAATTTAATTTTAAATTCATAATCTTGCTCCAATTGCAACAACACATTGAAAAGTCAATCTCAGCTATTTTAGAATAAAAAATATTAAAAAATTTATCATCTCCATGTTTCACTTCCAACAGTTGCACTGTTGGTCTATCAAATTAACTGTAACCTGTTTTGAGTTGAAAAAATGCTTAGTCAGTATCACTTACTCTACAATATTAGAAGCACAAGAGATAACTCAATGTATGTTATTTTATTTTTTTTTATTATTATTTTTCATATTATACATAACATTGTATTCTCATAAATACACAGCCTTACGCTGGTATATTTGATTATTTTATTTGATTATTTTTATATTTATATCTGATCAATTTCTCTTTTCTACTGTCTTCTACGTAGGACCATGTGCATTTTTTCTGTAATACAATTTACATTAATGTACACAGAAACGTAGAATCAGCATTAGCTAACCAGGTATGACCCTTGATAATGCACATGGTTTCGGAAATCATTTCATTTTTTTTCAATTTATTCATATTCAAAAAATGTGTTTGAGATCCGGAAAGACATAGCTCCACGTACAAAATTTTTTTTTTCTGTTTTACAATTTTTCATCTTATACATTATTCTTGCTTTACACCATGTGTGTTAATGCAGGGAACAAGGGGATTAGTACCTTAAGTACCTGTATTACATATATGATTTATAATACAAAATAAAAAAATAATCTAAGGGTGTAGTTAAGGGATATATTAACTAATCTTTACCACATATGATTCTTTTTCAATTCCTTTACTTATATATAGAACAGGGAAAAAGTGGTATTTTATACCAAATTGGTACCTGATTTATTTATAAGGTTCTCTTTATTATCTTCACAAGCTTGTCGTATAGTCACTATTGATTTCAAATAATCACTTCATACATCTTTTTTTTTCAATTTTGCTATACAGAACTTTTCAATAAATGATCAATCTCAGGTATATATAATACAAGTAAATTTAAATTCTTTGATTATATATATATATATATATGAAATTTTCATGAATTAGCTTTTCTTAGATTGTTAGACACGTTTTAATTTGAGTCAATTTACCCAATATATCATAAAAATATTATATATAGGACGCATCAGGCTCAAATCGGCTTTCTAATATATTCATATTATTTTAGTCTATAGTTTTCATAGCCACCATCAACCATCTTTAAAATAATCTCCTTGGGCAGAAATACACTTTTGCTAGTGCTCACACAGCTTCTAGAAGCACTGCTGTAAGCCATCTTTTCCAACCATCTGTAATGCCTCCTGAGATGCTGCTTTTACCTCATTTGTTAATGTAAAAAAACGTCCCTGTAGATTTTGTTTCAAAAGTGTTAGATAAAATCGCAGAGGTCGAAATCGGGTTCTTAGACGGGATGTGGTAATATTTCTGACGCGAAACTCTGTGGCCCTATAAACTAATGTGTAAGCGTGTTGTCGTGGAGAAGGTACCATTGTCCACTTTGCTACATCTCATGTCGTTTCCCACGGATGTATTCTTGCAAGCAAACTGGTCAATACTTCAACATCTGATAGTCTTTATTTTTGACTTTTTCAGAATACAATATATAATGGATAGTATTTTAATATATAATGCAAAATGTATATTTCCTACAATATATAATGTTACATAATATATTGTAGGGACAGTAATCGACGCACTTTATTTCCTTTTATATGTCAAGTAGTGTATAATGTACCGATGCTTAAAATTTTGTGGCAAAGCGTTGATTCGTCCTTGTGTTATCCGTTTTCACACCAAACATATATGTATACATACATATACAGACTGTCATGCATGCAGATGAATATCTTTTGAAAAGCGTTTAAAATTCCATTCGGAAGTCTCCGATTCATGCTGACTTGTGCCAACGGCCTTTGACGTGTGCTTAAAGTTAGAGAAATAGTTTTGAAAGAGTGCCCAAGTTACAAATGTTTCACCGTATATATTCAAAGTAAGGAGATTACAGGACCCATGACTGCCCACTACTAAAAGATAACCTTATAGAAGGAGATGGGTAAACATGGCAATTATAGAAGCATCAAATGACATAAAACACAGATAAAACAATTACAGTAAATCATTACAACATAACATCTAAAAAGATAAACGTAGACAATAAGAAAGATGAAGATGACAATAAAATCAGCTATATTATTAGCTATCAATCAGGAATTTTTTTTTCACTTTCAACTGAATTATGTATAAGTAAATAACCAGAGTCTGTCATAGCCATGGAAAAGAAACGACATGTAACAATGCTTTTAAAAGACTGAGACAGAAGATTGTAAAATCTAGGAGCTAAAAGGAGATAAAATTTCAGAAACTTAATTCAACTTAACGAATATATATGCCGAATAATATTACTGAATGCTAATTATACTGAATACTAATATTACTGAATAAAATAATATTACTAAATACTAAGCTATGATTCCTTATAAGGAACAGTAAAATTTCAATATTTTAATATTTTAGTCGAAGCGTTTTAATATTCAGCCGATCGATGAAAAATATAATTTGTTTTTCTGTAATGATTAAAATATTGACAATAAATAGTCATTCTATACTTTTATTATTTATTTTTGGAAATAAACTTCCGCACCTCACTCGCATGGATGGAAGGCCATAAAGCAAAGCCTCGTGATCTCGATTTTGTCCACGGCCCAATAATTACATATTACTGATATAGACATTTCACTTCTGTATATAAAAATATATAGGAACTATACCAGTATAATCCATAAATCGCAATCAATTACAAATTAAATGAAAATTGGCTAATCTATTTAGTTCAGATTTATACAACTTCAATGTGTTGTTGTCGTTGAGATCCAGACCTTCCGACCTATTAGAAAGGTGTAAGGTAACTGGCAACTTCAATGTGTATAAAACTTGCAATTTTTAAACATTTTAGCATAAAGATGATGTATCAAATAGTTTTTTTTTTTCAAATTAATACCTGAATAAAACTTAATTTTAGAGTGTGAAATCAGCACATTTGTGCACAAAAATGGCGGAGATCCAGTTTGGTAAAGATATCCCATTCCTATTCCTTTATGTAGCGCAGAAAATTACTTCATTTAAATTCTGCAATTTTAAATAAAGTGATTACTGAGAAACAGTGTTGACCTTTTAGTATAGCTAGTTCACTAAGCGTATCATAGCTTGATACTTATTTACACGGTATTAAAAGGGAAAAGAATAGTATAAAATAAAAATAAAGAATCTTACTTTACTATATTAGGGGACTAAGTTCTATGCTCGCTACGCTCCCCAATCACTGTAACGCTTCGCGAGTCGGGGGGGGGGGGAGTCGTCCTGTACTCGCTGTCGCTCGATGAGCTCGCTTCGTGTCGCAGTTACGCCAGCGGAATATGCCCGCTGGGGGTCCGTTTCTTATTCGCTGTCACTCACTAATCCTTGGTGCAAATTTCTCAAGCTCATTTAACGCGGCCGGCGCACAGAGCAGTCCTTTTACTCACAAACGGCTCGACCAATCTTTATCCATATTGAAGAAAATTTTTCACTTCATAAGTGCATACAAAATAGAATAACACATATATAAAATCGAAAATAAAAGTGACTCCATGAAAATACTCTACATTTAACATTCATTATCTCTTAAACTAAAGTTTAAATCAGTTTAGTTCAACGTGTCTCCTTTATATCTCTCTAGAAATGTATCAAATTTCGCATTTTTGTATGCTATAGTGTTTGGATAAGAGGCAGAGAAACCCGAGAGATGCGAAATTTGTCAAATAGCGGAGGCGGTGTGTCAGTTACATGTTCTTTTATATTGAGATATAATGATCAAATGAAGTCAGTTTTTAACTCGCAGAGTTCACTTTGATGATAATAGCTTTCTATTTACTTTTTATTTTTGGTAAAATTATCTAAATGAATATATCTCTCCTCATGTTCATGATCCCACTAGAGTTAAATATTTTCTCCCAGTCGATAATAATACATTCTTAATATTCTTTATAACTGGTCATGGACTCTTTCTAGATTACTTATATTAATTTCATATTAAATCAACTTCTAATTGCATTTTCAATCACTTTGGCTATGTTGACTATTATGGATTTTCTTGTACCCATACTAAATTTCTTTCATTTATCTAAATTATCTCCTAATAAATCTTTATGGTTTTCAAGTATTTGTAAAAAAAAATATAAAATCTATCGACAGAATTAAAAACTGTGTTATCATTGCAAAAATAATTTATGATAGTATTAATTGATTCACTGATTTATGAGTTGCCTATACTTTTAATTATCAGCTGATCAATGGGACATGGATTACATGTTTGTACTGCTCATCTTTTTGTTTGTATGTTTTTGTTCTATCTTTTCTTTTTAATTTTATTTCATTTCTTTCGATTGTTTCAAAACTTTCATTTAAAATTATGTTTCTACAGTTTTGTATCATTTTATTTTATTTATTAAGTTATTTAAAATTTAAAACTTTTTCTATTATTCGGCTCATTTTCAGTTATTCGAGATTAAACGTATTCTTTACATATTGTATGCTTATGTATATTTTCTTTGTATATCATTGTATGTCAATGTGTATTATTTTTCTGTTGGTATTGTTTATCTATGATTATTGCCTGTGTTTTTCTATATTTCCCCTTGCAGTCCCTTGTAACTGCTCTACCTGGGTACCGGTAGTTCAAAAAGCTGCTCGTTCCCTAGGGTGAGTAGGGCGGCCTAATTTTTCAACACTCTTTGGGTGAGTGGGACAGCCTGTATAAGAGCTTGTAATTCCGTCTTATTAGCGTAAGGGATCAGTATGAAAATACGTGGTTGGATTTCCGGCTTGGACAGCAAAATTTTTTACAATGACGCCCGAACATATTAAACCTATAAGTTACAGTGATGATGGGGTCTGGAAGCTACCTTAGAAATATTAATACAGATTCACCGGGCTCGGGCATATTGGGCGTCGATTTCAAATCGGGAGGCCAACGGCCATTCAGAATTATATCCTAGTTAAATACCTAGTAAAAATAATAGTACCAAGAGACTAACCTGAGTAAAAAATAGCAGAAGGTGATCAATCAGATTGTCAAATTGCGTGTCACTCTAACATTAGTGGGAGAAGAATGTTGTTGTTGAGACCCAGACCGTCCAACCTACCAGAAAGGTGTAAGGTAACTGTTTGGACGGTTAGGAAATGCCACGCAATTTAGACCGGAACCCTATGGGGGAGGCATCCACAGGGACCATACCCTGCTTCCCCTACCACCAACCTCTCGGAAGGACTTACGGGCCCACATGTTTAACGTGACCGTACTCCGCGTAAACACAGTGGCAGTTTTGGCAGTGGTTGGAATCGAACCCAGGCCTACCGAGTGCAACTCCAACGCGCTAACCACAGGTCCACCGCGCCCTGTGAGAAGAATGTAGAGTTTAAAATAGTATAGTTGTAATATGTTGTTCGAAGACAAGAGCTTGCAATTTCAACCCAGTACTTCAACAGTAGAGCGTCGGTTGGCCAGTTCAAAGATCCGTGATTTAATTCCCAGGTTAGGGCAGCAAACTTCTTTGCACACTCCCTAAATATTCAATTTTTTCCTTCTTTACTGTGTATAGAACTACGGTATGAGTAGATGTTTGTTTTATAAACAGTTGATAAACATTTTACAGCCAGTGGCGTCGCCAAGAGGGGTGTTATAGCCATTCCCCTTCCCAGGAACCCATAGAAACACATTGAGCCCATTGAAACTCACAGAAATGATATTTGAATGGGAAATAAAATACTTGGTTTCGCCCTCCCCTCCCCCCCCCCTCAAAAAAGAAAAAAATATATAACGAGGCTGCTGTTAATAATTTTAGAAAAAATCTATTGGTTTTTTTTAGCAATTTAAAAAAAAATTTGTTGTTTACTTTAATATTTGAAATTTTGGAGAGCTTATTTACTTTTAGATAATTTAATTTTTCTTAATTTTGTTTACTTTTCAATAATTTAAATTACATTTTGCATTTGTTTACTTTTTGGTGATTTGAATCTGGAAATCTCTTGTCAATCTTATTATAATTTAAATTTTGAAAATTGTTTATTTTTCAATAATTTAAATCTGAAAATGATGAACCGTTTGGTTACAGATCGGTATTTATTTAAAATGTGTGTGCTTTCGACGCTACTAAATCTCTTATTAATAAATTTATTGTTAGAGAAATATTCGTTTCTTGAAAGAAAATAACTTACTTTCCTTATTTTTTCCTTTCAGTAAATATTATTTTTATTGTAGTCAGAGCTTACATTTAATAATTTATTTTCGAAAATTACATATGAAATTATACATGTATAACATATAATCTTAAATATGAATTATGTATTAATGTATAATTCTATTTTTTACAGGTAAGTAATCTTCAAACTTTCTATTACTGATAAATGTGGATATACACTAACGTTGAAGGTAAACTATATGTTTAATTTTATATTAATTTTTTGAAATTGCAAGTATATATAGTTTAATGTTACCAGTCGTCTACACTGTGATCAAGAGTAGTTCAACATATGGGATATATTAACCAATACTTCGGGTAAAACTAAGTAGAATACATTGTAAAAGCTATGATCGGCTTATGAATTGTTATCTTCATACGCCCATTATACGTCCATTAACTAAGTAATTGCTAGTTTCAAAATAATCATTTTTGAAAAGAATATCAGGTTTGAATACATTTTTATTGAAATGTGAAAAACCATAAACATAATTTCAGCATTTTGAGATGAGCATTTCGGTAACAATATTTTGATAGAGATTCCACGATGTAGGGATTCGGGATTGAGGGATTATCATTCCTGCAGATCCCATGGGACATCCGGTTCAGTCATTTCATTAAAAAATATATTTTCTTTAAATTCGCCAAATTTGGCGCCAATTGTAGCGTTTTTTGATTAGCGCTTATTTAAATATGTAGATGCATCATTAGAAAATATTTATTAACAGATTAAAACACCAATCTTAGGTTACATAATAAAGTAAAAACATGTTCTGCGTAAATAACAATAATTGAACCTACACGCTTTCATACCGCCTTTTTCAACCCCCGTAACCTCCTAACTAATCCTCTTTTATATTGAACACTCCCTCCAGTTACGGCTCACAGTCACAGTTTTACCTTAAGGTTAATTTGTACTTAGCTTGAGTAAAATCATTTCCCAACACTAATCGCGTCAGACATACACATAATTCGCCTTCTTGTGTTCATTCATTTGTAAAAAAAATTACTATTCCTGTGTAATTTTACTACCGCTATTTTTTTCTTTAAAATATATATTTAAATAAAAACAGCAATAGCAAATATCTGAATTAAACTATATGAATTGTTAATGAAATGTTTGTTTAATTAAAGTTTGCTTTTAACAAAAACAATCCGCTTTCTACAAGCTCGTAGTAATGCGACATTATTTTTTACACAGTAGGATAGTTTTCATTTTATTAAATTATGACGTTAGGACCGCTTTCTACAAGTAAAAACATGTTCTGCGTAAATAACAATAATTGAACCTACACGCTTTCATACCGCCTTTTTCAACCCCCGTAACCTCCTAACTAATCCTCTTTTATATTGAACACTCCCTCCAGTTACGGCTCACAGTCACAGTTTTACCTTAAGGTTAATTTGTACTTAGCTTGAGTAAAATCATTTCCCAACACTAATCGCGTCAGACATACACATAATTCGCCTTCTTGTGTTCATTCATTTGTAAAAAAATTACTATTCCTGTGTAATTTTACTACCGCTATTTTTTTCTTTAAAATATATATTTAAATAAAAACAACAATAGCAAATATCTGAATTAAACTATATGAATTGTTAATGAAATGTTTGTTTAATTAAAGTTTGCTTTTAACAAAAACAATCCGCTTTCTACAAGCTCGTAGTAATGCAACATTATTTTTTACACAGTAGGATAGTTTTCATTTTATTAAATTATGACGTTAGGACCGTTACGAATATTAAAAATATTTTCATACGCATATTACCTTGTCCTCCGGGAAAAACGGCAATACAGACAAACATTGTTATTATTATTGTATGACACTGGTTATCTGACCGTGGAGAGCGTGGGGAAAAATTTAGCGAAATATCGACAATTTGACGACTTTGGAAAATTTCTCGAATTTTGGATTTCAGTTACAATAGTTATGTAGATTTTTCGAGATTATTCCACAGAGGATATATAAGATATTCATCGTTCCGTTGGATTGGTTGGTGTGACAAGTCAAAGTAAATTATGAATACACCAATGTTTTGGCACTATAATAGTTTGGTTTGTGAATGAATTTAGTATTTAATGATTATTCTATTGTGTCTGATGGTTATTTTGCGACTTTGTAAGATAGATAGAGAGTTATTCGCTGTATATTATCCATGTTTACGCTGACTGGTACCTATAATAACCAGTTAGTTAACCATAATTTCGGGCTTATACCCTTGAGAATAGATTCACAATTCCAGGGAATATGTCGAAAGAGTAATTGTACATATTTATTAGATGTTAAGTCCGTCACTTATGATGGGGTGCATAAACATATGTAAAATATTTTCTATTCACCCGCCTGCAGGGTCTCCGATACTAAAATTTTTGGACACAAATTTTCTTCTGATCTATATCATTAATAACTATAAAAGCTCCTTACAAAACATTATTGCTATGCGGAACCTTGACCAAACTTAAATTCTATGTGATAACCTAAAAATACGAACATGTTCAACGCTCCCCATATATTGAATTAAGAATATTAAATAAATAAATACAAGAAAGCGACAGGGACTGTCAAAGAAAAAATTTAATTTTTAGATATCGAATTATCGCGAGCGTAGAGACATCTTTTAAAAATCGCAGAGATGATGGTATTATGGTACTGTTTTCCAAATTTGTTGCTAAATATCACAGACAGATATTGGCTTTTATTATGTACATTCCATATGTAATTTATCGTCCAAAAATGGCTACAATGTCCGTTTGTGTTTTGTATTCGTAAAATCCATCTCATGAATGGACAAATTATCTCTCAGTTTCTAATCTGCATATTTAAATCGAAGCATTATTTTTCTCAAACTCTGTTGTTGTTCCATATACGGTGCTTGTGATCAAAGAAACGGAGGCGTAGGTGAGAATTTCAATTTAAACTTCAGGATTAATATTAAAAAAACAACGTTTGTATTATTAGAACAGATGCTTTCTTTTTCAGAATATATGCATTCCATTTATTTTAACCAACACGAATACATTCTTTTATTTCGCAAATACAAGAATTTGTTCTGTTTCTTATCAAATAAACTGTATTAAAATTCCCATTATACTCAATTAAATTGTAAATAAATCCCTGAAGCTGTAGCTAAAATATTTATAAAGTGCAATCTTAGCTAAAACACAACGTAAAACAAAGTAGTAAAAGTATCACTTCATTTCGGTGGATAAAAAAATGACCTTCAGTCAGTGTTTCTTTCAGGGAGCAAGTTTTCTATTTGCCCTATATAAATATATCTAAATACTGGGTCATATAATTAGAAACTAGGTAAAAAAACTAGAACCTTCAGTATAAGACAAAGCATAAACCAAGGATAAGCTGACGTCTATCAATAATAAATTTAAAAGTCAATTATTAATTTAACATTCAATGTTTATATTTTAATTACTCAATATTTACTTGCTACGCCTCGCGGTAAAGTTTTAAAATTTGGTTCCCCTGATTGTCCGGTTACGATGTAAAAAACGCGATTGCTTACACAATGAAAAATTAATTGAAATGTAGCGCAATTGAACTACCTCATGCCAAAATCCATTTTTATGTAGTTTGTGATTTTTTTTTATGCCAATTTGGCAAAATAAAATAAATTTAAAAATCCATATCGTTTGTCTAACGGAACATATTTATATCATGTTACCCTTTATTTTAAAGGGTTTGGAAAAATATTTCTATCGATACCAAGTTTGGCAATGTAACCTGTGGAAGAGGAACTTGCCCCCTCCCAAGTGGGGCTGATGACGGCATTAATACAAAAATTGTATAACAGGTATTCTTCACTACAATGATTGAAATTGTTAAGTTTCATAATCATTGACCATAAAACCCCTTTTTTGCATAATTATGTCAAATTATGTCTTATGCAGCCACGTTAAGAAAAATAAAATTTTGAAGTTTCCGCTCGAATTTAAAAAAAATATATATCAATTTTGTTCTGGAATTTTTGTTATCTAAGTCTGATATAAAGTTTTGTGATATAAGTTTTGTGATTTTTAATATTTGTGGCAGCTACCGTACATACAAAAAAGACATCGAACATCATTTAAAAAAAAAATAAAAACGTGTTTAGGAGGTCCTAAAACATGTATTGGCATTTCGAAATCGAAAATTCTTAATAAACAATACCTTATGTATACCAGTATGGTCTTCAAACTGTATTGTACAATGGATCATATTTGAGTCAGTTAAAGACTCGCAGGCCACATATGCAAAAACGCGTATGCTCGTAAACAGAAAAAACACTATCCAACATAACTTTCAATCAGCATATTTATTTATGCTTGCTAGCTGTGCCTTCTATTATGTGCAGCGTTCTTGAGCTTTGTAGTAGTTTCATTTTATTTTGTTATCTACCTGATTAAACAGAAACATTTTTTATATAACATACACTAACGAAATATTATCGATATTATATATTACCGTCTGCAAAAATATTTAATTTATATTTTTTATAAACATAATGTTCTGTATGTCAGTACCTGTTATCTATTTAGGATTTATAAAATGACTGCCGTTAAAAATTGGCCATTGATAATAATTTACCGTAAAATGGAAATTTAGACTTTATGGCGGAGTATTAATACCAATGTGAAAACAATACTTTCTTTATACTATATTCTATAGTATGAGAAATCAAAATGTTTTTGTTGTTGTTGAGACCCAGAGCGACCTACCAGAAAGGTGTATGGTAATCGTTTGAACGGCCGGGAAGTACCACCCAATTTAGACCGGAACCCAGTGGGGGAGGCATCCACATTGACCGTACCCTCCTCCCCCTACCACCAACCTCTCGGAAGGACTTACGGACCCACATGTTTAAAGTGCTCGTACTCCGCATGAACACGAAAGCAAAATGTGAAATATTTTGTATTTCGTAATTAATCAACGGCGAAATCTTATGTAGCTCATACGAAATCTATAATTTTAGTAATAAATAATAAATGCAGCTATAAAATAAAAATGAAATCTCAAAGCGGGTGGCTAAAGCAATTATTTTATTCCATTAGTGTGGGTATAATTTTATGTAGTTGATGGATAAAGAATTTATGCTGTGACTCATCTGAACATCAAATTGCCTAAAGAAAGATCCAATAGTACTTTTTCAACGCAGCGTGCGTACATGTTACTTATGTCATGTAACGGGTGCATAAAATTGCATTAAATATTTACCTATCCGGTTGCCTACAGAACTCGTGCTCCGAAATTCCTCAGACAGTAGTGAGTCATGCACCCCTTTCAACCCATATTATTAATTGTGTTTACCCGCAAACAAAATCTCATTAATTTAGAACATCTTACACCACCTAAAAATTACATGCCCGTCTTTCGAACAGTGAAACCCATTATAACTTTAATCAAGAGTATTAAATTAATGATCGACAAAAGCGACAGAAGTTATTAAAGAAATTAAGCTTAATTTTCAAAGATATTGAATTTTAACAATTTGCCGACATTTCCGGAATGTCACGAAATGGCGATATTTTGAAAATTTATTAATAAATATGTCGCCAATATTTACAAACTGTTCACAAGTTTTTAACCACTATCTACAAACAGGGGGACTAATTTGCCGCCCAAAGGGGCGGAGAGACAGGCAGAGAAAAGGTATATTTTATTTAGTGTATTTTTGATAATGATAAACAATGTATCTTAGGTAACACGATAAATGTGAACTAACATTGAATAATTGTGTTACATAAATATCACGGGCAATGCTGGGTTTTACTGTTAGCATATACAATCCACGCACACTATTTAAAATGCTTTAGAATTTTTTTCTTCCAATATCACCTTGACCGAAGCAAATGAGCACTGATGCAATTACTTTTGAAGTGTTACTTTAAGTATCATTACCGAGCTAAATTTCCTGTTCTGCTATTGACGGCACGGAATTATTTCTAAAACTATTCCGGGAAACTTCTGCGGTAAAAGTTGTCTCATTTACATATCAGGAAATCTCAACATGAAATATATCACGCGAATCTTAAATTACACATCGCCAACCGTTAGATTTCGTAGCATAATAATAATTAAGAAATGATAAGATTCTGGTTGTAGATAGAAAGTTCCTTGCCGCTTGCAATATCTATTTTTATAACATAATACTTATTTTAATCGAAAAAGTTAATGCGTTTATAATGATTACTTTAAATTTGGAACTTCGCAGTTTGGTATGAAATCTCTAATATAACTTTTATTTTGTTGTCAGTAACTTTTAATATTGACTATATGATAACATTAAAAATCTATTAGACATTTTTAATGTCTTATATAATTCGGTGATGATCTTCTAAAAATCTCGACTAAACTGCCATTGCAGGAATTAGCTGGAATTAATTTTGGCTATCCTTGACCTAACGAAAAGTTAAAAAAATCTGATGTGGGCAATACATGACTTTCCTTATATAATGCAATGAATTTACTACTTTTATAGTAAAAAAAATCTGATATGGGCAGCACATAACTTTCCATATATAATGCAATGAATTTACTACTTTTGCAGTAAAAAAATAGATTATTTTTATAGTAGATATTTATATTCTTTCCAAGTTATTGAATTTTCGTCAATGAGTCATCATTCTCATTGATTTAGCGTCATTTTTATCCATTTGGCGAGTTTTTCGTTAATTTAGCAACATTTAAAAAGTCCCCAAGTTGGTGACATTCCACAAAATTCGTCTCCAAAATTTCACCAAGCGTTATGGACGGAGAAATAAGTTATTATTGCAGCATATAAATGACTATTGGCGTTCAAATACAAAAGTATTACTCAGAGTATCTTTTTTCAGGAATGGAACGAGCTAGATCCACGAGAATGATGTCACCCAATTTATTGCATGGTATTACATATGAAAAATGAACATGTTTCACAATAGGAAATATTTTTCTTTATTTTATATGACTTTTTGATAATTTTTTGAAAAATGTGCAATATCTCGAGAACGGTTCATGCTAGCGTTTTAAAATTTATATCAATCGTTTTCTAATGAAAAATTACATAAGAAATGTCTATTTGCATAACTTTATTAGAGGTTTTGAGTTTTTGACGATTTTTTCAAATTTTCACTCGAAAATTTAGGGAAATTTTGGACATTCGATAGCGTATAAAAACAATAGGCTTTCAGTGTTTACGGATTGTAATTTTTGTACCAAATTTCGTTCGAATCTGTCCATTCGTTCGTCAGTTATCGTCTCCACAGACTCACTGACACACACACACACATACTTTCACACACACACACATACTTTCGCACACACACCCTCCACACACACACACACATCACTTCAAAAATGTTTGATTCGTGATCAGAGATGGTTGAAACTTTCTCTTCCGTCGAAAACTCGAATTCGAATTTTCGACCCCGCCACAATACTTTCCTTATACATTATTGTCTATAAGGAAAGAAATAAATGCTTTGTAACCACAATAAACACTGGAAAAATACAAATGCTTCGTTAGTAACAACTTCAACTGTTTAAATATATCGGTTTTTAAGGCAAAAAGAAAATGACTTCTTCGTTAAGATGGACCAGATAGAGAAGTCAGTACAGCAAAGGTAGGACAATTTTTGTCTTCAAACTACTTCACCCTATAGACAATTGATAGCAAGAAAGGCGTTATCAATTTGAAAAACTTAATTAAACAAAAAAAAAAAACAAAGGAGGTATGAAATAGGGTGAAACTAACAGCAGAAGATTAAAAAAGATCCTTCAAAATACTGATTAATTATGCATACGCAGAATTACTAAATTTAGTGATACCAAACGAACTATAAAGAAAAGCAACAGTTTTGAAAAATAAAATAGTTTCATAAAAATAAATAGGGAATATGCAAATGAAGGAAACAAGCAGCATCAGAAACTAAATGCGTTAACATTCACCGTAAAGAGAATAATTATAAGTAGAAAACTAAGGAGGAAACAATCGGTTATTAAAAATTACATATTTATTAGGTACCAGAAAATAATTTAAATAAACTGTAATAAAATATCTAATGCTAACATCTTTGAAATATATGATTTTAAGATTATTTACGAATTTGAAAGAGATTATTACACAGTAAATACGCTCGAAAATCTAGCACCAGAAAGGGCTTGAACCTATCCAGTTATAATTTTAATGTTCTGTATTCAAAATGTATAAAAAAAATTTTTGTCATTTTAAAAATGTCCCTAATTACAAAGCCCTTATTAAAGAAATAATAAGGTTTTTTTTTTAGAAATATTCAATATGTTGCAATTCAATTACTTTAACCAATATAAAATTTCACTCAATTTAATGAAGGAAATGGGCGGCTACTCCCATCCTTATTTAACTGTTGTTATTCTTTTAAAATATAGATTAAAAGTTCTAAAAATGTTAACATATATTTCAATTGTATTTCTTATGAAATACGCACAAATATATATGTTGCATACAATTTGTACATATATTGAACTGTGACTATGTAATAGTATACACATTTAGTTAATGAATAAAATTAAAATGGTCCCAAACAGTTAAATGAATAGGGTCGGTTTATATAATGCTTTTAGTGTAACCATTAAATCAAAAGAGGTAATTAAAAAAACAAATCAATTAAATTTAAGCAAAGAAAAGTTGTTTAATAAGCAATGGACTCAAAATATGCATCTTAATAATTGGTGTCAATGTTTTCTCTCTAAATAAGCTAAACTCCCCCAGTTACAAAACTAAATACCAGCTAAACACAAACTGCCTCCAACGTAAATTATTTCAACTCAAAACCCTCGTGTAGCAGCACTTCACTCCTAATCCATACTTCACAAAACTCTGCCGTTTTTAGGCACCGTACTTTTTCAACGAATATGTTAATCCTACAACGTGTGGTGTCATCCGTCAAAGGAAGTCTTTTACCACTCCATAAAAACACCCCTAACTAACGGGTCCATAGTTCCCTCAGTCTCGGGTGACTGGATACTTTGCAACGGGAAGATTGTCTGACATGCATACTCTGAAAATAGCTCCCCCCTTTCCGTGGCCCATTCCCATCAGGATGAAGGACTGGGATGGAGATAAAGTTGTGAGGGGTCTGCCGGGGCTAATCCGCGAGAAATCGTCAAAGCAGAACACAGATGTCTGTGGTGGAGGGGCGGGTAGGGTTACAGGAGGATAGAGTTATAGTAAAGGAGTTTTCCACGTTTCAGGAGAAGCAAAAAAAGAAGAAAAACTCTACGAAACTTGTTTCGATGCATTATTTGTTTATGTACTAACACAATAACAGAAGAGAAATTTTTCTTGGCACGGACCAGAACTTGTAAATGATTTTATTTGCTACGCTTCCAATGCAGCGAACTAGCGTCTGTGGGCTGGTATATTATCGCTTACTGCTTGTGCAGTTATCAAGTATTCGGTGCTGAAGAGCGCGACATCTGTTCACCTATGCTGAACGCTGCATTAGGAGAGTAATTTGAATCTCTGAGTATCCCATTTGCGGATTTTGTGATTATAAAGATTCTGTACTTTGAGTTTTTCATATGAAATAGAGCTTAGAAAATTGTTTCCTCTATATTTTATGAAGGCACAATCAGTACTCATTTTGAAAATAAGAAATAAATAATTTCTATACTATAATAATGCACCTGAAAAGAAATTGGGCACTTTGTAAATCCACCACAAAGCAAATTGCACCAAGTGGACAAGTTGAAAATCGTGCTTTCTGGAAGAAGAATTGTATTTACTTCCACCCAAATGACAGTGTAGGGCATTTTTACTGTGGTTGTTTGAAGTTGCTTTAAAAAAAATGTCTTTTATACCTTTTAAAAATTCCTAAAAATAAAAAAATATTTCAGATAAATATATATTTTTAAAGGGAAGGGGGTGCGGTGTGAAATCATGTATTTTATTAACTGTAAAATTCGTTGATCATATTAATGTTGCCACGTTAGAATTTTAAAATAAATTATGTTTTAAAATATTAAAAACATGCTTTTTTTAATAAAAATCTAAAAATCGTGTTGCGCTTAGTTCAAAGTTCATTTTGCGTCTCTAATGATATTGCTAAGATTGAAACTGCGCTTTATTTATTTTGATCGCTTCGAACTGATAGTTGTGAAATTAGTGAAAATTACTCAAAATTCCAATTTAATATTCAATAACATAAAATTTAAATAGATTTTTTCTAAAATTCAACTTGCAGACACGCGGACTTTACTTTTATTAAATGATTACTTGATTGAATAACTTTGGATAACAAAAGGAATAAAACCATATACACGTTACAAAAATCGTTCTAATTATATTTTTAGAACAAAATATTATTTTGTTCTAAATGTTTCGGCGAGTTGTCTTTTAAAAACGATACAAGTTACAAAATTATAATAAAATTATTGCATACAAGCAAAAAAAGCTGTAAATTTTAAATTATTATTTATTCCATGTAATATTTTCTGCAATAAAACAAATATTTCACTCATTTTTTTTTTAATGTAAGACGAGAAGAAAACGTAATATGTAGTGAAAACCGTGTGTTGATTGTGATGTGTGTGATCACTCCTAATTTTCTGGAAGTCAACTTACATGCTTAAATATAATAGATGGGTATCTTACCTGCATTTTAAAACAACAGATATGCAAAAATTTGTACTAGAACAGAAGTTATGAACGAAAAAGTGCACAATAATCTTTAATGTCCATGTGGCGGAGTGAAAATTAAACTTTATGTTAGATTTTAGACTTATTGAATTATTCATAATTATGGCCGAATATCATAAATCGTGAAACCTTATAAACATTAAACACATTGCGTTGTGTGCCGCTATTAAAACCCACCGTATTCATCTTCAGTGCGAGTTCCTGGAATAGAAAGCATTAATATACTATCATAATTAATTTCACCATTGTAACTTTAAAATAAAATAATTTATTAACAACATAGATTACTTATTAAAATAATTACAACAATTTTTCATTAATTGCGACGGAGAGAGAAAATGTGAGATCAGTTAATAAAAATATCTAAAATGCATTGATTGCCTTCATCAATTATTGAGGAACATATACCTTCAAGTCTATCTTTGGACTTTGTCACCAACTCGTACTTAATGTCGATTATATTGTACTAGAACCAACTCACGGTATAGTTCTCCCACTCGTACTCGTCGGTCATATCGTACGGCCGTCTAAATATTATTCTCGAGCACTTCTGGAACAACTGTGTATCAAGACATTGTCGTTCTTCATTGCCTCCGTTCTTACGTAGAAATCATATTGCATCAGTTCTCATGTAGAAGTATTTCTATTCTCTCGTAGAAATTGTCGTGAATTCTGTCGTAGAAGTTATCGTCTGCATTGCATCTCAATTCTCGTGTAGAAGTTGCGAATATTCTCTAGAACTTATTCGGTTACCGCCTCTTTTTGCCTGCGGTATGTAACACCCCTTACGCTACAATTGGCCGACCTTAGGGCAATGCGACCAGACGTTAGAACATTGGTTAACATCTTTAACCCCTCTCTTGGCTTCACCTTGGTCTCCAAGGTTTATTGCCTACTTTGACCTTTCGAGTCAGGGTGCCATAAAACTGGCGCCCTTAAGTCTGATGTTATTGTTAAACATTACAGACATCGTAAGTACAAACATAAAACTGCTTCACTAAATCACCCTCAAAATCTGGTTTCCCGAGTCATACCAATATAAAGGGTTCCTAGGAAAATCTTTAAGCACCTCAATGACATTATAAGGAGAAGTCCATGCGCGCAAACTTTAGGTCTATCTATAGTAAAATGACCATGCTAGAACGAATCAAAATGATTGCAGCGCTCCTAGCGTAGAATTAATGAGGTTAAAATAGCAAACTCAACAATAAAGCGAGATATACGCAAAATGTAAATCTAGCAATTTTAAGTGATTAGAAATCATCACCAGGAGCAAAGGAAACAGGCATATAGAAGACAATTCATTTCGGTCAAAATGTTAAATCATTATGATTAAATCATCCCTTGTCAAATTCCCTTGTCAATTCTGTTTTTTCTAGAATTCAAATGTGCATTGTCCCTAACAGAGAGCATTGTATTCAGTCTTTACACTAGATTTCAGTACATGCTGTTTATTATAGAATTCCGAAATAGAACAGCTATTCGGCAATAACTGTATTGTAGCAAATAAATGCTTTCTGTAACAGTTTTATGATAGATTCCTACTTATTATACAATGCTGTATAACCTTGTTAGTATCAACTTTTTTCTATCTCAATTTGTTGCCGAGTTCGTAACCTAACTTTTTAAATTTACAATTTACTTTCAAATTTAAACTTTTAAACTTTCTAAATTTAAATTTATTTTTCAAATACGAGTGCTGCAATCACTTTTATTCGATATATTTATTTTCGGCATAGTCACTTTACCATAGCTAGACCCAAGTTGTATGCTTATGGACCTTTCCCTATACGGGTGCTTAAGAACTTTCCTTATAGGGGTGCATAAGAACTTTCCTTATAGGGATGCTTAAGAACTTGCCTTATAGGACTGCTTAAGAAGTTTCCTTATAGGGTGCTTAATAATTTACCTTATAGGAGTCCTTATAAGAACTTTCCGTATACGGGGTGATTCTTTCCTTATAGGAGTGCTTAATTTTCCTTATAGGGGTGCTTAAGAAGTTTCCTTATAGAGGTACCTAAGAACTTTCCTTATAGGACTGTTTAAGGAGTTTCCTTATAGGGGGTGCTTAAAAAGTTTCCTTATAGGGATGCTTAAGAACTTTCCATATAGGACTGCTAAAGAAGTTTCCTTCTTAGGGTACTTAAGAAGTTTCCTTATAGGGATGCTTAAGATCTTATAGGACTGCATAAGAAGTTTCCTTTTAGGGGTACTTAAGAAGTTTCCTTATAGGGGTGCTTCAGTAGTTTCCTTATAGGGGCACCTAAGAACTTTCCCTATAGGAGTGCTTAAAAACTCTCCTAGAATCCTATTCTTCTGATTGAAAAAAATGTTTATTCGTAAAAATTCAATTTTTATCTTGTTAAAGGGAAATAAACCTAATCATTTTTAAAAATGTATGATATAAAACTCATAATTGTAAGTCATATAACACGCGTTTCGCTGTTCGGGAAACATTTTTGAAAATATCTAAAAACTCATTTTGTAGGTATCATACGTAAAATGACGAAAACATAGTTTTGATAAAATGGATATTAACTTGTATTTAATTCAACCTGGAATAAAGGGCATTCTTCTGGCTTTAATTTAAACTGGTCTTAATTCTTCTGGCCTTTATAGACATTAAATCATAAAAGATAAAACAGATTCTGCAAAATTTAAACAATCTAGTGGGCGGAAGGAGAGGATCCAGGGATAGAACTATTTTTTCTTCGATTTTGCATCTCTTTGCTGCACAGCCATGATTGCCACAATGTATCATTTCATAATGTGAACACATTTATAGCTTTTCACGGTTCATCATTTATTTCAAAACATTCATCATCAAAGCGACTGAATCTAATTCATGTACTTGCGAACTATGATAATCCAATCAATGCCTTTTGTAATCCAATTTGTCGGATTGTCTGCTTCCATTTATCATGTGCTCTAGCTTTAACAAATCTCTACAAATTGCATTATGAGAGAAATTCAAACAAACGATTATTATTATTCTGCAATGCGCATGTTTAACGCCAACGAGGATTTATTCTACACTTAGAAGTATATGATAAATAGATTCATTTACAATGCATATGCGTTGTCACCACTTAATGTGGTCAAATTAATGTGACATAAATTTTAATTGGATCAAATGACATTCTCATCTATCATCTGACGTTCGAACTAGAAATCAGTATCCGTAGACTGATTTTGTGCCAGTTACAAATTATTAGATATTGTACTGGCATCAAAAAACTAACTACGTATCAAATTCGAAAGCCTTCATACTTACTGATAAAGTTAGTTTTATCATACATCCATCTTTAAATTTATGAGCTCAGGCTACATAAGGCTGCAATGATCCATAGTCTCAAAACTGTAGAGGTGAGAGAGGTGCTTGTTTATATCACGCTCTTTATTCTTGGCCTGTCACCTATCGGTGTCTGTCCAATGCTGTTTTGTGCAGGATGAGCTTAATCTTCTATACATTTAAAACCAGCGGCATGATACGACGAATTTCGTCTGCCATCCCTGCGGCTCCAAAATTTGAATGCATCTAGACAGTTTTCTTGTTGTCACTCTTTAGTGCTGGAGGTTGCTAACAAGCATGAGTGCCAGAATACATTTTTAGTACCTTTTTTTTGTTCAAATGTTAAAAGACAGAAATTAAAAAAATTGGTATGATGGGTTCAAATGATTACAGTTATAGTGTGTCAAATAAAAGGCAAATCGATATATTCGAGTCTGTATGTATGCCTGTGAGTGTTGTTGTTGTTGAGACCCAGACCGTCCGACCTACCAGAAAGGTGTAAGGTAACTGTAATGCCTGTGAGTGTGACTATGTCAGTCATACCGTGGATACACTATTTCCCAAACATATATAACGAAAAGAAATTTCGAAAAATTATCACAATCTGTGATTTCCCTTTGTAGATCCGACTCGTAATGCTAATTTCAGTCTTATGAGAGCATTAAACTCTGGGGAAATGTTATATAAAACAAGAAAGATCAATCATGTTTAAAGCATTGATTATAAAACACTTTCCAACTTCAATGCAATTTTATTTAAACATGTCTAAAAGGCAATACATTCCTCGGTAATATTTACAAGAAAGATCAATCATACATAAGCATTGATTATGAAACACTTTCCAACTGAAATGTAATTTCATTTAAAAATTAAAATGTGATTCATTCAGTGGTAATATCTTTTACATTATCACAGTACTACAGTATACTTAAATATTTAAAACTGTATCGAAATATAAATCATCTGATTCTTTATGCAAAATCAATGAATATTTCATTCATATAACTTGTATTCCAGACTCCAGAGCTAAATAATTTTGTGTGAAAAAAATTCAGCAATTCTTATGTAATTCATCTTACAATCGCTTGAGATATTTGCATTCTGCATATGTTAAAATTAGGCTTCCTTGAAGAAATAATAAAAGTTTAGGGATCATTTAAAATCACAACTATTGTAATTGCATAGGCGCGGAATTTAGATACACAGATAATACACAGATAATATATATGTGTATGTGTATGTACTCAAAGTATTGGAATCGTGCCGAAGATGGGAACTCGAATTTTCAAAGGATCTACACGTTTTGGGACTTCTAGAACACGAAAAAACTACTTTTAGGAAGACGTCTGTGTGTGTAAGGGTGTATCTGTGTATGTTTCTGTGTGTCTGTGTGGATATTACATCCACTCTAATTGAAAAACTAATGGACCGAATTTCATACAATTTGGTAGGTATGTTTTTTGTGGGAAATCCTGATGTTCATTAGATTATAGTACGATTCGTAATAAAAGAATCTGCCTTCTTTGCGAAATGGCCGCAGAAATTGCCTTTATCCACTCTAGCTAAAAACTAATGAACCAAATTTAACAAAATTTGGAGTATAATATTTCAATAACCTACAAGTGATTTATATACCAAATTTAACAAAATTTTGTATATAAATCATTTGTAGGTTATTCTACTACGATTCGGGAAAAAGGAACGGGCTATTTTTGCGAAATGGCCAGCAAAAATCGTTATATATAAAAATAAAAGACTACGTGTGCTCAATTATATCAATTAAATTCCTATTTTATGTGTGATTTTTGACAACAAAAAGAATAAGACTAACCCCATTACTCTAGGACTAGCCGTTCTTGAGATATTCTAGTTTTTTCGCGTTTTCGCTACGCCACCTTTGACAATAAGTCCAGCTATCAAATGAGAACCAAATTTAAGTTTAACGTGTAAATTCAATGTCATTTAAAATACTTATGTTGTGCAGATAAACTCAAATTATCATTGAATAAATAAAGAGAACGAATATGAGTCTGCCGAGAAAGACATGTTCTGTCCACATCAGAATTTTTAACAATATTACACCAATGATTTATAGAAGTGAACGGGGATTATTTTCAGGCCATTTCGAAAAAAATGTATGATCTATATTTAAAGATCCATCAAATTTTTGTCGAATAAAATGTTCAACAAATTTAAGCTGTGTACCAAATTTTAACTCTCTAGGACGTAGGAAAGTGCATTTAAAATGCCATCAATTAAATTTATCATGAAGAGTTATATAAAATTTTAAAAAAATGAAAAATTGTTATCTACCAAATTTATTTTGAAATATGAAGCCACTCCCATATGCAAAACGTTTAAACAAATGGAGAGATATTTATTATATAACATCTCTCTCTTCTCTTTCTGGAAGATATCCCAAAGTCAGAATTTAATTGAATTTGTTTTTTTCCCTATATAAAATAATTTTTTTAATTAAAAAACTACTTAACATATTTTACTGAATTTTTTTTTATATATTCTATGGGATAATGTGAATATTTCCTAAAAATGTCGAAGCAATTCGTGAATTTTAAATTTACTTAAAAAATGTTTGAAAAATTAGGTCCCATAGGGTTCAATGTATTTCATTTTTTCAACCCGGGTTCAATAAAAAACTAATTGGGTGATATTATTTATTTATATTCCCATAGGTCCTACAGACCGTCTGAACAACATACTAAAATTTCATTTTGATAAACTCATTTTTACGGCAGTTATCGTGCTAACGGACAGACAGACAGACAGACAGACAGACAGAATGAACAAAGTCATAAACACTTTTCAACTTTGTTGTAAAGTGTTAATGAAATGGTAAATATCAAATGCATTACTGTTCAAATATCTAGTGCTACTATGTTTAAAGGATGTTTCAAAAAGAATACACAACTTACTATCCTTGAACAACAGGTCGTCGAAGATCCATGATTTTAATTTAAGGAATGTTTTAATTAGGATAGATTATTATAGTATGAACATTTTGATCATGTGATATCATTATAGTTAAAATGCACTAAATTTGTAATTTTCAATACGAGCACTTTGAAAAAAAATTTTCAATTACAAAAATATTTCCCATAATCCAATAAGTCAAACAAAAAAAGGTTCTCTTGTCATACGAACAAAATGACCCGAGATATCATTCATTAAAGTTTCTGACGGATAATGGGGGACTGTATAAAACTTTTGCTGAAGAATGTTACGTATGCCAGTGTTTGAATGGAAATCTAATCTAACGAATTTCAGTTTTTGTACTACCTCTGAAATCTATATTGCTCACCATTTGTTTGATCGTGTCAAAGTGATTTAAGTCCTCAACCTTTGGCATTTCTTCCAAACCGATTTTACATATTAAAGAACATTTCTCCCCGAAAAATGTTTAAATAATTAGGGGATAATTTGGTAATAGAAATTTGCCTGTGGAGAGTCTGTATATATATAAGGTTGAATACTATACATTTTTACTAAAATGGGAAACACGACCAAGTGTGTCATAGTCTGAAAGTCATCTTATTTGAAACATTTCTTAAATTGAAATCATGATTTTTGCGACATAACGTTTAAGAGGTATTGAGTCGGTCAATCATTTTGAAACACCCTGTATATTATCACCCATGTATAGTTTATAACGGAGATTCCAGCTCTCTGACATGATGATGGTTTATAAACTTACAACTTTCGGAAGTCCTGTAATTTAAGGATTTCTAACTTGTTATCTGTGATGAATCAGTTGTTACTCCTAGAAAATACTTTCTAACTTAGTTTCCTTTTCGTTGCACGATTATGCCGTTCGACATTAGTCAGACACTATACTTAGCGAACAAAAACACTCCAGGAATAAATTTCCGTATAATCCATGTCTCGCGAGAATATTTTTGCTAAAAACCAAAAATATCCTTCTTTCCAATCATGACGTTACCGAAAAAAACCCCGTCTGCAGTGCAAGCAACTGGTTAAATTACAATATTTCCTCCTCCGAACAAACGTTGTAATTCGTAAACATTTTTTCCCGCTATGTTTACTCTGGCCAACAAGAGTCATTGATACAGCCGTGCGTATTATACACATTCCCCAAGGCATGCCTCATATCGAGTCGCCAAGCATAAATATTTACCGAATTCGCTCCCGTTTTGGAATGAAAAAGTCATAAATGAGATGGAAAGGAAAGACAAAGGAGCTTTTCAGAGCTCTCCTAGAAAGTTCCGAATAAGGTTTCTTGCAAGAAAGCACCTTTGTTGGTATTGCTCCGGGACGTTGAAAGAACATTGGAAATGACTGTTGCAGTTTGGTGAAGGTATAACAGAAGCTCGGGGATGATAAAATTGTTTGGAAGAAGATTGAATGGTTTGTTCAGAAAGTTAGTTTCAGGAATTGATTTTTGTGAAGGAGAATTTGCCTCTGATCTTGTTTCTGTTTAAATCTTTTGTAGAAACAGCCTATTTTGATGAATGAGAAGTAATAATTGATGACATTGATTGGATATTCCAGTTAGGTAATCAATATTTTCTACACGGAAGAAATACCTCAAGGAACAGTTTTATTCTTAAATACAAATAGACATTCTACACATCCGTTGGCTTACTACAAGGTATAGTCATACCACAGATCACGAAAAGAAGATGGCAGTGCCCGACGATTAAATGGGGCTTTTTATATTAAGCGATTCGCGTGCATGCCATCTTTGGCTTGCTGCCTATACAGCAGAGTCCCTCTCTTTGCAGATCCTAATCAATTACCTAGTCTAATATGCTTTGGTGGTCTCAAAGATGCAGGACAAAGAAAATTATGAGCCATTTTAACCGCATCATATCTTTCATTCCATGTGTACTTGAGTGACGATAGAAGTCCTAATTGGCCAAACTCCTCCTCTATAATAAATCACTCGATCCGACTAATATCTAACATGCTTTGAAATACAAGTGTTTCAATATCTGTTCTCCGCAATATATATCACAAAAGGCTGTAAATGAAAATTTTCAGAAAAAAAATAAAAAGCCTCCAGACTAAGCTGATCCAAATCTCAGAAAATGTACATCTCAAAACGTTTTGTTGATAAATATCGCTGAATATGCTGAACACTGACTCCGGATTGGATCCATATTGGCTGAACAATATCTATTGCATTAAAATCTTCAAATAAGTAGTAGTCGACTGTATTTATTTCGCTATTTTGGCTATTAGACTAAACTAAGGCCATTTCAATCCTCGAGATAAATCATTGGTGCGTAGTGTATTAGTACCTGAACAAGGAGAATCTCATACCAGCATCTGAACTTCAATTAGCGGACGGATTAATTAAATTTCTTCATAACAGCTACTTAGGTGATTATTTTTTACTGGGTACTTTAATATAATTAAATGTAATAAGCCATTAGTATTATTTGCTTAGTTTTTTTTTCGGCATTGCCAAACGCAGGATATACATTCATCTGTACAGGATGTGGCACCTAAACGAAAATCCAAAAAAACCTATATAACATTTGTTTAACTATGTTTTTGTTTTTACAGCCCTCCCCCTCAAAAAAATATATATATTATATACATATATATATATTATATACATATTTTCAAAAAGAAAAGAGGTATGGATGGAAACAATATACCAAAAGATGGCCGGGGGGAGTTGTGACCCCCTCACTCCGGTTAAGCATGCTTTGCGTCGCGACAACACTCCCGGAGAGCCGGTATATTGCAAAATAGAATACGAATGTATCAAATTTTAAGATGTAAACAGACATCATATACACAGACATCATACACATTTGGTATATTGTTTCCATCCATACCTCTTTTCTTTTTGAAAATATTTATAATCCTCTTTTTAGTGCAGCTTAGCGCCTTTTAAGTGTGATTTCTGATAATTTTATAATATTATATTTCACGGTATTTTCATATTATATTCATATATATATATATATATATATATATATATATATATATATATATATATATATATATATATATATATATATATATATATATATATATATATATATATATATATTATATATATATATATATATATATATATATATATATATATTATATATATATATATATATATATATATTATATATATTATATTATATATATATTTATCTTTATATTTCGCAAAAAAAATCCATAAATATCAAATTAGTGAGATTTTACATTCTACGGCATAAATATACCTTTAAATCGGCTAACAATAATTAAAGTTTATTTATTTCTTCAGATCTATAATTGTTATATTAGATCCATTTCTGTGACGGATAAAACTGAGTGTAAATGTATATTGTTTACAACCCACTTAAAACTGTAAGGCACAGACAATTTATCTCATGTGTGTACAAAAAATAATAATATAATTTTACACTAAATAATTTTGAAATGCTGACTTTGGCGGGAAAATTTTTCAATTTGCCGTTGTTTTTAACGATTTTTTTAAACATCTGTTTCGTAGGAATTAGATGTTTAAAAAGATATAGTGGCTAATATGGATGCAGCATAAAATTGCGGTGGAGGTAGGGTTCATGAAGGATTTCCACTTCTTGTTCGGGAGAGAGATGTCACTTCCTATTCAAAAATTTATATTTTCATTTCAACATCTGCTTTTCAGACTTTGTTTTAGGCACAGCTTAGATGAAGACTGATATAGATTAAACATTGAATTCCGGAGGGGTTGGTAGGGTTCACTAAGGATTTCCTGGTCTGAATATGTAAATTCTGGTTTTTAATAATTCATATGACTGTATGAAATAATTGTGCTAAAAAATATAGAAATACTTAATAGTTATTTCGAAATTGAAGTGTACACATCACTTTCCATTGCATAAAGGCTTTTTCATATTTTCATAATTTTTTGTATTAAAATTTCAATTTTGCCAAACTTAGACGTAAAATTAATTGTAAAATATATTGCTAATTTGAATGAACGGTTACACGTACGTAAGTTACTGGAAATGTAATTGGCCAGGGAATTTTTAAATGCAAAGTGCAATTAATTTTGATATTTGTTTACCATATTTAAATTAGGAAATATTTTTATTTATCTTCCAATAACATTTAAAATTCTTCAATTTAATAATAAAATATTTAAAATTAAAATAATTTAAAAGTATAAAAGCGTTAAAATTTTACTCGTTTTTAAATTTTTAAGAAAATTTACTTGAAACTATCACGTCGTAGAACCCCAAGGGTTCCGCAGAACAAACACATCTTGAAAAACGCTGCATTATCATACGTGTGTCGGAAAAGCAACATTGCTCCCACAAACTGAAAAATGTCAAGCAAATTTCCTTAAAATGTTACAAATTTTGCATTTTTCAAATTACAAATATTTCCTCCTTTCAAATAATCTTCAAATTTCGTTACGGATTCTTGTACTATATAAGAATTGAATATTATACGGATTCTACACATATATTTTCTACGAAATCTTAGAATCGTTTTATTCAAATAATAAATTATATGTATGTGTATCGAACATTTCTTTAACTAATTTCAAACAATCCGTATGCAGTACACAAAGTTCTTACATACATGTATTTTAATAGTATTACTTGAAAACCACATTAGTCGGATTGTTATTGGATTTATAAATAATCAAACCAGTATTTGAAATACTACTGTATACTTTGATAAGTTTCCTAACATCTTCCCTAATAATCTCATACAAATTATCTTCTAAACAATCTTCTAGATAATCTGTTACAAATAATAATCTTCTAAGTAATCTGATACAAATGTATCTAACGACATTCTTATCCGCAATCTGATATGCAATCAAATTATGAACAATATTATTTATTAAACAATTCGTCTTTCCCCTCCAATTGCAGGTGTAGCCAGAATAAACCAGAACTGGCGATAAAACGACGTTTGGCGTATGGCATGAGATATTACTTCTGAATGTTCTGAATCGGCATACGTTCTGCCTTATCGCCTCAGGGAGCGGGTAACTTAGAGGAAAGAGCATCGAAGACTATTTAAGACCGCCTTAGAAGGACAATCCTCCCTATGAACAATGGAATCTGTAAAGTTGCATAATTATATAATTATAGATACACAACGTAATAGAACCTACCTGGGCCAATTTTTGATTAAGATGATTTTTTCGACGCTATACGTCATGTATGATTAAACAAAATAATAATAATAAAAATGAAACTTATTTCTTCGAATGTGCTAGTTTTACTATCTTTGACAGGCTTTAATATTATATTAGTAATGTATGACATACCAATGCGTATATTTTATTTCCAAAACATGAAATGCTCACAAAAATTATATATCGATAAAGAACATCAAATTCGACTAAATATGCTTGCCTTTCCTCAACGTTGTTTTCATGAAAGCATAATATAAAATATATATTATTTTTTAAATTAGAACCAGAAGTGAAAGTAATTTCATGTTCCCTATCTTAGCAATCCAAAAAAAAAAAAAAATGTTTTATGCCTTCTTAAACAAGCTTGCCCTTTTTTCTATTGGATTATAAAACTCGGGTTTTTTTTTTGTCCGTCATATGTCATTCTGCTTCTAGTAAAGATGATCTTTGACCACCGTTATCACCAAGATGCTACATTTCCCTTTTGGGCCCTTTGATCAAATTTGGCGTTGTATGGTCTTCAGATTCAGATTGTCATCGTGTCTTTTGGCAACAGAGAAAATTATTAATATTTTACTTGATTGATAGTGGTGTATTTTGAGCAAACATTTTGGAGGTGTATTAGAATATATTTGTCTAACATTAAGTGAAATTGTAGATTTCAAAGATTATTATAGTGCGAATTGCCGCCTAAAAATGTTCACTTTGAGAAATCGAACGTTTGAAACATCCTTAAATATGTCCTTGATAATGGATCTAGTCGTACCTTCCTTTAGGTTGTTCATGACAACAATATTTTGCTCTATTTATCATTGTCGTTGTGCATATTTCATTATTTTCACAGTATAATTACTATTAAATTCCCATATATACACAGCATAATGAGTAGAGAAAATATTGTGACGAGATCGAAATATTTCAAATTCGAGTGGAACGGGCTTTCGACAGGAAAGCATGTTTCAAGCATCCCTGAATCTTGAATCAAGCGTTTTTGATTAATTGTGTGTGTGTGTGAATGTGCGTACGTGTGTGTGTGTATGTGTGTGTATGTGTGTGTGTGTGTGTGTGTGTATGTGTGTGCGTGTGTGTGTGTGTGTGTGAGTGAGGACGATACATCACGAATGAATGGAGCGTTTCAAACGGAATTTGGTACAAAAATTGCAATCAGTGAAATATATTGATTTTATACGCAATATTATATAGGTTCGGAAAACCCCAATTTTTCGACTGATATTTTGAAAAAATCATCAAATATTCTTAACCTTCAATAATGTTGTATACATAAGCATTTGTAATTTTTATTAGAAAACGATTGACATAAATTGTAAAACGCTAGCAAGAACCCTTTCTCGAGATATTGGACTTTTTCAAATAAATTTATCAGAAAAAAATCACATAAAGTAGAAGAAAAGTAATAATTATTGTGAAATATTCTCGTTTTTCATATATCATATTATGCGATAACTTTGGTAATATCATTCTCGTGGATCTAGATCTTTCCATTCACAAGAGAAGATCTTTTGGGTAATAATTTTGTATTTTGACTCATAATAATTCGTTAACAGTCATTTATATAAGAAATGCTCTTCTCTCAGTTTAGCTGCAATGCTTGGTAATAAATTTGGCAAACTTTGCGAATCATTTACTGAAATATCGCCAATTTGGCGATATTTCAGTAAATGTTTTCAGTGAATATAACAAATATCTTTAAAATTGCTAAAATAACTATTAACGAAAATGACCTAAATTGATGAATTAATTATTAATTTATTTTAATATATGGACTGTATTGCTTATTGGGGATGCTATCAATATTCATAATTGCCAATTTAAAGTTTCGTGGAATATAAGTTAATTTGGAACTTCAAAATAGCCTGTTGTCAACCAAAAAAAAAGCCAAATGCGCAATAGAATATTATAAACATTGTGCTGTAGATCTGGATTTTTATAATTTTTTAATTATAATTCTTATAATTTCTTATAATTCTTTACTGTGAAAGAAGTAAATTAATTGCATTATGTAGGATAAGTCATGTTCTTCCCATATCAGATATTATTTAAATTTTCATTGTTAACGATTTTACACTGACAATTAATTCCCTTTCGAAGCTTTTTGATTCTCCTGAAAATGTGTTGCGATGAATAGATTTTTATGTAAATACTAAGGAAGCTAAGTCCTGTTGATAAGATTGGAACAGGAAATCCCCATTTCCTGGTCTATTTAATCCGTGCAAGCACCTGTTTCCAGAGTTAAACACGCATTAATCCCTTCATTTCCTCCTCCACTTTTCGCTTTATTTTTGTTTAGTAACCTTAGTCCATATTCGTCAGTTTCGTTTCTTTAAGCTTTCTTTGCTGTGTAACCGCACCATATGCTTGCTCTACAAATGATTTTTGCTAATACACATTAACCTACCATGCCAGTGAATATATTACTTTGTTGAAATTAACAGCGATCGGCGACAAAGTTTTTCAAGGCACATAGTTGATATATATATATATATATATATATATATATATATATATATGTATATATATGTGTATATATATATATGTATATATATGTGTATATATATATATATGTATATATATGTGTATATATATATATATATATATATGTATATATATATATATGTATATATATATGTATATATATATTTATATATATATATATATATATATATATGTATATATATATATGTATATATATATATATATATATATATATATATATATATGTATATATATATATGTATATATATATATATATATATATATATATATATATATATAATAATAGAAGTTTGAAAATCCAATGAACGAAAAGTAAGAATTACATGGACTTAAAAAGGACTTACATGGACTTAAAAGTAAGGATTTACATGGACTTAATTGTTTTTACTTATATAAAAGTAATTGTTTTTACTTATATACATGCAATTATTTTATTACTTTTATTATTATATCTATGTTATATTGTCATACTCATCAAATTACTTATACTATTATGAATTACACATATTATTTGATTTAGTGACTGGCAAATATATTTATACTTATTATTCTATAATTTGATAGATATTGCCCGGTATTTACAATTTAAGTTGGGAATTGTTTAGACCGATATCCCATTACCAACTTTGTGCCATGGATAATTTTGAATATAGTGATTACCCTACTAAAAATTATAATTTCAATAAATGTAAGAATAAAAAATGCAAAACCTGCCCATATGCTTCTCATACTCAAATTACAAACCATGAAAGTCTTCTGCCTTTCTGCAAAATTTTTAATTGCATCTACCGTTTATCTTGTAACATATGCAATCTATCATATATAGGACAAACTAGCAATCCCATTCATCTACGTATGAATGTACACAGAGATCATGTCAAAAAATATATTCTAAATAATAATTTTCTTCCTACTTCCAATAAAATTGAATATAAACACTTTGCCAAACATGGTTTTGAAAATATTACTATACATATTTTAGATATAAAAACAAAATCAGCAGATAGGATTTATTTTGAAAACTACTATATTAAATCACATTGTACTCTTTTTCCATATGGATTAAATCAAATGTATCTAAATGGTAATGTTGTAAAAAATAATTTTGTAGATAATAAATATTCTATTTTTAATCACCTTTTTTTGAAACCCCATTTAAATGATAGTGAATCAATCAAACTCAAAAGATTTAAACGAGGAAAGGGACATTCCAATCTTAATGATCATAAATCTGAGATTATAACTCTACATAATCAATTTAATAGAACTTTTCAATGGAAATTCATTAGATCCTGGGTTTTTGCAGTAAAGAAAAAACATTTAAATAAGGTTTATGCCATTTTTTTTAAATTAAATCTTGCTAATGAACATTTTAATCATATTTTCTTTGATTTGCTTATTACAAGATCACAGTTTTTAAATTTAAAACTAAATCAGTTTCATTATAATAATACAACTACTAATTCTTATTGTGTTATCTCTTTCAAACATCCTATATATAATTCTATAAATTTTGGACATCTGTTTAACAAGTTTAAACATTTATTGCCTATTGGTGATTTATTTGTTTCAAAGACATTCAAATACAATAAGCCTATTGGTAGGTCTATATTTAATTATAATGAAGTTTCACAATCGCTCTCTATTGATCATTCTTCTCAGTCAATTGTAGATAGTGAATGTATTTGTAAATTAAATAAATTTGCTAAATTTCTAAATCCTGACTTGGGGCACATAGTTACAGGAGATTTAGACCTTGTTAGTGACAATGTGTTAAGAACCATTATGTCATTTGGCACTAAATTTAGGATACCTTCTTGTAATAATTCTTTTAAAGTCTTAAAATCAATTAATCTTGATCTTGATAAATATATATATAAATTAGCTTGTAAATACGCTCTGCCATTAGAGGCATTTAATATGTGGAAATTTACTATATTAGAATCAATTAAAAATGCTATTAGAGATATTAAATTGTCTAGATCTTTATATAATATTGATAATATTAAACATTCCATTAATGATTTACAAAGATCCTTTGTTATCACCTATGTTGATAAAGCCTCTAATAATTATGCTATTATCTGTAAAAAATTTTATATTCAATTTCTGTTAGATTATTTAAAAAATAATAGTATTTTTAAACCTAATTTACATTCCATCAATAGTATTAAATTGAAAATTATCAATATGTATAATGATTTAAATATTAAATATAAATATCTTAAATTTCCTTATATAGTGCTTATTCCAAAATTTCATAAAAATCCTATTAAATTTAGAACAGTTACTAGTGGCCATAATACTTACTCTACTACTGCGAGTAAATTATTACTAAATTCTTTAAATCTAATAAATAATAGTTTAAGCCAGACTAGCAATAACTACCATATTCTAAATAATAGTAAAGAATTAAAGAATAAATTAACATCTCTTAGAAAAATAATAGGATTTCAAACTTTTGATTTTAAAGATCTTTTTAATAATATTAAGATATCTGATCTATATGATGTAATTTTAGCTCTATATAATGCTTATATTACACCTCTTTCAAATCAAATTAAATTTAAAAATTTTCCTAAACTTCTTCACTTTGTTATTTTCAATAATTATATTTTTCAAGGAAATAAATTATACTTACAAGTCTCAGGAGTTCCACAGGGTGGCTGTAGTAGCAGTATGCTAGCTAATTTATACCTTTATCATTATGAAATGTCATTTACTTCAATAGATTATACTTTTTACAGATATGTTGATGATCTGATTTGCTTAGTACATACAGAAAATTATCTCATAGATATAGATTACTATCCAGACAATTTGGAATTAATACCTAATGAAGCTACTATTAATAAAAATGTTAATTTTTTGGATTTAAATCTTTTTATTGATCCTTCTAATAGAATTGTTACAAATTTATATGATAAAAAAGACTTTTATAATTTTAATATTAATAAAATATTACCTTTTAATTCCTGTAACTCGATTCAATTGTTTAGAAATATTATACTCAATCAGCTTTTTAGAATTTATAGATTATCTGATAAAAAATTTCATGCTATGCATATCAATAATCTCAAAATTACTAGTAATTTATATAAATATCCCACTTATTTAGTAAATAGTATTGTTAAAAAATTTAAAATAGCTGGATTTTTATAATTCTTTCCATAGTATCATATAATTCTATTCATAGTATCTTATATTAGCCAGTCATCTCCATTTTTTTTTTTCCATTCACTTCCCACTTCAGCATTACCTTTATTTGCCCCTCTTTTTAGTAGCTCTTTTTGTATATTAATACTTTTTCTTTACATTTCGCTTCACAGTTTTTCAATTCTTATGAATGGCAACAGTAAATGGTTTTTTATTTTTTCTTTACGAATGGCAACACTGGTCTCTTCTATCAGTGTTCCCTCGATCCCTGTATTGAATCGTCTGTACACACGCTGTGCTTTTTCCAGGTATTCATTTTTTCTTTTTTATTCCATCTTTATGTATATCGTCCAAGTAGAAATAGTTCATAGATTTAATCTATCTATTTCTTCAGAAACATACATTTTTGTGTTTGCTTCTACAAAAAACTTGGACATGATTAGATTTTTGTAGAGGTTAACAATTCATGATTTAGGCTTAGAGCCTTGTCCACGTGTAAGGCGTTTGTGCTTGATTTCGTTTGTTATACTTATTTCGATTCCTTACCTTTGTATTATATTTTTCATTGACTTGTTGATTCGATATTATTTTTTTATTTTTTCCATATGCTTGAGGATTAATTGATTTTTACATTTGTTTTGTACGCCAGTTAGATAGTTGAATTTAGTTTAAGTTTTTCTTTTTCTGTTTCCATACCTTTTAATTTGGTTGATTTTCTGTAACTTGATAGCTAGTGTTTTGTATTTTTAATCCATTTGATTGATGATTTGCTGTATTATATTTTATTCTGTGGGTGTTTTTAAAAAGTTAGGTTTATCGTGTTACATCTTCTTACTTTTCGTTCATTGGATTTTCAAACTTCTATTATTATTGAAATCATTTTATTTATGAGCTGCATTTGCGCAATAAATTAAATGTATTTTGCATTTTCATTCCATTTACTTAATAACTTTAAATTCTTTATTTAATAATTTCTGCATAGTATCTTTCATAATTTTGTAAGCTATAGTATCTAAAAAAATTTTTATTATATATATATATATATATATATATATATGTATATATATGTATATATATATATATATATATGTATATATATGTGTATATATATATATATATATATATATATATATATATATATATATATATGTATATATATATATATATATATATATATATATATATATATATATATATATATATATATATATATATATATATATATATATGTATATATATATATGTATATATATATATATATACATATATATATACATATATATATATATATATATGAAATGCTTTTGTTGTACGAAGGAAGAATAACCATTAGAGGCAGTTATTTCTATTACGTGAAAATATTTTTAAAGGCATGGGTGCCAGATTTCTTATTTACCGCCATTTTACCTACTTTGTGCGAATTTTCTAATGTACCAGAACTTTCTCGAAATATCGATTTTTTTTGCATATACGAATAAATATTCTTGTAGATATCGACTAGAAATTTTCATGGTGGGTATATAAGGAAGTCATCACACAGTTGAGAAGTATAGTTGACGTGATACGAGCTAAATCAAATTCTGAGATACGTCAGTATTTTGAGAATAGTATCAGCTATTTTATGAATTAGCTGAGCATTTAATCGTTGTTTTATTGTACCTTACAGTAGTTTAGTGATCTTGCAAGATCCTCGTATTTTTTGCATACTGTTCCTGTTTGCGCTTTGGATAGTTCTTTGTTTCAGTAAGTTTCTGAAAAGAAAAAATAAACAATTTGCTGTTGTCTTTCTGATGAACGTTTTTAAGATAACCTGTAGAATTAAAGTCTCTTTTTTAAAAATGATTGTGATAAACTAACAACTGCATAACCAATTCTCTGTTTTACAATTGTGTTTTCATTAAACAGTTATTTTATTCAATAACTTATATAACATTTAATAACATTATTACATGGCTATTACTGGGAAAAAAATATATCTATATATTTATAATATGATTCGATTTACTATGAGATCAATGATCTGTTTCACAGCATCTTAAACTAATAGTTTAGATTAAATGTTTAGTTTTGTTATCAAAATGCGTGACATTTCATTCACAATAACTTCAAAGCTTTAAAAACTTGTGTTATTTCATTATACACTCTATAACCAAACAATCGACGCACCAAGAAGGAGTTGTCCGATTGTGATAAAAATTGGTGGATGTGAAGAACATACATAGAAAAAGAAGCGATTAAAATTTCAGAACAATTTAATGATTTAGAGTTTGACCGTATTCAAACGGAGGAAGTCAATAAGGCGTTGGTCCACCTCTGGTCTGGATGCAAGATGTCACCCGGCGTGGCATAGACTGATAAAGTTCACGGATGGTGTCCTGCGGAAGGTCTTGCCAATTTGTATCCAACTGTCGGGCTAAATCGTCAACATTCTGGGATGGTTGCAATCGCTTTCCCATAACGTCCCAAATGTGCTCCATGGGAGAGAGAACAGTAGACCTAGCTGACCAAGGAAGTGTTGGGCGAGCTTGAAGACAATTCATAGCAACACGCGCCGAGTGCGACCGGGCATTATCTTGTTGAAAAGTAAGTCCGGGGTGTCGCAAAAGGAACGGTAACACAACCGGTCGTAGAATGTTTTCTACTTACCGCTGTTCTGTTAATGTGCCAGAAATGACTACCAAAGGGGTTCTGCTATAAAAGAAGATGACACCCCAGACCATACCCACCTGCAGATACACACTTGCCCAGATATACACCTGCTGAAAGCGTAGTTCCGATGCGCTGGAGCTCCCACTATTTATTCATTGGACGCCAAATTTTATTCATTTACATGTTCGCTCAAAAAATGTCTTTGCATAATAAATTTCATTTCAATCGGACAACTCCTTCTTGGTGCGTCGATATTTTGTTATAGAGTATATTATCTATTTTTAAATGCGTAAAGGAGATATAGAGCATGTATGGCCTGTGGCTGCCATTGCGTTCACATAAACTTTCGGCAGTAAGTAAAAGCATTGGGGTATATCTCAGACTTGGTAGTATGATTCCGAATTGGTAGTCAGATTCCATAGACGTTAACGTCCAACCATAGACGTATAAAATATAACGGAAAGGCATACTAGAAGTTACGATCTACGTAAAACAGTACGTAATAAGTCTTTTTCATGCCATATAATCATATATAGCCTTTTTTGGGGAACTAGATAAAATAGAACAGCTGCGGTTAGACAATTATGCGCAATAAAAAGTGCATCAATATTAGAGGAACTCATCAGTTTACATTTAATTCCCACCAAAATATATCCTAAATCTGCAACAATAAGAGAATGAGTTAGCTTCACTTAATTACCAATAACTCTGATCGCATATATTTCTAGCGAAATTCTAATGTTTTCAAAACATGCAATTGCAGATAATCAACCATTGTAGCGCAAAATTACCAATGTTATAATAGTTACTGAGGGAGGGGCGTCTTTGCTAAGGAATTCATTCGAAGTTTCAAACTTAGGAAATTTTTACATAAATCGCAAATGGACGCAATCCAGTCTTTATAACAAATTAAAACTTTATTTTCGATGGTAAAATCTATTTTATATAGTAGGTAATATTATTAAAATACCCTTTACACTTGGTTACCCACATGTTTTCTAAATTCTTCTCAATATATAGAATTTACTAGTAGGTAATATTATTAAAATACCCTTTACACTAGGTTACCCATATGTTTTCCAAATTCTTCTCAATACACGTAGAATATAATAGCAGGTAATATTATTAAAATACCCTTTACACTAGGCGATTCAAATCATGAGATTCAAATCATTTTTAGCTCAATTGTCCAGAGGCGATTCTTTCTTTTGCAACACCTCATTTATTTTCGGCTGACTGGTTCGGGTGAAGTCAGGAACATAGAAAGATAGAAAAATTGATCCATATGAAGAGCAAAGTATTTTCAAGCCACGTTTGCATAAGTGACAACTGTCCAACGAAAGAATCAATTGATCAAATTAGTCTTCAACTTCAATTCGTTCTCAATAAATCTCGCTTCCCTAATTATTTGCAATGGCCCGAATTGAAAGTATTCAAAATATGTTGTGCTGCAACTCAGTTTTCACACCAAAAGGTTGTACATGGATGTTTTACAAATAAAAGCGCAAAGCAACTCTCATACGAATAAACGAGGTTTCTTAATTATGATACACTGCAGACAACCTATCGAGCAAGATCTTCTATACATTGACGATAACGTGATACGACCAACGTTATCGATCCTTACAGTATTTATAAATTCTGGCTTATAGAATGTTTGTGGGTGGAGCTTTAGTTAACTTATATTGGCTGATGCTCTTTAAAAAGGTATACATCGGTTAATTGATCCTGATTGTTGCATTAAAAGTATGATGCCTAGCTTTTGAACGTCCTCCTATCGACAGGATTATGAAAACTAATAGTGTGGTATCAGATAGGGAATCAATATATGACTCTAGGCTTTTCTAAATATTCAAAAAGTTTAATCTGCAAACGAAACTTCATTAGTTTGACAGCATATAAGTTTTGTTAAAAGTATCGTATGCCAATAAACTTACGAAGTATTTCCTTTTTCTTTTTTAGATTGATTCTGACAGCAGTTTTGACTAAAGTTTTCAGTAATGGGTAATGAGGTAATGTCATTATTGTGGTAATATTGACAAACAAATTTTGCCGAAATTGGTATTCATTATCTAATGCGTGTTAACGAATAAGTCGTTTTGTTTTAAATTTTTCAGTCTGTTTTTTCTGAAATTGTAATGCTGACAATCCCAATAAAAAATATTTCTTATTAAATTTAAATATTTGAATATTAAAATGGTAATATTAAGTTAACATTGCTTCCATAGTGCCTATAAATATTACAATGGATTGCAAGATTATACAGCTCAGTAGAATATTATCCAACTTGTTCACATTGAGTGACGTAGTAAATGGACAATTTAGGCATCAGAACTTAGAAAGCCTAAAACAAACATATTTGAATAATATCCCACAAAAACTCCCATTTCCACTCCTTTTGCGATTCGATTACGCACATGGCACTAATAGCGCCAACTCCTTTAAATTGGCGATTTTTAAACTCCTTTTAAAAATCATTTGTTGTTAATGGTTTGCATTTAAGTGTATTTTATAATATTTTAGTTTGTATATTTTTGTATTGAATTTTATCTTGCACGCTGTTACTGGGACTTTTGCATGCAACTTGGCATTCTTTAAATATATATAAAGAAAATAAAAATTATTTGGTAGATGCAAAATTTTGAAATATGAAAATTCTCTAATCAACGATGTAAAAATAGTATTTTCAGACGATATCTTTCTAAAAATAAATAAGACGGGTATCATTTTACTAGAGTCATATTGATGGATCATATTACACGAATGGACTATAATCCATGAATATGATATATCACATCGATGGATCATATTCCATTTTTTAATACTCTCTCTATTAAAACTGAAAACATATTTTTAAAATTTGTTTAGAACACGCAATCCTCTTTTCCCGATTCATTTTATTCCTACAGACGCTTAGTTATAGAATTAAGCAACCATTAATCCCTCCATTTTTTTATTCTATTAGAGAGGAAAGTTTCCGTTGTAAATTTTTTGCAGATATCGTGTATCGTCTCTATCGGCGCATCCCATCTCGCACGCTTCTTCTCTTATCTAACCACACCATATGCCTTCCGCTTCCCCCTTTCTAATCCTTCACCACAATAGCTTCAAAGACTTTACTTGATGCGGGTACTTGGATTTCTGGAAGCTTTTGGGGCGTTAGGGGAGTGGCCGGTAACTGATAACGTTGCTGTGTGTAACACCAACACAGGATGCTCCGGACTTCAAGTGCCAATTGCCATTTCCAGCGCATCCTGCGGTTGTTCTTTAAATCCAAAAAGTGCTGGATAAAAAACCGTGTGTAGGATGAGTATTGTTCTTTTTACTGCAATAGTAAAGCATCTAAAGGGGATGCGAGGATTCAAATGCATTACGCTAATATTCTTGAACTGTTAAGTTACTGAGAAGTATAAACTTCGTTAAAAAGTGTAACATATAATAAATGAGTAGCGATATCAAACGGGTTGGGAGGAAAGCAGTTTTCTTCTACGAGACAAAAAGACACAGCAAGCTGACCAGCAGTAGCAGAAATACGTCTTATAAAAAATTCTTTCATAGCGTAACTATGACCTCTGAATGAAATCTCTGCCAACCGAAAACTGGAAATAAAAACGTGAAGATTTTTCGTATTTTCATTTTTCTATTTTTTCGTTTGGTAACTATTAATATTGTTCATTTAAAATAATTTTAAGGGGACGGTGGAAGTTGAAATGAGCAAAAATCGACTTAAAATGTTTTTTTTTTGTTAATATATTACACCATTTTACGCATTTAACCTTTTGCTTACGGGTGGGACAGCGTCCATCCCAAACGAAGAACCTCCCAAAAAGACAGGTATTTGACATACCCTATCCCAAACAGTTCGACCCATGTCAAATATCTGACATTTTGGGAGGTTCTTCGTTTGGGATGGACGCTGTCCAACCCGTAAGCAAAAGGTTAAATGCATTGTTTTTAAGCGAAATTTTCAAAAGTTTTACATTTTTAAAATGCTCCGTGCGTCATAATTTTTGCTTGAGATGCATAACATTTGGCATAAAGGCACATTTCATACTTTTTAATGAAACTGGGTATGCATTTTATAATTGGACCTTATTAAGGTAATTAAAAGTGGATAGGAACCTAATTAAATGATGAAAATTAAGTTTTAATGCAGAAAAATATTTTTAAAAAATTAACTTTCTAGGCTATTTGAAAATGAATAACCAAATTTGTTCATAATGTGTTTTTCAGTGATCATAATGTAAAACAAATCAAAAATGTGAACAAATGGCAAGCAAGGAGCATTTCAAATTTTTGTTGAAAAAAATTAAATTAAAAAATAATAATAATAATAACAAAATTGAAAAAAAAATTAAGGGTATTTTATATAGTATTGTTAAGAGGAATATTTATACAAGTTTTCATGTTTCTAAGTCAATAAATAAATAATACAAATTTCAAAGTTCACCGTCTCCTTAACTGTGTAGTACATATATAAAAATTCGTTCAAGCTGTTTAAAATAATCTGAAATTAAAAACATTTCGTTATTAAAGACATAAGCCGTTGGTTATGTCCTGGTTTCGGATACACCCTTCTTCAGAATGGAATGCAAGTAACTGCACCACCATAGGCAAGAAGACGTGCGTTTATCAATAAATAGTTGTACCACGTTGCCTGTGAAGGATATAAGTATCAAATGAAAAATATATAGGAATTTAAAGGAATATTAGGAAAAGAAAGGAACAGTACAAAGATTCAAAGAAAATTGAAGAAGGAAATATAAGAAGAAGGATTATTTTCCCTTACTTCTAGAGTTATTTTTCACTTTTCCTTATTCTTTTCCTTAGAAACGATTTTCTTCTTAGGTCAAACGATGTATTTAACAGAACGCCATATTTATTGTGCTGCTCTAGTTGCTCTTTCTTTTTATTCTGAAGAAAGATGCTGTTTTTTTTTGCCTCCAAAACTAGTTGGTACAGTTATGAACTTGCTATTTACAGTATTGTTAACGAAGTTTTCATTATATAATTGTTTTTAAAGCAGCCATTAAGTTATCGCTTTAATGGGTAATATAATAAATCGGCGATGACGAATTCTTGAAGTTTGTAAATAAATTCCTAATTTTAAGTATTTTTTTATTCGACTTCCAACATATTTATAATTGGCATTTTTCGTCTATGTCGCTTTGTTGCGGAGTTTGGGAACATACTTTTTTAAGTTCTTCACTAGAGGCGCTGCTATCACAAGTGGTAAAACGAGCAAAATAATACATTAACCTTACCAATTTATGGACATCTTACGAGTTTCTGTGGAATAGTATAAACGAGCTGAATCTGCATTATATTTATTTTGCATTCGAAATACGCTTGATTTCTTATTTGAAAATGTAATTTTGAATTTATAGTTTTAATATTTCACAGAATTTGCTTCAGAATTGTGAAAAATCGCTTTTTTCATTTATTGTTGTGTTTGATACCATTACTGACGTTAATTACTAATTGAAGCCAGTTTACTCAGAGCTCTAATTAATTTATCAAATGTTAATAATTACTTATCACAGAGACTCATTTTCGATTAATGGTTAATAATATTTGATAAACATATTTTACACCCACTTGAAAAATGTCTAAGTACGTTACTGCCCTGCAATGTCGAATATGAGAACGAAAATATATAAACATATGTTTTTATAAACTTCCCATCACAAATTATTCTTTTAAAAACTTTCCCGAAATATATTTTAAAAATTCCTTAAAATATTATATCTTCATTAAATTTATAAAAGCTTGTGTGCATTTTAGATAGTACTACGAACTATATGCGCGCCTGCTACTTAAATAATACAGATGCAGATAACAGCACTACACTTCCAAATCGTCCGTTTTTATTAAAAATCATTCCTGCGTTCCATTTTTTCCTCGCGCATGCATGCCAATTGTGCACCGCGGGCGTAAAATGTTTTTAGTAAACGAAGGGGTACATTAAATGGGAGATGTTGAATTTGTTTAAAATAAACACAACGTACTCAATAATAATAATAATGAAGGAAAATGCTTAAAATCGCAAAAAAAATCCTCTTTAAATTAAGAATTAAATGCTTATTTAGCGAGATTTTATCCAATATATGCTATTTTTATGGCAATACTTATGGTTATAAATATATGGCACGTTTGAAATATGAAAAAGTTATTTCTAAAATTTAAGAATTTAGACTTTTGGATTTAAAAACCCAGTACCCATCTGTAAACTCTACTATCATTGCAGGTAACAACTTCAGTATGCTGATGAGCGCAAAAACTGAAAGCAATTGGAGAGCTATACTAACTTTGATAATGCACGGGTTCTGCTTCCAGTATGAAGCCACTATTATATAGAAAAAACATATTTTATCTTCAACTTTGAAGTTTTATTTCGATAGGGTTCATACCAATTTTCTGCAGGTGGAATTAAAATATTTATTAATATTACCCGTCCCTACAAGTTTCACTTCAAGGAAATTATGACTCTGGTATTAATTTGTCTCCCCCACTCCGAGAGACTTTATTAAATTCCAACATAAAATTCTGCAATGTAGTGCCCTGGTAAATAGAATTATACTTCCTCTCATATTTATTCCAATTATTAACTGCAATATTAATCCCGCCAGGGGCTGTTGAGGAACAAAATACGATTTATTTCAGAAACAGCCCTACTCATTCTTCTCGCACCCCCTCTCAATGAAAAATATCTTCCCAAATTATACTTGCGCTAAAAAGCGCTTTACAAAAAGCGAACAGCAGCATCCTCGTACGGGCCCACACAAGAGCCAAACCAGAAGTTCATTGAGGAAATTAATATAAAGTTCCCGCTGTTTAAATGAGGAAACTTAATACAAGTCCGCTTTTACCACTTTTGGCGGCATGTGGCGATCAAAGGGTGAAGTGAATTAAGTCATTGTTTCTAAAAAGGGGAGCGCGCGCTGCTTAATGTGGGGATTTTTAATGTGCTTTTTGTTCCCACCGTCCGGAAACGGAAAACACTAAGTAAAATTCAGCTTTTGTAAAAATAGTGCTTCAGAAAAAGGGAAAAATTCAATAAAAATATGAACGCAGTAGGGAAAGAAAAAGGGGTATTGTAACAATGAACACTGCCATTGCAACAATGAACACTGCCTCAAAAGTAGATGATGTGATTATAAAATGCCCGATACAAGGAAAGATATCAATAATTAATGCAATGGAAATTATATCTAAGTCATGCTAGAATATTAAATATGACAAAAATATGATATAAAAACTCGGTGGTTGCTCTAGTCCGATGGAACCGAAGTGGTTTTGCCTGAAAAATATTTTCTAAAATAAAACTCTACTTTTGTAATATCGAAAAGAAACTTTATCCAATTCAAAATATGATTATATAGATTTAAAGGGATTTTAAAGAGCTACAAATTCTTGCTTATTGTTAAAACTATCGCTCTTAGTTTTTATGATATAAGCATTACAAACTTGAAAAACGTAAATATTTATTTCATACTTCTTCAACTTGACAAGACGATTATTCAGAAACTATGAGAGTTTTTTTTTAAATAAATAGAATTAAAAACTTAATTTACTCATACAGATTTTTTTCTTTCACTATTTATATTCACCTTTTATAGTTACGAACGTATTTCGAGTGAAAATATGAAAAATGAAAAAATAAATAAAAACTTGTTCAAATACATACATTTTAAAGATAAAAAAAGATTGAGCTCTATCCAAATACCAATTATATACACTTATATGGCTTTCAAAGAGCTACAAATTCTTGTTTATTGTTCAAATCTAGCTCTTTTAGTTGAGATATTAGCGTTACAAACTTGAAAAACAGGAAATTTTCAATCTTCTTCAAATTGACAAGATGATTACTTGAAAACTATAAGAACTTTGTTAATAATAAATATAGATTTTAATACTAAATATTCTAGTACACATTTTTGTCGTTTACTATTTATATCTATCTTTTATCGTTTACTATATATTTTGAGTGCAAGTTAAAAAATGAAAAAGCACTCGCTCGGAGAGCTAATTTTTAAGTTTGTTCGAAAAAAGTTCAAAATATTGAAATGTTGGAAATTATTTTTATATATTCATAATCTTGATCCTATTTCCGACAAAATAAGATAAATTATTTTCATTTTTATTTATTAGGTTCGCGGGTATAAGCGTCCAAAGTGTTTATATTTTTCGTATAGCTCCGTTTTGCCTCCAGAGAAACCTCAACAATAGATGTTATTGACATCAGAAAGTGTTGTTCATAATCATCAATCACAAAAATGTTATTCACAATCATCTAAGTGTGGAATCGAAATTTAGGAACGCAATATTTCTATTTATAAAATAAATGTATAAAGGAGCCTTCATAGTGTGGCAAGTGTTGTGTGTAATTCAATTTCAACGGACATTTTTGACTACACAGTGCTTTTATACTATTTTGCGCACATTTTTCGTACTGTCCTACGGTGTTTTGGAAAACCGAAAGCGGTATCTCTTGAACTGGAAGTTAAAATCCTTAGTGAATATTCCAACCCGTTAAGGAACGTAATGCAAAGTTATTATTTAAGCTCTATTTATAACCACTTTTTAAAAAGATATTTTAAGGAAAATGAAATGTTTTAACCGGATGTGGGAAAAGAATCAGAAGTGGAAATCCTTAGAAAAATCTTCTCGTCGCTGCTCCTCAAAAGTGCTCACTATTCAGGCAAACTTTTGAGGCAAGAATTGACAACCAACCAAATTTTAACTTCCTATGCCGTGCTTCTCAACATGTGTGAGACCGCGAATTATTTTTACTTTCCCTGCAATACATGGTAATGTATGGGGAAAGTATTTGAATCATGCCGAAAATCACAACTCGAGTTTTCGACGGATCTACGCGTTTCGAGATCTCTAGAATACGAAAAAACTATTTTAGCGTGACGCCTGTGTATGTGTGTCTGTGCAGATTTTGTATCCACTCTAACTAAAATATTAATTGACCGAATTTCACAAAATTTGGTAGATAAGTCACTTGTGGGCGAATCTGGTGCTGATTAGTTTTGAGTACAACTCGGGATAAAAGAACCCGCCTTTTTTTGCGAAATGGTCCGCAAAAGCTTGTATTCTCTCTAGCTAAGAAACTAATAGACCGAATTTCACAAAATTCCGCAGATAAGTTGCTTGAGTCACTCTGGTGTTGATTAGATTTTGGTACGATTCGGAAAAAAATAACTTGCTTTTTCTTGCAAAATGGACCGCAAAAATCGCCAAAATTTAAAATAAAAACTACGCATGCTCAAATATATCCATTAAATGCTTTTTTAATACGTAATTTTTAACGAAGAAAAGAATAAGACCAGCCCCATTACACTAGGACTAGCCGTTCTCGATATATTATAGTTTTTTCGTATTTTCTCTACGCCACCTTTGAAAATAAGTCCATTTATCAAATGAGAACGGAAATTGAATTAAAAGTGAATTAAATGTAATTAAAATAGAGAGAACGTGGATATAAGTCTGCCTGGAAAATTGGAAAATCATGTGCTGCCCACATCAGATTTTTTTATAAGATGCGGGCCAGGTCCCAAAAAATGTATTTGTAAATACCTTTTTAAGTTTATTTTTAAGTTCATACATTACACTAGCAAAAGTTTTAATTAATCATAGCATAATTATAAAGCGTATTCGCATATTTATGTATACGGTGTGGTATGATGACAAATATAAACTTACATTTAAATAAGTTATCAATCACTGGATTAATGAAATTGTGTATCATATAATTTTTTCAGACCAACATCATTAAATATGTGCTGATTTTTATTGACATATCCCATTTATTATCACCAGAAATGTATAATACAAATTCAGTATAAAATGGATTATTGTTTTATTAAATTGATTTTGCTGTTGTTGATTTAAGAAAATATCGTATTGAGAGAGAAATATATGTATCCACTGTAATTTACCATGGAATTCAGCTGAGTAGTCTTTTACCAATATTAAAATTTAAATGCAGCTTGGTGTCTGATATTTACTACACATATGTTATTTAGGTGTTCTAGTACTGAACTTTTCGACACATTCATGAATATTATTCTCCTTAGAATATTTCCACTATGAAATATTTATTAATAAAAATCTGCTTAGAAAACTAAAATGCAAAATTAGAAGGTAATCTCTCTCGGCCCGGTATAATTGATACCAGGGCCCAGTACCAGGCTATTGATAAATGCTGCCTTATGGTATTAAATATATTTTTGATAAAAGAACCCAACTTAAGGAAAATTTCCAGTCCCTAAAGTACTCCTGCACCTTCTGGATTGCCTACTAAATTTAAGCTTCACAGGCTTTATGGTTTTCGATATTTTTGATCTGACAGAAGATCGCAAATGCTAATATGGTTATTCTTGTTTCCAAATATCAATAGTTTCTATTCCTGAAACATGTAAGTTTTCTTTAGTGGGCTGTATATAATCTGCTTGTTATGCATGTTTAGGGGTCGTAAAGAAATTACGTTTTGTCAAAGTATCGTAATAATTAATATATTAATCGGTAGACTCCGCGTTTCTCCTCCGGTAGTTTTAAAGCTCATTGACTGCTGGCGGACGGATGGAAAGAAATCTCTTGCATAGATTCACGTGCCTAGAAATTAGATATGATGAGCTTAATACCTAAAACATAATATTATCTAACGATTAAAGCATCATATTAAGCATGTTAACATTTTCATTTTTTCTGTACAAACTATAAATTCAATATGAAAATAATTTTAGTTTGTCTTTTTATCCTAAAATTTCAAATTGATAAACATTTTTCAATGGTTTGATGCTACAAATCAGTGATAAGACAATCGGAAATGGGATAAAAATTCCTAGAGATTAAATACTATTAGATACGAAACTGAAGACAGAGTAACCTACACAGAATAAGCGTCTTCAGTGGTTCCACTAAATAACATATCACAATATCTGTTCTAACATGTGGTTGAAGTTTTTTGGCATCATTTCTTAAGATCTTAACGATATAAAGCACGAGAATAAATTCTACCAAGCTGTCATTCTTTTTTTTTCATTATTTCTGGAGATGGTTTCAAATATCGTTTTTTTTAGTCATTTATGTTGGCAAGCGTGCAAATTTAATGCTGTTCCGAGTCATATGAATTGTGAAAATAGAGCAGGGTGTGATAGTTCATAAAAGAAAGTACTCTGGAGTTATAACTTCATTTTTGTATTTGAACATAGGTATTTTCATTTAACGGTTATTTTCGAAGTTTTAAGATAATATTATAACATTTTTACATCACCAGATTGAAGTTAAAGAGGAGACGTTGCTGTTGAAGGGGAGATGGGGAATAATCGAAACATGCCGATTCTAGATGAAAGATACGAAAGGTGAAAAAAAAATAAAAATAAAAATTACACTTTACTCAAGTACTAAACCTTATCTCTTGCATTTCCCCCATCTATTGACTTATCACCTTCCGTATCTTTCATCTTTAATCGGCCTGTTTCGACCTGTCCTCATCTCTCATTCATCAACTTCAAGATGAACTCTACGTTATCGTGAGGAATACTGGAAAAATGAAGCGACGAATCAGATAAGAGGAATTGAAAACGGAATGAACACAAATTTGCTAGACAAACTTTAAACAAAGCAAAAGTATTTCTCATTCACATCTCTGTTCAATTATTCAAACATACCGAAACTCTGGCTAAACTGACTTTTGCACAAAATATCACGACAATCAGGAGAAGCTTAAGAATGACGCGAAATAAAATTCGATTTCAAAAAAAGACTTTCATTAAACTTTTGCCTCATCTCCAATTAAGCATTCTTTCCTAAAATTTAGGTATTCTTTACATCTTCGTGAACTCAAGCTTGAAACACAAGAAGAAATAAAACCTCTTCAACACTTACAAGTAAACCGTTCTTTCGACATTCTTCTTTTCGAATACTTTGTTAAAACCCCTATAACGCTATTCTCCAGCACATGGCTCACAAACTCCTGAACTCTCCAGTTTCAACAACGAAACTTGCGATATTATTTTTCGCCTCAAAATAGACTTCTCAAAATATTTTTCCGAATTGCCTCCTTGAAAGCGGATATATCGACAGCACATATCTGTCAGGAGGTGAGCAGTAGAAATCTGTCAAGGCAAGGAAGTGTAGGGGTGTCGTACAGGTTTCGAATGTTAAAGGGGAGATGGGGAATATTCGAAACAGACCGATTGAAGATGAAAGATGCGGAAGGTGATAAGTTAAGAGAAGGGGAGAATGGAGGGAGCACTTAACAAGCAAGAGACAAGTTAAGTACTTGAGTGAAGGGTAAATATTTTCATTGAAACTAAACTGAGCATATCACGAGATAGATATTGTTCTAACGTACCCTCTGGAGTTGCAGTTGTGTTCTCAGGATACCAGATGAGTCAAAATGTATCGATAGCTATCGCTTTATTCTAAAGCAGCAATAAGCAGAAACATGATACACATAATAACTCGCTAATTATCTAGCAAAACCCCAAGATAACCATAAGATAAAAAAAACAATTGAATTATCAACTGACTCACAAACAAACGATCATATTTTCAAAACAATTATGTTCATAAACTCACTGCCTTCCATGCTACATAACATTTTGTTTTGAACAATGCGCAACTTTATACACCCTTTGTAGAAGGGTTCCGGAAAACCTTCGTGCCTCGGAAAATTTTAGCCTTTAACTTAATTTCTTGCACTTCTGAAAACTGAACAAAAGTCGCTAAATTGGAGACATTTCACCAGATAATATATATATATATATATATATATAGATCGAAAGGAAAACTTACGGGTTAGGTGCAAAAAAATGGCTAATGAGGGATTGGGACCTCATTTAAACGGAGAGAGTTCTGTGGAGTGTGTTTGCAGCAATAAGCGCATATTCTTCACAATAAGATATATAGTGCTTAATAAATTTGATAGATCTTTCTTCAAGTTGTATGTAATTTTTAAATTATATATATATATATATATATATATATATATATATATATATATATATATATATATATATATATATATATATATATACATAGAACGAAAGGAAAACTTACGGGTTAGGTGCAATAAAATGGCAAATGAGGGATTGTGACCTCATTTAAGTGGAGTGAGTTTTCTGGAGTGTGTTTGCAGCAATAAGCGCATATTCTTCACAATAAAATATATTGTACTTAATGAATTTTGATAGATCTGTCTTCAAGTTGTATGTAATTTTTAAATTATATATATATATATATATATATATATATATATATATATATATATATATATATATATATATATATATATATATATATATATATAGAACGAAAGGAAAACTTACGGGTTAGGTGCAATAAAATGGCCAATGAGGGATTGTGACCTCATTTAAGTGGAATGAGTTTTGTGGAGTGTGTTTGCAGCAATAAGCGCATATTCTTCACTATAAGATATATATTACTTAATTTTGATAGATCTATCTTCAAGTTGTATGTAATATTTAAATGATATATATATATATATATATATATATATATAGAACGAAAGGAAAACTTACGGGTTATGTGCAATAAAATGGCCAATGAGGGATTGTGACCTCATTTAAGTGGAGTGAGTTTTGTGGAGTATGTTTGCAGCAATAAGCGCATATTCTTCACAATAAGATATATAGTACTTAATGAATTTTGATAGATCTATCTTCAAGTTGTATGTAATTTTTAAATTATATATATATGTATATATACACACATATATATATATATATATATGTGTGTGTGTATTTTTTAGTGTTGATTCTTACAAATAATTAAATAAAGTAATTGATTAATCACGCTCGTTAAAACTTTTAAATAAACCAGTGAATTTATATAAAATAACACATGCTTATTTTAGTCGACGATAGCAGTAAGCATATATATTTACAACAAGATTTTGTAATAAGAAAGCTGTAACGGGTTTTATTATTTACGAACATTTTCGAAATTTGTTAATATGTTGTTGGTAATATCACGTGTTGAACAATCATATTTTCAACAACTTTCAATCCAGGTGTCAAACTTAAAATAACTTTATTATGGTGAATAAATATATAAAAATCACACCCCAGTCACTAACATAAAAGTAAATTAAAGCCAACTTTTCACATTGTAGGGCATAGAATATTTTATGAACGCTTTGGTGGAGTGTTGTATAAGAATCGTAATAAACCAGCTATAAGAAATACAAATTCACAAATCAAATTTAAAAAATCTATTGTAATAATGTTTTAATAAAATAAATTACATTCAATGAACATATGAAGAACGTTTTTCAACATCAATAAATGAGATAAATAAACAATTTATAAAATAACTATTGTATAAATTATCACGATGTTTCTTTAAAGTTTATTTATTGTTTCTACTCTGTAAAACATACAGATCTTATATATAAATCAAAACCTATATTTCAATGAAGTTTAAAATGTTAACAAATAAATTATACAAAATTATATGTTAAACATTTGAAAAGCATTTTCAATGTTAGTAAATAAAATACGTAATTATTCAATTTCCACTACTCCATAAATTATAATGTGTTCATTGTACCTAATTATTTGTTTCTACTGAATAATTATTTGTTTCAATTTTGCGATTTAATTTTCGAACTTTCATAAATATATTTTTCTTTTGTCCATTATACATTTTTATCAGCACGCATTATAAATACTTTCGCAGTCAAGTAAATTATAAAAACTAAACAAGAAAATATATACTTTTAATTATTAATAAACTTTAAATTTCTATTCTTGAGTTCATTATTTACATATGAAAACAAAGTGAGCATAATGTGTTTTAAAATTAGCAAGGAATAAATTGCGAACACATTCTTTATAAAATGAGTTAAAAGGCTTCGGTGCTCAGCACGGTCAATTTTTGGAAATTGTTCTTAATTGCAATAGATATGAAATGTCTATTACCATTTTTATTAGAGAGAAGTTTTTGCGGCAGCACATTGTGTACTAAGTGGAAGCGTAGGTTGCTGTGCGTTGCCACATGTCAGGAAGCCACACATTACGCGGGCATACAGGTCACGGCATACATTAAAATGGGATGTTAAATAAATGCCCCCCACAATGGTAAAATAGAATACACTTCAATCTAGCATAAATATGATAATATGTAAAAAATTAGGTGCAAGGACAATATCCCATATGTTATAGAGCTATGGCCTTTTTTGTGCTTGAAAGTTTAAGTTAGATAATTTTTATTACTTTCCTTATACACAATAATGTATAAGGAAAGTATTGTGACGGGGTCGAAAATTCGAATTCGAGTTTTCGATGGGAGAGCACGTTTCAAGCATCCCTAATAACGAATCGAACATTTTTAAGGTGATGTATGTGTGTGTGTGTGTGTGTGAAAGTATCTCTGTGTGTGTGAAAGTATATGAGTGTGTGTGAAAGTATGTGTGAAACTGTGTGTGTCTGTGTGCAAGTATGTGTGTGTGTGCCAGTGAGGCTGTGGAGACGACACCTCACGAATGAGTGGAGTGATTTGAATTAAATTTGGTACACAAATTACAATCCATGAATACTAGACGCGTATTGTTTTTAAACACAATCAAATGTTCAGAACCCCCATAAATTTTCGAGTGAAATTTTGAAAAAAAAATCAAAAAATCAAAACATTTAATAAAGTTACTCAAATAGATATTCCTTATGTAATTTTTCCTTACAAAACGATTGACATAAACTTTAGAACGCTAGCATGAACCATTCTCTATATATTGTCCATTTTTCAAACAAATTTATCAAAAATTCCCATAAATTAAAAAAACTATTAACCGTTGAGAAACATGTTTACTTTCCATAGGTAATATTATGCCATAAATTGAGTGACATCATTCTCATGGATCTAACTCATTCCATTCATGAGAAAAGATACTTTGAGTAATACTTTTGCATTTGAACGCCAATAGTCATTTATCTGCTATAAGAATAACTCATTTCCCCGTCAATAAAGTTTGGCAAGATTTTAGCGATGAATTTGGCGGAATGTCGCTAACTTAGCGACTTTTTTAAATGTTGCCAAATTAACGAAAATCTCGCCAAATGGATAAAAAATGACACTAAATCAATGAAAATGACGACTAATTGATGAAAATTCAATATCTTGGAAAAAATATCATTACCTAAAATAAGAATACCCTATTTTTTCTTACTGTAAAAGTAGTAAATTCATAGCATTGTATAAGGAAAGTCATGTGCTGCCCACATTAGATTTTAAAGTATACAAATACAATTTTAAAGATCAAGCGATTGCAAAATATAAAACTAAGTAGTACAATGATTTATCGGAAGTATTGTTACGGATTTCCCTTGGGATAGTGGGTGTGTTTGGTGTGAATTTGCAGGATACAAGGGCGAGTCTGCATTTTCGGATAGCAAACGCTTCATTAAAATACTCAGTAAATATAAACAGAAACAATATACGACTGAAAATTCTCTATCCATCTTACAATGTCACGAAACCGCCAACAACAGCAAACAGCAATTTAATGCTCAAATCAGAAGAATATATTTTCAAGACAATGAAGCATTTGTAAATCACTTTTACTCGTATCACATCAACTGAACGATGATCAGTTTATATATCCTCTGTGCCTGTGGAAAGTTTTTGAAAAAAAAAAGTGTAACTCAAGGAATACTTAACCACGATACAAAATTTGAGTAGTTTCCAAAACTCGATAAAAACCAAAGTCATCACCAAGGATATCAGATTGGTCTCCAGGGTCAAGTAACCCGGACCTTCAAATAATAACAATAGTTGCCTGTAAATGTCGTTTTTTATTGAGGATAGGTAATATGTCATGAAGACATTTTACATATCCGTAGCGGTGTTGTTGTTGTTGAGATCCAGACCGTCCGACCTACCAGAAAGGTGTAACGTAACTGTTTGGACAGTCGGGAAGAGTCACCCAATTTAGACCGGAACCCAGTGGGGGAGGCATCCACAGGGACAGTACCCTCTTTCTCCTACCTCCAACCTCTCGGAAGGACTTATGAACCCACATGTGTAACGTGATCGTACTTCGAGTGAAGACGGCGGCAGTTTTGGCAGCGAAGAGAATCGAACCGGGGTCTACCGAGGGCAATTCCCACGCGCTAACCACTGGGCTACCGCGCCTTATCCATAGCGGTGTATACCTGTTCATCTTTCGATTAGAATAGTGGTAGAGGCGAATGTAGGATTCAATGCCAGTAGCAAAGTTGAATCCGCCATCTGCAGCCATATTGATTTGTGTGATCTAGTACAGGTTGTGTTTCGCAAAATGGGAAAATTTTAAGTTCTTATTTTTTCAATAATTTTTTGGGTGGCAACGGTATTTATTTCGTGATCTTGTATGGGGTATTTTGGAGAAATTTTGAAATTTTTTTAGTTAATTCTTTCACGTAATTCATTTTGTTTGTAAATAGGGTATGTAGAAACTTCTTAATGGGTGATTATACCTGAAGTGGTGAAGCCGGCTCCACCACAGTAGGTGACAGCGCCACATAGCGGCAAAACGAGTACTAAGATAACTTTAAAGATTAAACTTTGTGTTTTTAAAGATCCAAAAAAAAATTTTTAAGGTATGGTAACACCTGAAGTGGCGAAGCCATCTTAGCCTTTTCAGGTATTGTAAATGTGAAATTTATTTTCACATTTAGGAAAAATTTGTATCTTATTTAGACATATAGTGAATATATGACAATGATTTTCACATTTACGATTTTCAAAGATCAAATAATACACAGACTGTTAGGACACGGCCGTCCAAATAGTTGCTCAAGTCCTCAGGATGAGTCGGACGGTCTGGGTCTTCAACAGACTGTTAGGAAATTACAAAACATTTTCTATTCTAAAGTATATGATAGTACTAAGTCTCGGAAAACTTTCGATAATAGTCTTAATGTAATATCATCAGCATAATGTAGCAATCTTAATTCAAGGCCTATAAAGGTGATTGGCTATGGAGGTGAAGTGGAAAACATCCCGAACTAATAGGGGATAAGATACTTTCTCATGCTAGGATTTTAATAACACTTAACCATATCGGAATGCATCTCCTTAGGAATATATGAAAGGTGATCACTTTTCGTAGTATATATTCTTACTAAAATTATATATATTCTTAGTAAAACTGTAGTATATATATTCTTAGTAAATTTTAAAGAAATGTATACTTCATTGATTAGTCTACAAAATGAGAAAAAATCCATATAATACTATAAAAATAGAAGGGTTGGATTCTAGTAATGATACAAATTGATCCCATTTGTGATTTTTACAAAACAGAAAAATCGCATTCTTAATTTGTAGAAAATTAAATACCACATTTTTCATATTTAGAAAGTTAAATATGTGCAATTGTCATGTTTAGAAAGTTAAACATTCACATTTGTCATTTTTAGAAAGTTGAAATTCACAATTGCCATTCCCAAAAAGTTAAAATTTACATTTGTTTATTTTAGAAACGAAAAAAATCCCATTTATTAAAACCTATGTTATTTTCCATAACAAAATAGACTCATTTGCCATTTTTGAGAAGTTAAAATCCACATTTGTCATTTTCAGAAATTTAAAATTCACATTCGTTAATTTTCAGACAGTTATAATATTTACATTTGTTAATTTTCCAAACGTTAAAATTTACATTCAGTACTTTTTCGACAGTTGAAAATTACACTTATGACGGGTATTTTGGAAAATATAGGATACATGTAATGTACAAAATAAATATTAAAAAAATACAGGTTTAAAATGTTGGTAATAATTCATTTTATTGAAGAAGAGTATAAAATATGAAAACAATTTTGTGTTCAACATTTTGGCATTTTTAAGTACATGAAATATTTCCCATTTTATTCTGTCTCTGTACTCTAAAATTCACAAAAATCTCACATAATAATCAAATTTTATTTTACACCAATCATGATTTTAAAATTTATAAATTAGCTGATACACATACGCCAGACGTACTTATATTCATAGTCGAACGTGTTTTAATAATATATCACTCTTTGAATAAATAGAATTAACACATAATTTATTTCAGACAAGCTTTACTCAAAACACTGTCTATTGAGTATGAGTTTATGTTGATTCGAAAAATAAACTATTTGTTTTACCTATTAAGTTTGAAATTATTTTAACAAACAAGGAATTTACATAAGACTTTCAACGCTCGATATTCACCCTGAAACGATAAATTCACTCATGATATACTTTTCTAAATATTTTTCCTTCACACTTCTCCCAAAGTGATTTTGACAGATTACATCTTTCAAAGAGTGAGACGTCAGACTTTCAAGGGAGGTTGTCGGAGGGGGGCGCTGATATCGTCGGGTAGGAATGACGAAGGGGCGGAGTGAAATCTGACACTTTCTGACTAATGGTAAGAAACGTGTATAGGGAAAAGTGAACTTCAGAAGGGGAAAAAAATTATTGTACCTATTCGGTACGAAAAGGAAGAGGCCATACTTAACAATTTACTGTAAGAGAACATGGCATATTCAGAAAATTATTTCGGAAAATTTCTTTGAAAGATGCATCAATTTTTACTTCGCTACAACACATAAAATATATTATCTTGATTGGGCCAAAAATGCGACTCATAGATTTCGATGGATCAACACGTTTTGAGGGTTCATAAATATGGTCCACCATTTCGCGATTGCCAGGACCGCCCATAGAGGGAACACCACTCAAGTGGGGACCCGATTGCCCGATTAAGGGGAATGAAAAATTTAAAAGAAGAGGGAAATCAAATATGGAGGGGCCCTTAATAAATATTTGTAGAGGGGCCCATAATTTGCATGAGTGCCCATGTAATGATGATGGTCTGTTTGTAAATACTATATCTCCGAAACAAATGGACAAAAATGAGTAAAATTGAGTACGAATATTTTAATCAACAAAACTGAGAGACCCACTGATTTTCGGTTGATTGGACAAAGAAGAATTGAACTTTTAAAACATCTTTTTTTAAGAATGGAAAGGAAACCATTATTAAAGCATAACTGCGTATACAAGTGTTACAAAAATAAATATTTAAAATATGATATTTTATTTAAAAGCTAAAGCTATTTAGTTAATAATTGTATAAACGAAGTACATACAATACAAACGCACGGCAAATACCATAAGCGTACTGCGTACGCTTATGGTATTTGCCGTGCGATAGAACATAACTAGCTAGATTTTCAATTCCTCCTCCATCAGGGGGTGAGCAAATTTGTTTTTGTTCTTTAAGTATTTTCAGACAATTCAGAAGCCCCATCCTCTTACGGTGATTTAGAAGGGTGAATATTTGTTCACTTATAGGTGCAGAATGCGTTCATGTTACAGAACCTAACTTTGGTTTAGAGTTTTCGATTCCTTCTGTTCCCAAGAGATTTGGAATTGGAGGGTTTCAAAAAGTTTTTCTAAATCTTTAAAACTCTATAATAAAGACAGCTACGTTACTTGGTAGAAAAGGTCTTTAAAAGGTCTTCAATAGTAGCACCATCTATGACGTACGTAAAATTACAAATCTAGAAAGCTTTCGGGCGTCACTACGTTCTTCATCAGTGGCAATGTAAATTGTTTAAGGGGACGGTGGACGTTGAAATTTTTTTATTTATTTATTGACTTAAAAACGTGAAAATTTGTATAAATATTCCTCTTAACATTACTATATTATTATTATTTTTTTTTTTAAAGAACATTTGAAAATGCTCTTTGCGTGCCATTTGTTCACATTTTTTATTCATTTTACATTATGATCACTCTAAAATATATTATGAACTAATTTGGGTATTCATTTTTAAATCCCTTAGAAAGTTCATTTTTTAAAAATATTTTTCTGCATTATACTTCATTTTCATCATTTAATTAGATTCTTATTCACTTTTAATTACCTTAATAAAATCCATTATAAAATGCATTCTCAATTACATTTAAAAGTATAAGAGGAATCTTCTTGCCAAATTCCATGCATCTCAGGCAAAATTTAAGACGCATGGAACATTTTTAAAATGTAAAACCTTTGAAAATCCAGTTTCGAAAAAAATGCATTCAACCTTTTGCTTACGGGTGGGACAGCGTGCATCCCAAACGAAGAACCTCCCAAAAAGACAGGTATTAGACACACCTTATCCCAAATAGTTTGATCCCCCTTTGCAGACATTGGCGTCCATGGAAATCTCCGACGGAAACATTGCACCTGCTGCAGCTGATGCAATGCAGCTGCGACCTGCTGCAGCTGGTCGGCGATTTCCATGGACGCCAATGCCAGCAAAGGGAGATCAAACTATTTGGGATAGGGTGTGTCAAATACCTGTCTTTTTGGGAGGTTCTTCGTTTGGAATAGATGCTGTCCAACCCGTAAGCAAATGTTAAATGTATAAGATAATGTTATATATTAAACTTTTTGTAGTCGATTTTTGCTCATTTCTACGTCCACCGTTCCATTAAGATGTGACGAACATGAGCATAGATTTATACACAGCCTGCAAACGCGAGACCAGATTTGCATATTGATCATCGTGAAACCTATACTTTTAAAAAAATTTAAATTACAAACTTTTTGTAATTCCTCGAGGAAAGCAAAAGGAGAGGAGGAAAGAGTATTTCCAAGAATGTTTTTAGAAGCTCCTTAGGGATCTAGAAGACCGAAACTTTCACGGGTTTATAATGCAGAATATTCTTTTTTAATGTAAATCCTTTAGTGAATGAATTTAATGTCTACAAGGAAAGGGGGCTATGACTTTCAAACCTGCCGGCAATACTTTTCTAAAATGTTTGTCCTGTAGATCTGTGCTTAAATTAGACTCTGCTATGAGCATAGAGTACACCCAATTCTAATCACCATATAGAATAAAAGTGAAGACATCATTTTTCTTCAGTCCCCATGAGTTATCCTATTTGTATCAACTAATAAGCAGGTCAAAATCTCTCAACTCGTTATCTATCGTGAAGCTATCATCCCTCGCATTTCTGCTGATATCCATGAGACACAATCTTCTTGTGATGTATTTTTCTAGTGTACCCCATTTAACGCATTGCCAGACGTCACCCGACCCTTTCCACAAAATTACTCAAAGGGGGCGGGGGTTCAACTACATTCCTTCATGAAAAGCTCCCCGGAAAAAATATGGCGGCATTTACTGAGGAATTTCACGTTCGAACCTGAATTTTCGAGTGGAATGCCTCAGTAAATGCCGCCCATCACCAGTATTATTATGTATGTAGGAGAATATATTTTTTAAGTTCCCTAATCCCACATCTGCAATTGTCTGAGCCAGTTTTCTGGATGATGAGGATATTACTTCATCCGACATGCTATTGTGATGGGTTTAAAAATTCGAATCCGAGTTTTCAAGTGGAATGCCTTAGTAAATGCCGCCTATTACCGCTATTGTTACATACATACTTTATTTATTTTCATTTTATTCAATTTACGTGGCAACTACAGATGACATCCAGTTACAGTAGCCACACAAAAAATTAAGAAGTACAGAAAAAAGATTCAAGAATACTAAGTAGTAAACGTGTCAAGCGCATTGAAACAGACTTTTTTAAAACAGGCAGGAGTCAAGTTAAATATATCAATATCAGCACAATAGGTATTATATAGATCAACAAATTTATAGATAGAATAGCATTTAATGTAGTTGTATTTAACAGTAGTATTGTGAAATAGAGTTTTTTTACTAGTATTATTGACAGGTATATGAAATTCCAGCCAAGAAAGTAAAATAGGGCAATCAATAGTATTATTTAAAACCTTATAATAAAACAAGAAGCAGGACCAGCTTCTTCTTTTTTTAAGAGACATTAAACTATATTTCTGTCTGAGTTCCCTTGTTTGCATATCATAAGGATAATAGCCAGTCAATCTGTAATCAATAGTACGTAATAGTTTATTTTGCATGATTTCTATCCGTTGAGAATGCAGAATGTGTAGGTAGGGGTATATACAATATACAATATTGCAATATAATATACAATATACAATACTGCAATACAATATAATATACAATATACAATATTGCAAAACAATATTGCAATAATATACAATATTGCAATATAATATTAAAAATTTAATTTTTAACATCATGAAATATTCTTTGCAAAAATATTCCTTATATTAGAATGTAAAATGCGTGAAAATCTGCACATTATAAATATATATTATTCCTTTTGGTGCACAAAATGCAATAAAGCTTCTTAAGCTTTCAGTTGGCATATTGACAGCAATTCACGATCATTTTTCTCAATCAACAATGAGATTTCTCTAAAAATGTTTGGTAGGCACTTCCGTAAAATAATTAATTTGATGATCTTTGGATTAAAAGCTTTCTTCGTTTTATTAAGATGTTAATATGGTAAATATCATTTATATGTTAACAAGCAATATAACTACTGAATACAAATTCTTATTACTTCCTCCACAGAAAGCAGGCATCAAAAAATTAAGTAACTACAATTGTTTCAAAGACATTATGAACCCTCATCATTAGATCTAAAGCAATGTGTACTGATAGAAGAATAAAATACAACCGCGTTCTATCAGGTAAAAAATAAAAATATTGATTTAACAAAATCGTACAAAATTTCCGCATTGCGCATACAGTAGAAAAATTTCTGCAGAATTCAGATTTAAGAATATATTCCATTTTACTTCAATTTAATTTTATGTTGTACTATAACGAATTATCTGATGTCATTTGGTTTCTAAATAAGTGTTCGCTGCATAAATAATACAGATAACACCACTCAATTTCCAAAGCATCCGTGTTGTGTTGTTGTTGCTAATCTCCCATCTGGTCTGACGGAATCAGATCAGATCAGTAAAACCGTTGACTTTAATAAAATCCGATACCAAAAGGGGAGAACCATAAATGTCCTCCCTGTTAAGCCCGAGACAGTCCAAAATATGTTCTGGCGAAGCCTGGACTTGCCGGCACTTAGTGCAAATGGGAAAAGTTTTTTGGCTTCCAGAATACAACAGGCCTTTCAAGTGTCCACTGGCTAGCCGGGTTAGACAAGTGTTGAGTTGCCTGTCACAAGGAAGAGACAGAGAAAGTCCTGGTCTATTTCCCCTATACCAGCCGTGAGAGGGAGGCAGAAGCCATTTTTCCTTGTTTTGGGCCTTTTGCCTCGAGAATAGTTCCAGGTAAGTAAGGTCCTCGGCAGCAGGAACAGGAAGATCCAGTCCCTCCCTAGCAAGGGAATCCGCCAGTTCGTTTCCGTGAATATCCGCATGGGACGGGGTCCACTGAAAGTGTATTTCATGCTGGTGGTATTTGATTTTTACTTTCTGAAGGATAGATAAGCTGGTTTTATCTCCAATGTGGGTCCAGTTTTTAAGGTGTTGAATAGAGCTACGGCTATCAGATAGTATCCAGATACCTCCATAGTTGCCCGCACTCATTATAATCTCAAGTCCCATATTGATTGCTAGTAATTCGCTTCGGAAAACCGAGCAGTAGTCGGGGTTTCGTTGTTTTATCGAGTATTCATCTGTAGGTGTTTTAATAAAAACTCCACTTCCTGCCTTTTTGTCCATTCTACTACCATCTGGGTAGATAGTAATATCATTTGGAGGAATTTTGGCAATAATCTCCAGGGCCAATTGTTTAAGTAAAACGGGTAAACAATCTTTCTTATTTTGAGTAGTTTCAAGACCTTCATGGAAATGAACATTGGAAAATTCTACACAAGAATTTAGATTACTATGTAGAGAATGTGGTTCAACATTCTCTGCGATTAGTTGTTGAGATTTAATTTGACTGAATGGACTATTCTTCTTCAGTCTCTGGTTACAAGTCCAATTTTTTAAATAACCGGCAGTTTTATTATCTTGGTTTAGACTGTAAAGTCTATTGAAGTGTTTGACCAATCCTTCCAATCTTCTGTCAATAAGAGGCTGCAAATCCGCCTCATAAAGTACAATCTCTGATGGACAGCTTCGTTTCATTCCGGTAATGATGCGAGCGGCGCTCAGCTGAACTCCCTCCAGTTTTTTCATGTTTGTCTTTGAGGCACAGTAGTAAATAGGAAAACCATAATCAAGAATGGGTCTGATGAGAGCTTGATATGAAGTCCTGAGAGTAGAAGCGTCAGCGCCCCAATCTCTACCAGCTATATGTTTAATGATATTTAAACGTTTCCTGGCTTTCAAGGTTATATATTCTATATGTTTGTTACATGTAAATTCGGGGTCGAGAACGAAACCCAGATATCTAGGATGTTTCTCGTAGGGAAGTCTATGGTGGTTGAGCATTAAGGATGGTTGATAGTTATAGATGTGTTTATTGGTTGTAAAGAAAGTGGTAATAGACTGGGCAGGGTTAAAACTTATCTTGAGCTCTTCTGCAAACCTGGACATGGCTGCCAGTGACTTGTTGAGCTCCAGCTCGACTTCTTTAACCACCTCACCACTACACCAAAGTGCGATAAGATATGATGATGAAAGCATCGGTTTTGAACAAATATCATTCTGGCGTTCCATGCACAATAGTAGTGTGTGAATGAGAGAGCTGGACCACAGCCATAAACCTCCCATTAAAACCACACCCACTTTTAGAATGTAATGGCTCTATATCACCAATAAAATTTCAACCCACTTTTAAAAACAATGGTGTGAAACCCACCCATTAAAACCACACCCACTTTTAGAATGTAATGGCTCTATTTTATCCACACAAATGTGATTACACAATGGTGTGGAACCTCCCATTAAAACCACACCCCCTTTACCAAAAGTAATGGCCGCAAAGCCTCCATTAAAATCGCATCCACTTTTAGATATCAATGGTATGAAAACCGCCATAATTTCCTTACCCCCCTTTAAAAAACAATGGCTCTCAAACCCCATAAAAACCGGACCCACTTTTAGAAAGTAATGGCTCTATTTTATCCATACAAACCCGATTAAACAATGGCTCTCAAATCCCCATTAAAACTACACCCCCTTCTAGAAAAGTGATGGCTCTATTTCAACCATACAAATCAAACAAATCAATGGTATCAAAATCATCCATTAACAATGTTCTAGCGCAAGCACCTCCCGAGAAAAGTGATGGCTCTATTTCGACCACACCAATTTTCCGGAGCGAGCAAGCGAAAAGTCGTTGGGAGGGAAGGTACCCCCTTCGGCGAGCACCCCCTTTTAGAATCTGCGGGTGCGTTAAAAAATGATACCCCAACAATATTTTAAGCACTTAAAGAAAAGAATTCTAATGTAAAGAAAGAACAAAAACCATGGAACTGTTGAACAAACTAAACGCAATTAGTACATTGGAAGGAAGTTTCAAGAAGATGCATGAGCTCAATATCGACGTAAAATACCCTGTCACGGAAATTAAACAGATCACCACCAAATATGGTAATAAACTAATAGTGAAGTTAGAAGACGGCTCAAATTTGTATCTACCGAAACGATGCGATAAAAATGCGTCCGACTATATGAAGCTTAATGAGATTAAACCTCTATTCTTTGTATATTTGGGAACTAAAGATGTCGGGAAAGCACTACCAGCGCAAATGTTTAAATTTGAACAGTAAATTTTCTTTTAATGGTATCATCACCATTAAAAAATATACAACTTCGAACGCGACCTCCTCGTACGGGATGTCGTTCATGTCCAGCAGCTTCTGAGTGAATGGCTCGCCCTCGTATACTAACCAGTCTAAAAGCAGCATAGTCCCGAGAATATGCTGCTTTTGAGACAGTGGCCACCATAACTCCTTGAACCAGTCGCTGTCGATGTCAATGGCCACCCATAATACGCTGGTCAGTTAACTCAAGTGGGTGAATGTTATTGCTCTTTAAAAACCGTTTGAAGTGTTGTTGTTGAACCCTAAGGTCACCCTGAAACCCTAAGGATTCTAAAAGCATTGCACCGACATGGGTTCGTTGTTTTGCAACCATCATCTGCCAAAAGTATGCATTCATTATAGGGTCTTTTTCAAAGTGCCGTTCCAGTTCTGTCTTCCAATGCATTGTCCAGGTCAAAATTATCAACTATAACACTATCAACTCTGATACGTCAGCTTGTAGTCGAGATCAAGTAGTGACCGTGAGCCAAGGTATGGATACCATCTTCCAATATATGACGCTTGTCATCTTTTCCTGATAGGGCAATCTTATTGACTTGTATGGAATGAATCTCATGCTTTGTGCTCCTGATGAGATTCATGGTTCTATGCTGTACTTCTTGCTTGAATAGGCAGTTCTTGTAGTCCTCGAAGGATATCCTGTTTTTCACGACACATTTCTTTACTCCTTTCGACTTTTTCACCAGGTCAACCTCAGTTTTACAGGCATACATCTTAGATCTTAAGCCAACGAACTCTTCTAAGATCTTCCCTGCATTTTCATCCTTCATCTTCCCCAAGACCTTTTTATTTACTCGGGGCATACCATACCTATTGTTTTCTGGATAATCTGATGTGTCAAAGTAGGCAATCAATCCTTTCATATCCTCATAAAAGTCCTCGGTCTGTATGTCATAGATGTAACTGTCAGTGTCCATGTACAATAGCTTGATATCGCCCCCGTATTTAGGCTTCATAAGATTATAATGGAAGTCATACATCAGATGCTTCGATAGATCTAATATACTCATGCCGACGTATATTGGCTTATTAAAAATCACTTTCGTCTTGTTCATATGCACGGCGGCTAATCTTTCGTCAAAAATGGTCCTTCCCTTGAAGTTGGGCTTAGCAACTAGCTTCTCCGCTTTCTGGGGATCGCATACTAGCCTAATATCGAGTCGCTTCCTGATATTTTCCATCGTCTTGCCAAAGACCGAGTTGTTCATAAGTTTGAAGAAGTCTTTCTCAAAGTCGTTGGTTGCCTTGGTCCTCATATCAGTGTTCAGGTCTTTGTACCTCTTCAACCAGGGAGACTGCTGAAACTCCAACACTTTGTGCACCTTTTTGAGCTTCACCCCCAACTGCAACAGTTGCTTCAAAACCCTGTAATGAACCACATAATGCTCTTTGTCATAGAGGGTCGTCAGTAGTTTTGGCTGTTTTGAGCCATCGGGCATCCTGCTCTCAGGTGCTAGAGGTATGTCTGAATGGAGGTTGTGCAGATGGGTCGGGTACTGTAGGTCGCAATCTACGATGTATCCTTTGTCTGAGTCATCCTCTACTTGGGTCACATCTGACACAGTGCTCCACTCGAAGCCACCATGCGGTAGGTATTGACTCATGGCCCATCCGTAGAGGTTGTTGGCGTCAAGGTACATCAGGTAGTTAGACTTCTTGTTCTCGTCATAGTCCCTCATGTACTTGTTGTTCGCCCTCCCATATCGGTTACAGCACTGAGAGATGCCTCCTCTGGTCCCCTTTTCTAGCATGAGTATCATGTCATAGTCTGTCAACAGCTCTAGCTCAACCTCTGTGGTTTTGAGCATGGCGTCCCACGAGAGTCCGGGTGCAGTGAAGTACCATGCAGGATCCAACTTATAGGTCTTTAGACAGACATCTCTAAAGTGTTCCATGATGTCGGCTAGGATGAGTACATCAGTCTTCACATACAAATCGGAATATTCACCCAATGTCTTAATGTTGAAGGCCTTCCATACCCTTTTAGCGTGCTCGTAGTCCTCATCCTTTATGTGTGACTCATTCAATTGGTTGTAAAAGTCTTCTTTTGGGGGCAGCTTGGTTTCTTCGCATTTGTCCCACGAGTCCATGTAATCGTATGGATAGACGCCTTTTCGGGTGACGAGGTCCAGTTTGTCCTTGGGGAAGTACTTGGCTGTCTCCCTGAACTCCTTTACGTTCTTCGCAAGACTGTCGAGGCTAGCGGCCATGAACTTGAATGAGTCGACAAACCTCAACTTTATACCAGGTACCTTTACTTTCTTCCCATCGCCTACTTCTACAGTTTTTGCCCCGACCTCCTTACTGAAGGAAATGTACCTCTCCTCGTTGTTCGGGATGACGTCGATATCACCTTGGTCTCTACCGAGCTCCTTTATGAAGAGATGGGCGTCGTAGCCAGATAAGTTGTGGATAAACACTGGAATGAACGAAGGCTCTTGGTACTTTAGGTTGCAAAGGTTGTGAGCAGGTCCTCTGTAGTTCGATTCATATTTCGCCGGATTGAGAAGATGGTCATGATCTCTAACTTTTCGGAAGTCTGGTTCATCCTTGGGTGAATAGGGTGAAGGTTTCTTCCTGATATCTTCATCACAGATGTGGCAAACATGGGTCCTTTGGAAATGCTCTTCATCTTCGGTGGTCATTTTGATGGGTTGCTTCTTATCATAAATGTTCTTTATCGCTAGCGCCTCAGTCTTCACTGTATCAAAGAACAGCTTGGTGGCATTGGGTCCTCTGTATGTGATTGGTGCCTTATAGTCTGCATGTTTATATTTGATGTAGACAGTGAAGCTCATAGGTTCATGCTTTTGATATTTATGTAAGAATGAGCTGTCTTTTGTAGGGCAGCAGGTGTTTATCTTGTTTGTCAAGCACTCGAAGTCTCCATACATCACAAAGGGTAATCGTAAAGACCTTTGATAGTTTTTGAACCGCAGAGATTCGTTCTCCTCGGGCATTACAATCTTTACTGGTGTATTCTTCCTACAATCCGTTTCATGAGCTTGGAGGTCCTCTTCGGAGTAATAATACAGCAGGCATCTCTCACAGGTGAATATCTTTCCGTTGTGTTTAGTCACTTGTCCGCTTATCAATTTGGAGAGGTCTTTTATCCAACAGTAATGACTGTTTCCTTCCTTATTCTTTATGTACAGCAAATTGATGTGTTTGTCTTCCTTATTTTTAGTGATTCTCAATGGGTATATATCATTACCTTCGTATGAATATATGTTCACCGATATGTTATTCAACTTTTCGAACCTGTTAAATACTCTATCTTCCATCTTCACTGGAAACTCGATACCTTCGAAATTTAGCTCATTATCATATGGCTTATATTTAGAGACTCTATCTACGTGATTATCAGCTGGATAAATAGCGGACAGTATCGCCCACTTAAAGCACTCGTTATCATTTTCATTTTTCACGTTAATGACTGCCTTTTTATCTTTAATTTTTTTCGGTAAATCAATGTAGGATGATCCTCTCAGTGGGTTGTATTTATTGATCCTCACCTCAAGGTTTTTAATTCTAACAAGCGTCCATCCCGAACCCTTTGCAACAAACTCCTCCATTTCTGTCAATAATTTTTGGATAACCGATCTGTAATAAGCTACCAAATCAGTTGATTCTAAGATGACTGCGTTTTCTGTTTTGAAGTTTTTCTCCATTTCTATAATAGCATCGTCTTTACCCTTTTGATAGTCACAGAGGAATTCGAAATTAACCTTCAAACCATGCAGCCTCTTTATGTGTTTAGTGATGAGTCCCCGGACTAGTGATGCCACATCGTTCAAAAAGTCTTCGGGAAGCATCAGGTTGTGTTCATTTTGGATGTCGTACGTCTTCAAGCGAGATTCAAAGGCTGTATTAACTTTGTGGAGGGTGTAGAGCCTTCTCTCTCGCGTATCTAAAAACAGGTCTGAATCAAACCAGAAATGACGGTTGAACAATACGCTTTCTATGTATGCTATGATGTCTGCCTTCCTGCGTAATTTAGAATAGCCTGTAATGCCGCGCGTTCGACAAAATTCGCGTAGTTGATTGATGGTCATATGGTGCAACCTCTGCATATTGTCAAAATCATCTCTGTGTTCCTCCTGGCTGGTGGTCGCCTTCTTAGGCTTATAGTTTTGATGAGCTTTAGTTTGTAGGTGCTTATTTATGCTAGATACCTTAATTAACTTACCGCAACATCTGATTTTAAGCTCCCTCTTCTTCTTTTGCTTGCTAAACAAGTCATTGTGGAAACTGGAAAAGCCGTTATGATATTGAATGAGGTCGACCAGCTCCAACTTTTTAAGTTTCGAGTAACCTCGAATATTATTTTCACGACAGTAGCCTTGCAACTGTCGAACGGTTTTAGATTGAAAATCCATTTTGTCTTTCTTTAGAACTACAAATCGTTTCTTTAAATGCTTTTATTATTGAAGGGGTAAACTTTTAACGATTCAATTTTTAATGAGTATTTCAATCATTAAAAATATAGTCATATCTACATCTATTAAATGAACGGAAAAGGTGGGCCCAGCCACCTTTTTCCTCGGTAAAAGAATTGAAAATCTAAGTTACAATGATGGAAGGGCATGTCATCGATGTCGCTTTCGGTCGATCGCTATCGCTATCACTATCGCTATCACTGTCAGCTTGATATATTGAAAAGGTTTCGTAGAGGTTTCGAAAAGGTGGTTTTTTTACCACGAAACCCTCTAATGGTGTACAATAATATAAAACCTTGAAGCCAACATATAATCTTAATAATCTTATTTCATCCCTGGACAAAATCATTCCAACCCTGGATATATCATTTTTTAAAAATATAATTGAGTTATTCGACAAACGTATTAGGATAGATTTCCCGTGCTCAGTAATGTCAGAAACCAAATATAAGCCATCCACTGACTCAAAGTTATCAGTACTCAAATCGTTTAATTTTTTTACAATACGATCCATATTCTTTATTTAAAGGAAAAATATATTCAAACTTGAGGAAGGTAACAAAGGGTATCTAAACATTTAATGGTTGATCAACCATTAAATATTATTATGGTTCATTTTTGTCCAACTCGGGTTGTATGTCGACAGGTTCATTTTTGTCCAACTCGGGTTGTTTGTCGATAGGATCATTTTTACCCAACTCGGGAGGTATGTCGACAGGTTCATATTGTATCACAAATCTATTACATATGTTTGTCAGAAGGATGCAAACCAGCTTTTTAAAATGGAGTTCGTAAAAGGTATCTGAGAGCAAATGGGCTTTATAAGTCATGAGGTGACAAAGATCTATACGATCCAGATTTTTCATAATAAAATCTTCGTTAAAGGTTTGCCATTGAACAATTCTACCCCATTCAAGGTAATCTGCGAATTCCGTCATAAAATCTTCAGTGAGCTTTTGTTTGACGCAAATGAGTTCCATATCGATTTTGTCTATATGCCGACGAATAAATTCTTCTGAGAGTACTTGGAATTGAGAAACCATTCTCCAATCTAATTTGGAAGCATGTTTATCCAGGAAGGGTTCTGACATTATCTGATATCTGGAAACTACTTCCCAATCTAAATATTCAGTATTTCTGTCCATGAAATCCTCTGATAGAACTTGATATTTGGATGTATAGTACCAGTTTAATAGACCTTTATGTTTTTCTACAAAAGGCTCCGAAAGCTTCTGATACTGAGAGATGACCATCCAGTTTACCAAACCTTCGAATTCTTCGATAAACTCTTCCGATAAAGTTGAATATTGACTTATGAGCGACCAGTTAACATAATTTTTACTAACTCTGATTTGTTCTTCCGACAAACCGCTTTTTGATATTTCGTTCCACGCCATTTATTATATGTACAATTTTTTACGGCAGCTGGAGTGTCCACTTGATTTCTTCAATTTTTAGAAATGGTTGAACTGTGAACTCAGCATCACATCGTAAGAAAATTTTTAATTGGTCATCTTTTTTAACCTCTCCGAGAATTAACACGAATTCAGTGGCTACTTTTATCTTGTGAACGTACTGCTTGTTATTAATGTATAACTTAACAACGATTAATTCATCGATTATCTTTTGAGGATCAAGGTACAATCCCAGTCTAAAAAAACCGTCCTGAGAGAATTTACAATCTGAGTTCAAAGCATCACCGGAAAACTTCGTAAAAATAACGGCATTCGCATTGGTACTAGGTCTAATAGTAATGTATCCTGATGTGGTGGTTGCATAACATACTTTATTGTCAACATATTTTTCCAAGTACTTTTTATTAACCGCATTCATGTCTTCAATAGGGTCAGCGACATTGCCTATCCTTTTACCTTTAGCGTCAATGGGTCTTCTGTCACCTAAACTCAGGTACTTCCGATCTAAACCTTCCAGAATTTTTGCTATCTCTTCTCGGAGTTCAACCCTCAGTGTGTGAGTGACGGTAGTGGAGTTACGAATTAACTCAGCTTCCAGATAACTTTTAGTAGTTACATCCCGACTCTCAATCGGCGTCTGACAGTTTTTCAAGATCTTATTTTCCATATCGTAGTTACCGTCGTGTGTGAGTTTAAACCCTATGCCTGGAATACCAGGAGGTCCTTGTTCTAATTCTTCATCGAAAAGCGGGTAGTAGGCAGCCATTTATTTAAATATAAAATAATTTTTATAGTCATGGACTATAAAAATTAAAAATGGACTATAAAAATGGCTTATAATTTCAAAGTCTTGATCATGGTAATATTTTGATTGTTAATATTTAAGAGGCATTTCTTGTGCTCTTTTAAGATGAAGTAAAAAACATAATCTTTGGGGGCAGCGTTCCTTAACCTCCAGTTAAACTCAATCATTAAGTTATTCGTATCGGTATAGTTTTGATGATGAGAGAGATTAAAGCAGATGATTGGATACAACTTACCAAAATTCGAATAATTGACCATACAACCTGTTTCAGACGTGATGGTGTTGAGTCCAGATTCCAAAAAGGCTGTGTATAATCGATTATAATCACTTTTCTCAAAATCCATCATGTAACTGACAGTTGGCACTTTTACATTGTTGATCATTAACCAACATTCCGTCATATCTAAGTTATCAAACAGCATGTTATTGCGCTTCGAATTTTCGTATCTTTCAGTGTACTGAGGAATTACGTACAAAGATAAGACTTCATCAGAAGTAGCTTTTATGGTATAAGAGCCGCTAGCGTTTTTATAGAAAATATTAGACTTTACAATGCTGTGTTGGTTCCAGTTTATTTCTACATCCTTATTCAATAACTTTAATTCGTTAAATATTGAAGCCGCCGCATTTTTAAATCGTACGTAAGGTAGCCAGAGTGATAAATCTTCTACAACGACTTTATAGATCTTATGTTGCTCGTTGGTGTACAGCATATTTAGACTGTGATTTCTCTGGAACTCAAATTTGACTTGGAACCCCGTGATTACTTTTCTATATTCACGGAAGAAATCAAACACGTACTTTAGTGGGATCCATATAGTTACAACCTTGCTATTTTTAGTGAATTCGCTTCTTTCTGTAAATCCCTGGTTATGGTTCTCATTAATTCCGAATTTTTCGAAAAACTCAGTAATCTTTGTGGTATCTACTAACGTGCCATCATATTTCAAGCGTTCTCTATCAGCTGTGTCCGACGTATCAGTGTAGAACAGCATATTAGTAGCTTCGGCAGAAGAATAGTCAGGCGTAAAATGTATTAAGCCCAACACTTGTCGCATAAGAGCGGAATAATTTATGTTGGATTCTATTTCAGTGGTTCCTAATGTAAACCTGTTAGCATTGATCAAACCACCTCCATTCACGAGAGCTACATTATCATTCACTATGGCAGTACCATCGTTGTTAACAATTTTCAATTTTTGCTGTAAATAACCGTTAGAGTATAAAATGTTGGCATTGGTGTCTTGAATAAAGAAATGGTAAGAGGCATTTTCCATAGAATTATCACTATTTTCATGCCTTACCTCTCTATATTCGAAACTTTCGATGTCATCATCGTAATAATAATTGGTGCTGTTTAATTCAAATATTTTATTCATTTATTATAATATAATTTTTTTTTCTTCTCCTCAATTTAATAGCTATATGGCTATTAAATCGAATTTAGAAAAACTTTAGTCCAGCTCCATGTTTTTTCTGCTTTGATAATATCTCCTTTATTTTATCCTGCACATACTTACCTTCTAATTCGGCCTCCTGCAGGACTGGTACGTCGGAAAAGAAGCCTCTTCCTTGTATCTTCTTACTCTTTCTTTGAAGTCTGTGTTTATTCATTTCTTTATTATAGGGCGATAAAATTGTATTGTACTTCTTGCTTATTGAGCGGAATTAAATCACCTCTATGATTGGTTACTTGCACTCTGATTCGGTAAACACTATCCATTCGAACAGGGTAAAACAGAGGTTTGTCAAATGATTTTATAATCTGACTACCTGGACGATTACTGTTTGTAAATGAATAGATGACGTTTGTAGAGTTGAAACCGTTGATATACGCCCCCTCTGCGACATCGCAATGTATATAAATGTTATCGTTTCCCCCAGATAAGTCAGCAATGTACTTTCCTACTTGTTCAAGCTCTTCATGGATTTTAGGCTCGAAACCTAAAAGTTTATGCAGGTTTTTGGTTTTCGTTAAATCGATCTTATACCCGTCTATTAACTCAATGGCTATTCGCTGTCGTTCCTCCACTATTCCGAATTGTATCGGCGGATCGCTTCCAAAAAAATTAATCATGTAACGATTCAGCCCCTTGATAGTGTAATTTCCATCTGGTATCGTCAAATTTAACCACTGCTGACCATCAAAGTATGATAATTCCTCATCTTTGATATTGTCCCATGAAACGTACATCGAAAAGGACTGAAGGGCAATCTGTTTAAAGGTGAAAGGTCTAGTGTATTCAATCGTAAAATCTTCTGATTTTTCCGCGTTTTTAGAATCTAATATCAATAAAACCATTTTATTTATAGAGAACATTTTTTTCATTGAAGTCGCTGGGTTCTTGGGTAAAAGAATATAGCACATCTACAACTGGCTTACCCTTGTTTCTTTCACGAATGTACTTCATACAAAAGTAGCCGCATTTGACGGAAGCAGGGTGCTGTAGAAAGCTCGAGTTACACCCGATATTTTTCTTTCCAGAAGTCAGTAGATACTTCTTAATGTTAGGATGAATTTTGTACACGTGTTCTCCAAAAGGATCAAAATACTCAACATAGTTATTTTTAGGATCGTTATAGTAGCAGACCCAGTGCGTACCAGGTCCTGTGACAATGTCCAGATTAATAATACCGTTTTCAAACTGACTCATCTTTTTAGGCAACAGATCGGAAGTAAAGACACCCCTAAACCCCTGTTCATGTTTCATATTTTGTGCAATTACTTCGTCTGATATTCCCAGTTTTGATAGACGCCCTTTCCAGTGGGTCTTTTTTTTACACATCCAGATCCTGAAATTTTTTCCAAAGCTTTCTTTGCTCCATATCCAGCCGCCCCACTTGCAGCACCTAGTGCTAAAGCCTTGGCCCCAGCAATTAACGCGGGTAATAGAAAAGGTAGAAAACCACCCGTTTTCTGGAGCTGCGTCTTACTGATAGTGATACGCTTCCCCTTCCCAATTTGAGCTATCTGTGTTCGAGTTAAATGTATATCTTTGTTGGGGGCTTTTGTCTTATCTATTTGTAGAGATACTTCTTCTCCTTTCTGGTATGCAGATTTTAGCTTAGCAATCTGATGATCGCTTAAATGTATTTTAGTTTTTATGTAATTACTCATTTATTTAATGTAAAATTTTTGTAGTATTGTTTTACTTGCTCGTTGGTCATAGTTCCTTCTCTCAACAATGCATCCAATAAATCAACGACTTGATTATGTAACTTTTTACTTTTGGACCCTTTACATATCTTATCAGTAAATCGGGCTAAAATTTCCATTTTGTCTTCTACTCCTTTACCGATATAAATTTCTTTTCTTTGCAAGTCTCTGAGTCGATCCCGATAATCTCCTAACGTAGTCATATGATCTCTCAAATAATCAGCCTTAGCTAATAAGCGATCTTCTCTTTCTTCATCCTTTTTAGTCATTCGAGACATCTGACTCATAATGTTTCCTTTTTGACGAGACATTTTTAGGTAAGTATCATTTACTTTACTCATAATTTCTTGCAAAGTTTCCTTGGTCTCATGGTACAATTTTGAGGGTCTTGGAAAGTTATTTTTCTCTAAAAACTCTACATCCAATTTTTTATCAAAATCATAGACTTCTAAAGGCGATTCAATAGCTAGAGGAATGTGATCAACAGCATCTTTTATAGCCTGAATATTCTCCTTTCGATTAATTTCTTGTTCTTGTAGCTTTTCAGTTACAGGCTTGTGAAAGTCCGATAGTGCTTTCTGGATACCTAATTTTTGCTCTAGTTGTTGTTCGTTGTTTTTTCTAATTTCAGCCTGAAGCTTATAAACTTTAAGTTCATATTCAACTTCCTTTCTTAATTTCTTATTTCGTTCTTTTTGTATAGCATTCATCTTTATTATTATGCAAAAAAATTTTTACTTAAGCAAATTATATTTTTACTGAAGCAAATTTTTAACATTAAATAAAGATGATTCAAATTAAAAATTATACAGAAGCAGAAGAACTTGTCGATGCAAATCAACATTATTTATTACCTAAACACCCTTTCAGATTTCTAATCGCTGGAGCTTCAGGTACTGGTAAAACGAACTTATTGCTGAATTTTATATACGACTATCTCGAATTTGATAATTTGTTCGTTTGTGCAAAAGATATGTACGAACCCAAGTATGGCAAACTGAAAGAAAAGTACACAATGTTTGAGGGTGTGGATATAGACTCGATAAAGTATCCCAAAAAGAAGAAGAAAATTATCCTAGAGTTATATGAAAGATTCGGCAAGAAAGGAACTTTATTCTCCTCTGATACAAAAGAATTTATAAAAGTGGATGACCTGGACCCATCTTGTAAAAATGTTGTTGTCTTTGATGACTGCATGACTGACAAGGACCAGAGGAGCATAGAAGATTTTTTCATCAGAGGTCGGAAGAAAAACGCCTCAATCATTTATCTTTCTCAATCTTATTATAGAACACCCATTGTTATCAGAAGAAACTGTAATTACTTGATATTTTTTAATATTCAACCGAGGGAGATTCAACAGATCATAAGAGAGATAGATGGTAGTTTGACAAAAGAAGAATTCAGTAGATTATATAAAAAGTGCATGCAACAGCCGTATGATTTCTTTATGCTTGATTTAGTTAATCCGGCTCTGAGATATCGGAAGAAATATTTCACCCCTATAAATAAAGATGGAAGAATACTTGCAAAAGAAAATTTACGTATATAGAAAGAGCTACCACCACTACCATAAAATTAGTGTCACTATGACCGTTAGCAAGTTCGTTTTAAGTTCATTGGGTTTATCAGCTTTTGTACTTGTTCCCTTAGCTGCTCTGAGCTTAAGCGTCGGTATTGTTGAAGTTATTGATAAAGCTTTGAATATCGCGGAAAGGAAAGAAGAGTACAAACAGTCTTACAAGTTTTACAAACAGCTGCTCAATTCATACAAATCGAATACCCTATCAGAAGAGGAAGTGTATAAGCGAGAGGAGGATTTCATCAATAATTTAGTCTACTTACCCAGAGAAAAATATATGAAACAAACCCTGCTGAATGGATATCAATTTGTGAGTAAATAATTTTTTATATATAAATAAATGTGTGGTAAAAAGACTTGCAATAAAGGAAAAGGTGTTGTTAACGCAGCAATTAATAATTTACCGTTTGAAATGCATCTGCCAGGGCATCAATTTACAGGACCAGGAACTCAACTGCTCAGAGGAAAAACTAGACTGAACCCCGATTTAACATATAAAGAATGGAGTAAGCCTATTAATAGGGTTGATGATAGTGCCTATAAACATGACGTGTGCTACATTAAAAACAAAGATACCGAAACCAGAAACAAAGTGTGTGACTCAAACATGATAAAAGAATTGGACGACATTCCCAATCCAAGTTTTCGTGAAAGGCTAGATAGAGCTGTTGTGAAGCCTATTATCAAAGCAAAGAAGACATTTGGAATGGGCTCAAAAATATATTGTCTCAAATGTAAAACACACACCGACACTAAAGATGAACGGCATGTCACCTCTAAAAACGCTAGACCTATGTTGAAAGGAATTTGTGTGGGTTGTGGTTCTAAGAAGTGCCGTTTTTTACCGCTGAAGGGGTAACTGAGAAGGGTTGCCCCGAAAAGGTTTATTACGATCCCGAAACAGGATTTTGTGGCATAAATGTACTGAGCAGAAAAACTGGTTTAAGTCGAAAAGAAGTCTCGGATTTTTTACACCGACAGGATGTATACACAAAGCATAAACCACTTATCCGTAAGTTCAAAAGAAGGAGAATTTACGTGTCACATATCGATGACCAATGGCAAGCTGATTTACTGTTTGTCTATAAATTTGCGAGAAGTAAGTTTAATGATGGTATCAAGTACTTATTAACAGCTGTTGACTGTTTCAGTAAATATGCATGGGCTATTCCTCTAAAGGATAAATCAGCAGAAGAAGTAACTCAAGCATTTAAAAAGATCTTCAAAGAAAGAATACCTGAAAGGGTTCAAACAGATAAGGGTTTAGAGTTCGTCGGAAAAACAACTCAAAAATTATTCAAAGAAAATAATATCCAATGGTTCACAACAGAAAATGTTGAAATAAAAGCTGCTATGGTTGAAAGATTTAATCTCACTCTTGGTAATAAAATAAAGCTCTACTTGTGTGCAAATAACACTGAAAGATACATAGATGTATTGGATCAATTAGTGAAGAATTACAACAACTCATACCACAGAAGTATAAAAATGACTCCTGTTGAAGCTAGTCTAGAAGAAAACAGTAGTGAAGTCTACCGCAATTTGTTTAAAGAAAAGGTCATACGTAAACATAAATACCAGGTAGGCGATAAAGTAAGAATATCTATATATAAGTCTACCTTCAGAAGGGGTTATCAAGCAACTTTTACAGATGAAATATTTGTCATTTCTGAAGTATTAGAAACCGACCCAATCACTTATAGAGTTCAGGATTTAAATAATGATGGGGTTATAGGCACTTTTTATGAATATGAATTAGTAAAATATGATAAGAAAGACAATGTGTATAAGATTGAAAAAATCATCAAAAAGAAAGGGGACAAATATCTAGTTAAATGGTTAGGTTATCCTGAGACTAGCTGGATTGATAAAAAAGATTTAGTTAATTTTTAATAGCCGAATAAGCTATTAAAAATTATAATCACTTATCGGGGTCATACCTCAGCTCTTCGTGACATGTTGTTCAGACGTATCAGCCGTTTTTTTTAATTTATAGGGTAAAAACTCCAATTTAATGCTTCGAAGATGGTTCTGCAGATTTCTTCATTCTGAATAAGCGTCTTCTTGAGTTTAGGTAACTTAACTAGAAGGTGTGAAATATAGATGTCGTAACCTCTTTTCCGTAATATATGGTATAAGATATAGTCTTTGCTGATTATGTTTTTTCGCTCTGGGTACATCTCCTCATATTTATGGATAAAAGAAGAAAAGTCGTTCAAAAGCTCTTCTTCTAAGGGTAGGTTATGCAACCCTAACCATTTAGCCAGATTTTTCATTCGATGTTTTCGCCTCTGTTGTTTCCGCATGTTTAAATACATATCGAGATTATTGATAGGGGGTTCATTTGGATTATACCTCAGCTCTTCGTGACATGCTTGGCAAATGTACCAGCCATCATCATTTTGAATTACATATTTGTGTTCACATTCATGAGTTTTCAAGTCTCCGTCTGAGGAAACTTTATTGTCCAGACCTAACATTCTTATTAGTTCCAACATTTCCTTCGATGTTTTGTCTTCGATCATTATATTCTTTTATAAGTTTGACAATTTTTTCAAACTGATCATGCAACTTTTTTAAAGATTTTTTCACTTCTGAAATGTCATCGCTATAAACATCTAATTGAACATACTGATAAAGAATTCTGTAGCAATATATCTCAGTCTTAATTTCATTCATTTATTTATATCTTTTTTTTTTAAATCAGATAAAATACGAAGCAGTATTATTTTTGAGTGTCGACACTTTAGAAGAAGGTCTTTAGAAGAAGTAGAAACAAGGTCGACCTTGTTCCTTTCTACTTCCTGCTTTCAAACGTCTGTAGCGCTGACCTTGCCTAACATCTTTTCCTCTTTAAAGAGTACTCTCAGAGGTAGCGGTAGAAAAAAAGCGTAGATTACGAGAATCAAAGGGAGATGGCAGCACTATATGGGGAGGAAGCACTATATGGATAGGAGTAGAATTTATTTTTCGCGATTGCTTTTAAGTGTTTTATTCTATATTTTTTAATCAGATAAGCTATAGTGATAGATATTTTGAAGAATTATTACATTATAAGAGGGAAATAACTTGTTTAAAGTGCTATTTTTGAAGATTTTCGTCTGTGGTGTAATGGTTAAATTAAAGGTATGTGTATATTTAGATGGGTACCCATGGCAAACGGTTAGCGCGCAGACCTATTAACATCTAGGTCCCAGGTTCAAATCCCGACCTCTCCCAGGTTGTTAATCAATCCGGGTTGATGGTTTATTGAACTATACCGAGCCAAAAATGACATGTCAGCTTGCTTTAGTCGTTGTTCCAATAAAGCAGCACTCATCGATAATAAGTGGTGGGCGGGCCCGACGCAAGGCGTCAAAGTCTTACAGTGTTGTCCTTATATGTTGTTTGTAAGCCTCAGTGGCGGTAGGCTCAGAGTGTATTTGGTCTTGAATTCGGCTCATCAAGAAGGGCCCCTTGGTGGGTCGAATTTGAGATTGAATATACTCTGAGCCTACCGGGAGGCATTTTGCAAAAATTTTTAATGATTATTTTCAATGTGCTCTCGATGAGCGACTTACAACAACTCCAAGGGAAAGGCAACACATGCCACCACAGGGAAAGCCATCAAGGGCATCAGAGAGCGGCTGACTGGAAAGGAGGGTCAAATCAGAGTTAATCTTCTAGGGAAAAGATGTGATATGTCCGGGATTGGTCCTAAAAATCGACAAAGTTGTATATTTTTTAATGGTGATGATACCATTAAAAGAAAATTTACTGTTCAAATTTAAACATTTGCGCTGGTAGTGCTTTCCCGACATCTTTAGTTCCCAAATATACAAAGAATAGAGGTTTAATCTCATTAAGCTTCATATAGTCGGACGCATTTTTATCGCATCGTTTCGGTAGATACAAATTTGAGCCGTCTTCTAACTTCACTATTAGTTTATTACCATATTTGGTGGTGATCTGTTTAATTTCCGTGACAGGGTATTTTACGTCGATATTGAGCTCATGCATCTTCTTGAAACTTCCTTCCAATGTACTAATTGCGTTTAGTTTGTTCAACAGTTCCATGGTTTTTGTTCTTTCTTTACATTAGAATTCTTTTCTTTAAGTGCTTAAAATATTGTTGGGGTATCATTTTTTAACGCACCCGCAGATTCTAAAAGGGGGTGCTCGCCGAAGGGGGTACCTTCCCTCCCAACGACTTTTCGCTTGCTCGCTCCGGAAAATTGGTGTGGTCGAAATAGAGCCATCACTTTTCTCGGGAGGTGCTTGCGCTAGAACATTGTTAATGGATGATTTTGATACCATTGATTTGTTTGATTTGTATGGTTGAAATAGAGCCATCACTTTTCTAGAAGGGGGTGTAGTTTTAATGGGGATTTGAGAGCCATTGTTTAATCGGGTTTGTATGGATAAAATAGAGCCATTACTTTCTAAAAGTGGGTCCGGTTTTTATGGGGTTTGAGAGCCATTGTTTTTTAAAGGGGGGTAAGGAAATTATGGCGGTTTTCATACCATTGATATCTAAAAGTGGATGCGATTTTAATGGAGGCTTTGCGGCCATTACTTTTGGTAAAGGGGGTGTGGTTTTAATGGGAGGTTCCACACCATTGTGTAATCACATTTGTGTGGATAAAATAGAGCCATTACATTCTAAAAGTGGGTGTGGTTTTAATGGGTGGGTTTCACACCATTTTTTTTAAAAGTGGGTTGAAATTTTATTGGTGATATAGAGCCATTACATTCTAAAAGTGGGTGTGGTTTTAATGGGAGGTTTATGGCTGTGGTCCAGCTCTCTCATTCACACACTACTCACAATCGGGCCAATTGTACAATCCAATTTAACGACGACTACATAAAAACGTAGCTGTTGTATGTTCAAACTGAAAATCGCAACATTTATAGACCTACTTAAAAATGCATAAAAATTTAGAAATTGAATAATTAATATTTTTTATTACAATGCAGAGTTACCCCCTTTCTGATAGTCATGCTAAAGATCAAAACCCCGTGAATCCACAGATCGCCATTACACGAAAATTAAAATAAAAGGTCCTGACATACGTGCATTTCGATGTATTTTTAAACATTTTTAATATGAAGGAATTGCCCTACCGATTAGGTTGACAGACCCGCTGTAAAGAGTGTTCGGCGTTCCTTTCAATGATGTTAAGATAGAAGTTCTTCAATGATATTTCGTTCTTTGAGAAACCGATTTTTGTAATTGTCACTCAAAATTGCGCTTCAGCATAAAATGACTAAAACCTAATTCAGATTTTTAAAATAATCACTCCTAGGCGTCTCAGGGTCTGTTCTGGGTTCCTTGAGTGTTCTGAGTTCTGTTCTGAGTTTCTTTTCTGAGTCTCAGGGCCTGGTCTAAGTTTCTTAAGGGGGGCATAGGATCTTCAAAAGTGCCATAAACAGAGTGAACTTCCGTATTTCACGTTTTATTTTGTACCTCTTCTATTATACATCGATAATACCTAAAAATTTTATGGCTAATAATTGAATATCTGTAGAATATGTGCTAATTTTTTCAATAAAGTGAATCTTATAATAATATTTTTAAAAATTGTACAATTTGCATGTATTTATTAAAATTTTATTTTTATATAGGTTGATTGCAACAAAACTATTGCTTCCAGAAACAAAAATATTACTGACTATGATGCAAAAGTATCCATTCAAAAAGTCTTAGATCAAAATAAAAAATTTGCATGATTTAAATTTTTTAAAATTAAATTTAAAATTTAATTACACTTTTAATTGAAAATAATTCATTTTTCTAAACTTTAATTATGCAAATGTTTTGATTTTGATCTAAAACTTTTGGAATGGATACTTTCGCATCATAGTCAGCAACATTTTTGTTTCTGGAAGCAATAGTTTTGTTGCAATCATGCGCGCAAGCAACCTATATAAAAATAAAATTTTGATAAATACATGCAAATTATACAACCTTTAAAAATATTATTATAAGATTCATTTTATTGAAAAAATTATCACATATTTTACAGGTATTCACTTATTAGCCATTAAATTTTTAGGTATTATCGATGTATAATAGAAGAGGTACAAAATAAAACGTGAAATACGGTAATTTACTCTGTTTACGGCACTTTTGAGGTCCTATGCCCCCTTAAGAGTTCGGAGTTATGTTCTGAGTTTCTTTTCTGTGTCTCAGGGCCTATTCTGAGTCGCTTAGTGTTTCCGTTACAGGGTCAATAGACAAACAAGCAAACGATCTGATAAACAAGCATATTGTTTTATTAATATAGATTTCCAGATGTCATCCGACCCTTTCAACGTAAATTACTCACTAGGATTAATCATTCTTCCTTAGAAACTAACCCTAAAAAAATATAGCGCGTTGTAACTGTGCCATTTTACTCGAGAATTGTACACTCTTCATCACCGGTATGCTTATCATGTGTCTCGCAGTACCTCAGTGGAAGATCTAGGGCCGTCATTCCCCTGTCTGTTATTTTGAAGGGGTGTTTGCAGGCGGACGTAGATCTTTGAGGGAAGTTGGTGGGAGGACGGGGATTTTAGCTGTGTTCTCTAATGACGAAAAATCTGAGGTCGAGAACCTTGGGGGTTTGAGAGATAAAATAGTACAGGCGCGGGTTAACGGTAGAATGAAATATTTCTGTTCCTTATAAGGAAATGTGATTTTTTTGGTCTTTTTATTTTCCCTGCAATATATAGTAATGTATAGGAAAAGTATTAGAATCATGCCGAAAAGCGCAATTCGAATTTTCGACGGATCTACACGTTTTGTGAACTCTAGAATACGAAAAAACTATTTTTAGCGTGACGTCTGTGTGTGTGTCGGTGTATCTGTCTGTGTGTCTGTCTGTCTGTGCATTGTATGTATCCACTCTAACTTAAAAACTAATGGACCGAATTTCATAAAATTTGGTAGGTTAGTCCCTTGGGTGTGATCCTGGTGCTGATTAGTTTTTAGTACGATTCGGTATAAAAGAACCCACCTTTTTTTGCAAAATGGTGTAAAAAAATTGTCTGTATCCACTCTAGCTGAAAAACCAATAAACCGAATTTCACAAAATTCGATGGATAAGTCGCCTGCGAGTTACCCTGGTGCTGATTAGATTTTGGTACGATTCGGAAAAAATAACTTGCCTTTTTTTTGCAAAATGGTCCGCAAAAATCGACAAAATCTGAAATAAAAAACTACGTATGCTAAAATATATCCAGTAAATGCTTGCTTTATATGTAATTTTTATCGAAGGAAAGAATAAGACCAACTCCATTACACTAGGACTAGCCGCTCTCGAGATATTTCAGTTTTTTCGTATTTTCTCTACACCACCTTTGAAAATAATCCAGTCAATTACCAAATGTGAACAAAAATTGAATTAAAAGTGAATTAAATTTAATTAATATAAAGAGAATGTGGATATAAGTCTGCATGGAAAGTCATCTGTTGGCCACATCAGATTTTTATTTTTCCTACAATTCTTGGTAATGTGTAGAGAAAGTATTGGGATTGTGTCGAAAACCGCAACTCGAGATTTCGACGGATTTACACGTTTTGGGACTTCTAGAACACGAAAAAGCCATTTTGACCGTGACGTCTGAGTATGTGTCTGTCTGTGCTATGTATCCACTCTAACACAAAAACTAATTAACCAAATTTCATAAAATTTCATGCGTAAGTCACTCACAGATGACCCTGGTGCTGATTAGATTTTGCTACGATCCGGGATGAAAAGAAACCTGCCTTTTTTTGCAAAATGGCCCGCAAAAATTGAATGTATCCACTCTAATTCTGAAATCAATTTATCAAATTTCATAAAATTTGGTAGATAAGTCACTTGTAGGTTAACCTGGGGCTTATTCGATTTTGGTGTGGATTCGATTTGGGAAAACAGAACCTGCCTTTCTTTTGCGAAATGTCCCGCAAAAATCTTCGTCATAATATAAAAAAAACTACGTATGCTCAAATATATTAAAAAAATGCTTGTTTATATGTAATTTTTCACGATGAAATGAACAATATGAATCCCAATACTCTAGAACGTGCCGTTTTCGAGATATTTTAGGTGTTTTGCAATTTTCACTACGCCACTTTTGAAAATAAGTCCAGTTACCTAATGAAAGCGAAAATTGATTTAAAAGTGCAAATTCAGTGTAATTGATAATAATTATGCGAGTTATTTTGTGCAATCAAACTCAATTTAATGAATTTGAAGAAATAAAAAGAAATTGAATATGAGTCTGTGGGGTCTGCCCACATCAGATTTTTACTTTCCTTACATAGAATAATGTATAAGAAAAGTATTGTGACGGGGACGAAAATTCGAATTCGAGTTTCTGATGGGAGAGCAGGTTTCAAGCATCCCTGATCACGAATCGAACATTTTTGAAGTGATATCTGTGTGTGCGTGTATGTGTGTGCGTCAGTGAGTCTCTGGAGACGATAACTGACGAACTATTGGACCGATTTGGTACAAAAATTACAATCCGTAAACACTGGAAGACTTTTGTTTTTATACGCAATCGAATGTTCAGAACTCTCCTAAATTTTCGAGTGAAATTTAGAAAAAATCCTCAAAAATTCGAAACCTCTAATAAAGTTACACAAATGCACATTTCTTATGTAATTTGTCATTAGAAAACGATTCACATAAATTTTAGAACGCTAACATGAACCGTTCTCGAGATATTGCACATTTTTCAAAAAAATTATCAAAAAGTCATATAAAATAAAAAAAATATTTTCTATTGAGAAACATGTTCTCTTTTCATATGTAATACCATGCGATAAATTGGGTGACATCATTCTCGTGGATCTAGCTCATTCCATTCATGAAAAAAGATACTTTGAGTAATACTTTTGTATTTGAACGCCAATAGTCATTTATCTGCTGTTAGAATAACTTATTTCTCCGTCCATATCTCCGTTCATATCTCCAAAATGACTTTTTTAAATGTTGCTAAATTAACGAAAAACTCACCAAATGGATAAAAATGACGCTAAATCAATGAAAATGACGGCCCATTGACGAAAATTTAATATCTTGGAGAGAATATAAATATCTACTATAAATATGATCTATTTTTTTTTCTGTAAAAGTAGTAAATTCATTGCATTATATAAGAAAAGCCATGTGCTGCCCACATCAGATTTTATAAGTTGAATTTAATTTGATTGTTTCTACTTTACTTGTATATATAGTATAAGCTAAGAGAAAATATTGTGATGTAATTAAACATCCGTTTTTAGGATTTGGACGAAGGGTCATACAAAGATCTCTTAAGCTCTAATAACATAAAATGTTGATGCCCTACCATCACTGATGCATGTATACACGGCTCCTAACAAAGACGTTAATCACTCCAATAACTTTGTAAGAAAAGGATCATGAGTTTTTGCGGTAGGTATGCGGTCAAGTGATCATGACCTATCGAATAAAATATATTGTAGCACCCCTAGCGGAGATGTTAAACATTAGGATAACGGACTCTATGACGGAATGAGATAAACGAAACAAAAAAGATAATTAATAAGTTGTATTGTCTAATGATTAGAATTAGACCCTTAAATTGGCACATAAGACACTTATTTGACGCAATAGAGATGTTGGTGAATGGAAGCCCTATTGAGGAATGATGCAATAACCAACACTTACATGGACACTTTCACTACAAATTTAGTGCAGAGTCCTTTTAAAATGCTCTCCTGCATATTTGAATTCTAGAACAAATAAGATAGTGTATTTTGATAAGCATTGCAAGTGTCACCGTGTTAGAGATCCTGGTGATATAGCTACTTGACTGGTATTTATACCTTCTGTATATGCATTTAGTTTGTTCCTGATGTCAATTCCTACTAGCTAAATGCTGATCAAAAAATTAGTAATTGACTTTTATCGTCTATTTCGTTGTATTGCGGAGTTTGTTAATTTTAAATTATCTTTTAGGGATGTTACAATCTCTTTTATTCGATCAGGCACGGTTACTTTACCGTAAATAGATTTAACATTGTGTATACTGGTATATAGTGCGGCAAATAGCCCTCTATATTACTGCGTGTATTCTCATAGTGTTATTACCTCTTAGAATGACATAGAAGAAAATACAACAGGTAGAAACTTAAGCATTTAATAACGGATACCTTTAACTCAACTAGAAAGATATGTACATTATGATATTGAACGAGTGGCTTTAAAATGTCATAGCAGAAAACTCAACTGGCCATTAGCTAGATGCACTCATAACGAGCGATTATCTCGAAACGCGCACTTACATTTCTGGACTTGAAATTCAGAAACTTGAAGCTTTGAAACTGAAGTCATGGCGATTGATTAATTTTAAAATTAAAAATAACCAGATGTTGTGATATAACCATTCAAAAGACTTAATTAAAGAATAATAAAATCAATTGAACGATCATATCTCAACACCTGATTGGGTCGGACACTCACATACAATTAAAATGAAAGGGAATTAATTAAATAGTTAATTTTAATGGAATGGGATCGTATAATGGGGAATAGAATTTTGAATATAAAACAATGCGTTGTGTTAATTTAGATATTAAACCATACTTGTATGTGAGCGCCTAAATTTCTTACCTGTAACTTTAATTCATTACTCTAAATTTTCTTTATCAAATGAATCAATAGAATTATTACTTCAAATTGCAACTATTAGTTGCAACTAATTTATCAGTCATTATCAGTCATAAAAATTTAAAGTAGTTTTTCAAGTTTCTTAGTTAATTCAGGTTGTTACATCATCTGAAGTTAAAATAACTTTAATCACAGTAATTTTCTATATGAAGATTATCTCCTAGTAATCAGTTTGCCAAGTAGTTTCAATATCTCTGAGGTTTGGTTGAGGACTGAACCGACAAGTAATAGCTGATCACCAGAACCGACGAAATAATAGCTGATCACAAAAAAATTAGTGTAACCCAGCACAAAGAAATACCAATATGCATTTTTTGTTGTATAATAAGTTTCACTGCGTATAAATAAAGAAATGACTAATATTTCAATCATCATGATGACTTGCTAACTTATTTTCATATTGTTGAGGACTAGACTTTTAGAATAATTGACTAAAAGCATGTGCAGGATATTAATTATAATTATGTCAAATTAATGTGCGACATAACAATCCCAATAAAGGTTTCTAAAACCATAAATGCACAGTAACATACATAACGTTCCTTTCGTAAGACCAGAATTGCATAGTAATTGGCAAATAGATGTAATCCACAGTAATTGTCCATAGAGGCAAAATGCTGCTGTCAAACTAAGAAATAAAGAACATTTCTTCAACTTGGCTCAATTTATTTAAATAATGATAATTACTGAAGTATTTGATGTAGTAATCAATTACAAGAAATCCACTTGACATATGATTTTCACAGAAAATAAATCCAATAATTTTATACTTGATTCTTAAACAGCATTACCAAACTAATATATATATTGATTTCTTACAGTACTTGATCAGATAGATTTCATTTTACAGTAGATTGCATTTTACAATACTTCACATAAAGAACAAAATGGTGCAAAAAGAAGCACGAGGCACCCCAGAATAAGGTCCCCAGAAGGGGACCCCAAAAATATCACCTTCACGCTACATCAATTTTCGAGAGAAGAGAATGAGTCCGCACTTTTTACACACAGAAGGAATTCCCGCCTAACCTGTCACACTGTGATTGGCTGAAGCCACACACACCATTGCCATGCCAGATAAACCAAACTTCTGTTCAACCAGGGAGGTCAAGTGAGACAGAAGAAAACAAGTTTCCGCGGGTGTCATTCTACCGCAGTATGAAAGTGGATGTCATACACCATACAAGAGAATATGAATACTGCAGCACACTATAATTAAAATTAATAAAAGAGACAATTGGTCTATTAATGAAAATATAAAATAAAAGCAATTTTGAATAGAATAATTTGGAATAATAAATTAAGTAAAATAAAATATTTAATGATTTATAAAAAAAAAATGTTAATTTGGAATAATAAAATAAAGTGTTGTGACGTGTCACAACACTATCAAACCAAAAGAATCCAACCATCCAAAAGAATCTGTCAAGCCAAAAGAATCTATCCATCCAAAAGAATCTGTCAAACCAAAAGAATCCAACCATCCAAAAAAATCTGTCAAACCAAAAGAATCCATTCATCCAAAAAAATATGTCAAACCAAAAGAAACCAACCATCCAAACGAATCTGTCAAACCAAAAGAATCCATCTATGCAAAAGAATCTGTCAAACCAAAAGGATCCATCCATCCAAAAGAATCTGTCAAACCAAAAGAATCCATCCACTAAACCACAGGCTGGACATAATTAAAGTAGAGGTATTTAGAGCCCGATAGTGAGAAAACTGCTGGGCCAAACTCAACCAAATTTGCAGTAAATATTATTTAGACCACGGGGTTTTAATTTTTAAAAGAAAAAAAGTAGTTCGGAGTTTTGCTACAATGGACCAAAGTGGCGCTGTAAAGTCCATTTTTGGAGTAAAATAGGCATAGGAAGTACAGAAAGTTAACATTTTACATGCATTTGAAAAGGACATCTCATTTACATTTTATACGTATTTAGTACATTTTATATTTACATTTGCATCTTACATTTACATATGTATGACATTAATTTTTATATTTACATCATTTACATGTGTGATTCAAAGTGTTTTCTTTGCATATGTTCCAAAAAGTGCATTCTATGAACAGTATTCTCTATTGTAGAATGCAGCAGATCTCCATTGATTTGCTTGACGTGCAATATTATTCGGTCCTTCAAAGTGGCTAAATAATCCACATTTCCTTGGTATACCAAGCGCTTCACATGACCCCACAGCCAACAGTCACAAGGGGTCAGATCAGGTTAACGGGCTGGCCACTAATTATTCGGTTGTTAATAACTAATTATTCTAATAACTAATTGTTAATAACTAATAACCAATAACTAATTATCCGGTTCCACTCTCGACTAATTATTCAGTTGTTGGTAAAAGGCTGTCGTAGGACTTCCTGTGCGCGCAATCCAATATAAAGGGGTGCGCCATCCTGCATAAACATCGTAGATTCAAGACATCCACGCTGTTGAAGTTGCGGAATAATAAAGTTCAGCAGCATTGTTCGATACCTTTCAGCATTGTTCGATACCTCTCAGCATTGACATAACTTTCTGTATTTCCTATGCCTATTTAACTCCAAAAATGGACCTTACAACACCACTTTGGCCTGCAATTGAAAAATCCTATTTATTTTTTTTTCTTTTAAAAATCAAAATCCTATGGTCTAAATAGTATGTACTGCAAATTTGGTTGAGTTTGGAACAACAGTTTTCTCACTATCGGGCTCTAAACACTTCTAATTTAATTATGGCCAACCTGTATTTCGATGTTTGAATTTTTTGAACCTCCACAATAAAATGATTGTTCTAATCAATTAACACTTGCATAATAAATATTACATATTTCTTCAAATCTTTCAAATATGTAATTCATTATGTCATTATTGTCTTAATAATGCAACTAAATTGAAATATTTTATAAAAAGTATTTAACATCTGATATAAGTGGTTATTCCAACGATATAAGTTTATTGTGGAGTATATGATTTTTAGTAGCTGAAATAAATAACAAATAAATATAGAAAAATAATTTTCCCTGTCTACTGTTTTCCGCAGGAGGAAATATTGACAAAATATTTAGAAATATGTGCAAAACAATAAATTGCAAACAACGCTTTTTGTCACGCTTCTCAGAAAATATTTTAGATTATCAGACAAAAATTAAATTATTTGTGAATTTTCCTGTAGTAAAAAATATTTGCATAAGTACATTTTTTCGAGTTATTTAGAGTTTCCAAGAAAAGTAATTTCAGCATCAAAATGGATAAGTAGATTAATTTAATTTTTAAAATTTAATAATATATTTATCAGGATATGCGTAATATTTGTTTTACAGAGCAGAAATAAATGTTTACATAAAAATATTTTGTCGAGTTGCTGGATATTTCCAAGAAAGACAGTATTAAAATGCAATTGTGCAATAATCTATATCAGAAAATTGAATAATATATTTTATTCTGAAATAAGATAATTAAGAAAATGTAAATTGAACTAAACAACTAAAATGCAGCAATTTTCTCGTAAAACTCAATTCCTTTTATTATATCGCAATCTGATTTCTTATTATCGAGACTATGAGCATATTGCTTATAGATATATAATGTTCAACATGCATAAGTAAATTCAATATCTTGGTACTTTTATAGATAAAAAAAATGGTGATTAACTCTGTTCCTCGTTATAGATTGATATGAAAAACCAATCCATTCACATATTTCGATTGGATACGGCTTGGTGTGTATTGTAACTACGTGATGCTGAAATATATTAATAAATATATCTAAAATGATAAAAATTCATTGAAATTTATTTAAAAATTATAAAGTAAACTTTCATAAATACAAATATGTATATAAAATAATTTAATCTATTACAGTAAAAGTACCTCGATATAGCCTAGGGGACACGATTACAATTCAAGAGGGGTACTTTAATGTCGGATTAAAGAAGTTTACTGTCTTATTTAATTAAAAGTAAATATAAGACTCGGCTCCTATACAGGGTGGTCCAAAATGTTTTGGACAGACTTTAAGGGTAGGTCAGGCATATAAAAGCAAGCCAGTTTTGCAAGCGAGTTTTGCGCATAGGGTGCTACAGATGCAAGAAGAAGCAAAAAGAAAGGAATGCAGATACTATAACACAGGTTTATAAGACATAACAATTACAAGTATCAATTACTATTGTTTATTGTTGTATTAAAGGAGGCATTCAAAGTTCTTGCGGTGCATGTCTGTAATATCGACGCATGGATTATCGTACGCGTATAAAAATAAATACCAGGACTACTAAGGATAAGTACCAGGTCACGAGTTTTTGCCTCAACGACTTTGGCGATAAGGTCAGCTTCAGATGTTACTGAGATCTCGTAAATAAGGCTTTTCAGATAATCACACAGAAGAGAAATCAATAGGGGACAAACCGGGAGACGTGGTGGCAAACTGACAGGTCCTTCTCGGCCTATGCATCTTGCGGGAAAGATCCTATTGAGATAGTCCTGCACATCCTGACTAAAACTTGCACAGCTAAGGATGGCAAAAAATTTGAAAACCTACTTTTACACTTTGATAAACCATTGTAATTAATTGTTTTTGTCTAATAAACCTGTGTTGTATTATCTTCATACCTTTCTTTTTGTTTCTTCCTGCATTTGTAGAACCCCCACGGTGGCGTTTGATGCACCATGTTCCTCTGCAAAAAGGGTTTGTTTTTGCGTGCTTGACCTTAAAGTTTGTCTAAGACCTTTTGGGCCACCCTGTATATACTTTTATTATATGGCTTCTGTATGTATATTTAGGGACTCTAGGTTAATATGGTTTTTTGAATTAGTTCATAGTTTTCAGATAAAATACTTGAAACGCTTTATTTTACAAATTAAATATCTTTTAACGTATACCTATGTTTAATTTAATTTAAATATACCGAAAATGCAGTTTTTATTTAAATAAAAGCAGTTAAAGCAGTATCCTGAATGATATATTGCGCATGAACATTAATCGATAATAATCCGTTTTTTAGAATAATATTTTATGCGTTTTTTTCTATTAATTTGAAAGCAAATAAATCATAAATGCAATTTCCTTTCGGGTATTTTGAATAAATATATTATTCCAAAATCGCTAAAAAGCACAAACATCAAATAATTAGCTCTATTTTAATTATTCTGATGAAATAAATCTATTGTTTAACTGAGTACTTGCATTTTGCTTCAAGCTCATGTAATCTATTTACACACAGAACATTTTTTGAGTGTTTTCATTTTAATTTATTTTTCCTTCCTATGCACATAAAACATTGCATATTCCACAAAATGCGATCCAATTGAAAATGTATAGCAAACATTAAAAAATAAAGAGCAGGTAAAAGAGCTATAACTCTTTATAAGAATAATGGTGTGATCCTGAAATTCCTTTTCTTTTACATTTTCAAATTAAGAATAGATGTTCAAAAATTACATGTCCGTGTTTTTGTAAAATTGATAAATGTGTAAACAAAAACATTATTTTTGACTGTTAATACTTTGTGTTCATAATTAAAAATTTTGTTTATGTATGTAACTAGATCTTTTATAAGAGTTTTAAAACGTTTTTAAAAATGATGTACATTTGTTTTTTCAGTTATGAAAGCCAAATTTGTCAGGCTATCACGAGTTAGGGAATAGTATATTTATTACTTAGGAGAGAAATTATGTTTTACTAAAAGTTTTATAGAAATTAATAATGTTGTTACGAATAAACAAAGTATCATCACGGCATATTGCCCATCTCAGAAAAAAATATTTACATACAAACATTGTTATTATTTTGAGATCCGGGTCTTTTGACCATAGCACCAAATTTGGCCACCTTGGTGCAAATGGGGCAAAATATCGCTAAATTGGCGAGTTTTAGAATTTTTTTGAATCTTTTAGATTGGTTAAGAAAACCTCGACTTACGTCAATATTTTAGAAAATTTCACAGAGGATATATAAGCTGGTCATCGTTTAGTTGAAAGTGGCGTGGTTCGAATAAAAGATAATTGTAAATACGTTAATGTTTTAAGGCTCTAGTCTTCTGTTTTATGAATGGGTTAAGCATTTAATGACTGTTTTATTGCACCTGAAAATTGCTTTGTAGTTTTATAAGGTAGCAAGATATTTTAGTTGTATAATGTTCCTCTTTCCGCTTATTGGTGCTTTTAATAGAGTATTAGCTATCCAGAAATATAAAAATGTCCTTTTATTTTTCGAATACACCCACCAGTATAGATGATATATTGTAATAACATCTATTTTATTATATTTAGTGTATGTTAAAAGTGTATAGAGTCTATATGGATAATTTTAATATTATTGATTCAGAATATAACTAGTTCCACTGTTAATATACCAGTCATTTCACCCGAGCGAATTGTGGGTGAAATAGTTAGTTTGTGTATATATAAGAAATGTATATGAATTAATAAATAGAACAATAAGTTCACTAAATTGAAATGTTTCGAAAATGCAATATCTTTTTATTTGGTAACAACCCATCAATGATGATTCATCATTATCCCTTATTATTTTAGAACAGTATTTTGCCAACTTTTTTGGTGGTGGAATCCGTTTAGAAATTCAATTTGATAGCGGAACTCGAAAATAAGAAAATACTCAAAATGTTCCAAATTATGCATCCAAATTCTTTAATTTTCACGAAAGTGCACATGAAACTATCACGTTCCGGAACCCCTGGAATACTGTCCCGAAAACCTAAGGGTTCCACAAAATACACTTTGAAAAACGCTGTTTTGGATTATAGGCGTAGCCAGGACATCGGAAAGTTAAAGAACTAATGTAATCGTTCAGTCGATGAGAAGATATGATCACCAACCCTCCCTTCTGTTTTATATAGCCATTCACGACAAGCAAAAATAAAAACTCCAGGAATGTGGAATCACGAAAGTTGGGATGAAATTATCCCATCCCATTTTCAACAAACTTCACTTCCTAAGCTATAATTAAAATTGAAATTTTAAACTCTTCTAGTCCTAATTAATCACTTTTCTAAGATTACCAAACTCTCTCTCGTAGCAACTGTACTTAAAAGTCAAATATTCGAAAAATATCTATAAATAAAAATAAATGAAAATTAAATATAATTGAATGGCAAGAATGGGGTTGTAAAAGTCAAACTACTTGGCAATGTCAGAAGATTTAAAGGCGAATTTTCCCAGGGAGAGTTCTCATTATAGAGGAATGTAGAAGTATTTTTTTGCTTGCCAACTTGACGTGCCTTGTCAACGGTAACCGTGAAACGACTGTTGTTATGGTTAAAATTATGGGAGGTATTTTTAAGCTTTGGAAGAACGTTGTTATCCAAGAAATATGGTGTTTTAAATGAGTCTCCGTCTTAAAGGAATGAAAAAGGATTGGTGGCCATGGGAGTGTATGGATAATATTAAATTTCTATAATTAAAGACGTTCTAGATTGGAGATTTTGATATATATATTTAGAAGAAAATGAATAGAAAATTAATGGAACTTGAGTATAACAGAATTTTATTGAAAACATATTATTTTATTTAAATTGTTATTTTATATATATACTAGTATTTTAGCCTGTTAATTTTAAGTGTCAATTATTTTACCTTTGTTGCAACCTTTTTTAATTATTTAATAATTTATGGCGCATAGCGTTAAAAATAGTTATCTTAATCACAAAGTATCAAAGTATGTCACGTAGGCTATGTGCTGTGCTCAATACTATAAATACGCAAATTTTCAACCTTCTAGGTGCACTCGGAAACTTCTGCGGTGTCTGTAAAGACTTTGCGAAATCTCACAATTTTCTTCACCCATGGGGGAACTGTATTTTGTCTCATTTAGTTCTGTTCCATATTTGATATTATAAATGCGAAAATCTTCAGGCTTTTGGGTAACCAAGGGGCTTTTAAAGAGTCAGGAAAACACCAAACACTTTAAATAATTTTATAGATTTTTTGTTTTTAATTGAAAAGTCAATATTAATTATAATTAACTAAAGTAACCGATCTCCTGTTATTGAAGCACCTTTATAATTTAAAATCGACATCGAAAAATTATAAAATAAGATATAATCATTGTTATGAAATAAGTGAAAGCACTGTCAGTGCTTTTAAATAATAACAACAATAACAAGTTAAATTATTTATTTAATGGCGTTCCCGTGGGGTGGGTGCTAGCCCCCTCCCATAGGTTAAAAATCAAAAGAATTTAAATGTACCACAAAAGACAACGATATACCCAAATTTCAAGTTACCTACATATAAAATTTCATGTAAACATGATCAATGGAACTTTATTAGTTAGGGCCTTAAAGATTTAAAAAAATACATTCTATGTTGGGCTTAGTTTGGTTGATTTGGATTTTGTGGCACAAAATTCCGAAAGGATATGCTGCCCCATACACATGGTAGAACCGATAACTTATTTATGAGTAAAAGACAATAACAAGTGTATAATATAAAATTTTTAAAATGTACACAAAATGACATGACGATGTAAAATATAAAACCAGCTGATAGACGGCAAAAGGACGATACAAAGTGAGAGATTATATATGATAAAAAAAAATCCTATATTCAACAAAAATGAAAACAAGTTAGGATGAGGAGCGTCTCCTATCAAGTACATTAAATTAATATCAGAAGTCATGAAGTGTTTAAGACGATGATGTATGAAATGAGTGCAGTCTGTTAAAAAGTGTGTTTCACTCGCTGATGTTTGATACCAGTTGCAAGAGCGCTCACGTTCACCTATAAACAAATGTCTGTGGGTAAAACGTGTGCAACTAATTCCCAAGCGAGTTAAGATGACATCAAGTTACCTACACTGAAACCTATTCCACTTTAGTACTAAGGGCTTTATTTCGTGCAATTTATTTTGAGATTGCTGATTTCATGAATGTTGCTATTTATCATAAATTATGTTACTAATAGTTTTGTTTTATATTTGTCAAAAGAATGTGATGATTCAGAATTTGACTTACTGTTTTTGCAGCGGTATGTGCCAATTCGTTTCCCTTAATACCAACATGTCCCGGAACCCAACAAAATTGAATATCGTGGGTGTCTTCATGCCGTCAGATGATGCACAAGTTGGAGGATCACCTTTCTAGTAGGTCGGACGGTCTGAGTCTCAACAACAAGTTAAAGGATATCTGATACAATGGAATGATACATATGGTCATTCTGGATGATAGTAATTGCAAATAACTTAGGACTATTGGACTTAGGACGGACTGGCCCGATAAGGTTGAAAATCAAAATAGTTAAAATGTACCACAAAAAACAAAGACCTACCAATTTTCATTTTAGTATGACTAATGCAATTTGATTAGTTAGGACCTCAAATATTTAAATCACTCTGGCAAACAAACACCAGATCAAATTAAATAAAAGTCTGTAAAAAGTATGAAACACGATTTTTTTTATTTTTATCTACTCAGAGATTAGGTCTACAAATTTTTTAACTTCAAAAAGAAGCTCTATATCTGTTAAATTTCCCCCAAATACATCCGATAAGACATGTCCCAAAGTTAAGAAAATCTATATAATTCACTAACGTATTTTTGTCTTTCTAAAGCCTCTAGAAGCCCTTCTCCCATCCTTCCTCTGGTGACCCAAAAAACTGTCTTTCATATTTATAGTATCGACACAGAACTTATCGCAGCCGAATATTCAATATCTTCTCCACGGGAAACGGCAAAATTTGGGTTTCTCGAAAATCTATTTCAGAGTTCCTTTCAGAAGACTCCCAGTTGGCCTAGAAAGCTAAATATTTGCAAATTTATATCGTCTATGGAACAAAACATATGAGAGTCAGGTTCTCGATTTCTACCCTAATAGTGTGCAAAATAAAGAGGGGTCAATCCACACCACCCAGAAACCTAATGGTGAACTAAAACGACTAAAAGGTTGAAACTTTGCATATTTACAATGTCGACAAAGTAATATAACCTAACAGGGTCAATTTTCCACATAAGTGCCATACATTATCAAACAAAATAAAACGTAGTAAAAAGTTGCAACTTATTTCTTTAAGAGTGTTATTTTCTCTGTCTTTAACATACATTTAAGCCTGTTGAAATATAGAAAATTTCGAAAATATCCATTCAGATAAAATGTATAGATAAAATGAAAATAATTTTAATCTTCTGTAATAATAATTTCAGTCAAAACCAGTCTACATCACTAATCTTCTTTATTCAACCAGGAAAATCCACATATATTTTGTTACATGTTCAAACTTTCTCCAACAAAGCCACCTGCTGTAACAAGTTGAACCGGAATTTTAATGGGGCTGACTCCTTTATTTGAATTGAGTGATTAATTTCCTTTAATTGCAGCAGTGTAAGATGAGATGTTACTAACTGAGTTTTGGGATTTTGGGAGAAATATTAATTTTCGTCGACACAGCAGAAAAGAACGCTTATTATTAAAGTATTTAAATCTGATACTGTCGTGAACAATGTTTGAATTATTTGTTAATGATGTAGCAACATCTTAGCAAATAATTCAAACACTTAGCGACACCTTAGACGCGTTTCAAAGAGTTGATTATAAATAAAGTACAATATACTGAAGGAGTGTCTAATATTACTTTGAGGAAATCTTAATGGGGATATTAGCTTTCTCTTGTTCGACTTAAATATAATCTAAATATAAATGATGTTGTTAATTAACTTTAAAAGGATGAAAATAATGTATAAATTCAAGAGAATAAAAAGTCTGACAGCTGATTGTGACGATTTTGCAAATCACCAATATATTGAAACAATTTGTGCAAAGGAAAATTAGTAGCTAATCAACGTAATTGCTCACAAATTAATATATAACACAGCATACAGCTGTTTCTACGTTAGTTCTGAAACTCCTTTGTTAGTACTGAAACTTGCCCCAGAGTAGTCCAGAATGGAATAGTAATCTCAAAAATGGTCTTTGAGACTATTCTGTTGTTGTTGAGACCCAGACCGTCCGACCTACCAGAAAAGTGTAAGGTAACTGTTTGGACGGTCGGGAAGTACCACCCAATTTAGACCGGAACCCAGTGGGGGAAGCATCCACAGGGACCGTAGCCTCCTTCCCCTACCACCAACCTCTCGGAAGGACTTACGGGCCCACATGTTTAACGTGATCGTATTCCGCATGAACACGGCGGCAGTTGTGGCAGCGTGCAAATCCAGCGCGTAAACCACCGGGCTACCGCGCTCGATATGTGTCAACAGCACGCGGTGTTTTGGGACTATTCTGTGAAGTTTTGACGCACTTTTGACTTGTTAGATTTCTTTTAATCTTATTGGGACTTGTCTTATCCTGTTCGTACATTTCTGCTGAGTTTTGGGACGCTCAAACATGTGTTTGTTCATGTTTCAGATTGACTGAGTTACTTTCTTTCTGCTTGATTCCTTCAGGTTAACTCTGGATTCATCTTTGGTTTTCTGTGTCGGTGGGCTCTGAATCCAAAATCTTTAATATACCCTTCTATTTCTTCCATTTGTGTTCATTTTGTCTTTTTGACTTCGTGGTTGTTGGTGTGTTTAACACAGATAAACGGGATTTAAGATATTATCGAAGCAGTTGTACGTTGCATTATAGTATATTAATAACCGCATAATTACGTTGCTTAATTTTTCTGAAATAGTTCGTAATCCTTAAAACTCAATGTATCTATATATCTATATATAATACAAATTGCCAAGTGTCCGTCTGTCTGTCACACTTTTTAGACACTTCTCGAATAGATAGAGACTTGCAATTTGGTACATGGGTCGATCGTTCTATAAAACCCCCTGAAAAAATCGAATTTCTTAAAAATGTTCTGTACAGGGGGTGCTCCACACCAAAATGTTCGAAAAGTGAAATGATAGGAAAGCACACTTTGAGATGAGATAGAGACTTAAAATTTGATGTATGGATAAACCGTTCGAAATGAAGAAAGTGTGCAATTACAGTTTTCCAATATTTTCTACTTTAGGTTGTGCCGCAAACCCAAATGTTCGATTTTTTTTAATAAAGGAGACACATCATTTTTAAAATGTGATAGAGGCTTAATATTTGGTATATGGACCAATCATCTAATAGAAAACCCAAGAAGAACAGAGTTTTTAAAAATGTTCATTTAAGGGGTGGGTACGCCACACAAAATCATTAAAAAGGTTAAATTATAGAAAAAGTATTCTTCGCCATAAGATAGAGATTTCAAATTTGGTGTACGGGTAGATAGTAGGAAAAGAAGAAAGTCTCCAATTTCAGTTTTCCAACATTTGCTATTGTAGGAGAGTGCCGAACATAAAAATGTTCGATTTGACGAACAGATGAGAAAAACTTCCTTTACAATTTGATAGAGGCTCGAAATTTGGTACATGGGCTAATCATTTGCTTAAAAAACCAAAGATGAATACAGTTTTTCAAAATTATTCATTTAAGGGATTGTTCCACGGAAAAACGTACGGGAGGTGAAATGATAGAAAAAGTATGCTTGGCGATGGAATAGAGACTTCATACTTAGTGCATGAGTAGATTGTTTAAAAGGAAGAAAGTGTTCGATTTCAGTTTGCCAATATTTTCTACTTTAGGGAGTTCTGCACACGGAAATTTTTGATTTGCCAAATAAATGGGAAACACGAATTATTAAAAAACTTATATTATTCGGGTGTTGCTTATTGTGAAACTGTTGATTTTCAACTGGTAATCGGCTAGTATAGATCTAAACCACCAAAATGATAAATCTTCGTCTCAAAATCAGATACGCAATTTGACTGATCAGTCAATTGTAACTAAATCCTTAACAACAGGAGGGAGGTGGTAGTTTAATCAACTTTCAACGGTTTAACTAGTTGGATCACATTTTGATTCAAATATCTATATATACTAATTACCAAGTGTCCGTCTGTCTGTATGTTTGTCTGTCCGTCTGTCTGTCACACTTTTTTAGACACTTCCCGAATAGATAGAGACTTGCAATTTGGTACACGGCTCGATCGTTCGATAAAACCCCCTGAAAAAATCGAATTTTTTGAAAATGTTCTCTAGAGGAGTGCTCCACATCAAAACATTCGAAAAGTGAAATGATAGGAAAGCATGCTTTACCATAGAGACTTCAAATTTGGTGTATGGGAAATCGTTCGAAAGGAAGAAACTGTGCAATTTCAGATTTCCAATATTTTCTACTTACGCACTCTGTCGCACACCAAAATGTTCGATTTAGAGTATAAATGAGAAACGGCTCCTTTAAAATTTGATAGAGGCTTGAAATTTAGTATATGGAATAATCATTTGATCAAAACACCCAATACGATTATAGTTTTTAAAAAACGTTTGTTTAAGGGGGTGCTCCAGAGGAAAACGTTCGAAAGGTGAATTGATAGAAAACATACTTCGGGATGAGATAGATATTTGAAATTTGGTGTACGGGTAGATAGTTTAGAAGGAAGAAAGTGTATAATTTCAGTTTTCCAATATTTTCTACTTTAGGGGGTGTAGCACACAAAAATGTTCGATTTTCGTAATGAAGTAGAAACAGTCCTTTTCCAACGTGATAGAGGCTTGATATTTGGTTTATGGGCGAATCATTTTATAGAATACCCAAAAAGAATGGAGTTTTTCAAAAATGTATATTTAAGGAGGGTGGGCACTCCACAGAAAAACATTCGAAAGGTGAAATTATAGAGAAAGCATGCTCCGCGATGAGATAGAGACTTCAAATTTGGTATACGTGTAGACAGTTAGAAAGGAAGAAAGTGTGCAGTTTCAGTTTTCCAACATTTGCTATTGTAGGGGGTGCCACGCACTATAATGTTCAATTTGACGAACAAATGAAAAACTCCTCCTTTACAAAATGATAGAGGCTAGAAATTTAGTATATGGGGTAATCATTAGATAAAAAAAAACCTACGATTATTACGGTTTTTCAAAAATGATCATTTAAGGGGGTGCAACACAGAAAAACGTTCGAAATATGAAGTGATAGAAAAACATGCTTCACAATAGGATAGAGACATCAAATTTGGTGTACTGGTAGATTGTTTGAAAGAAAGAAAATGTGCAATTTCAGATTTCCAATATTTGTAACTTTAGGGGGTGCCGAACACCAATATATTCGATTTTCGGAATAAATGAGACACGTTTCCTTTAAATGCGATAGAGGCTTGATATTTGGTATATGGGTCAATCATCTGATAAGAAACTCAAGGCGAAAAGTGTTTTAAAAAAAAATGTTCGTTTATGTGTGTGCCCCACAGGAAAACGTTCGAAAGGGGAGATGATAAAATAATATGCTTCCGGATGAGATAGATACTTTAATTTGGTGTACTGGTAGATAGTTCGAAAGGAAGACGAGCGCAATTTAAAATTTACAATATTTTCTTCGTTAGGGGGTTCCGCACACTTAAATATTCGATTTGCCGAATAAATGTGAAACGCGAATTATTAAAAACATGACAATATTCAGGGGTTGCTTATTGCGAGACCGTTGATTTCCAACGGATATTCGGCTAGTATTATTATAAATTCTGTTTATGTTCGGGAAAAAAGAAACAGAGAAACACTAATTATATTCCCGGCAAAATGGTTTCCCAATGTGAAAAGAGATTTATAGATACATGAACTAATTAGTCAACTAGAGTTCCTACCGCTGAAAAAGGAATCATCATCCTTTACCCTGAAAAAATATTATATAATATGGGGTCCCAAAACGCATAACCAGTTAGGTTCCTTGTGTCATTAAATCCGCTGCTTACAATGGAGGAAAATAATTATTTTTTTGAAATTATTCTATTAACATTTTGCTTACGAGTGGGACAGCGTCAATCTCAAACGAAGAACCTCTCAAAAAGACAGGTATTTCACATACCCTAACCCAAACAGTTCTATCCCCATTTTCAGACATTGGCGCTTAGATTTTGGTACGATTAGGAAAAAAATAACCTGCTTTTCTTGCGAAATGACCTGTAAAAATCGTCAAAATCTGATATACAAGATTACATATACTCAAATATATCACTTAAATACTTGTTTTACATGTAACTTTTGGCGATGAAACGAGTAAGACAGACTCCATTACTCTAGGACTAACCGTTCTCGAGATATTTGATTTTTTTTGCATTTTTGTTACGCCGCCTTTGGAAAAATGCCCACCTAAATAAAAACAAAAATTGAATTAAAAATGAAAAAATTAATGTGTTATTTTGCGCAATGAAACTCAATTTAATGAATTATTAAAGAAAGAAAGAAAAAATGAATTTGAGTCTGCAGGGAAAGTTATGTGCTGCTCACATCAGAATTTTTTTTTTATTGTGAAAGGAATATTGAATCTTTCTATTTATTGCGGTTAAGCAATTTAAAATAACAAATGTACATCTTAATCTTTCTGGGTTACCAGGACTTGAATGTCCGGGTCACTTTAACCACCGTTTACATAGCACTATATGGATATCTGATCACTTTCGCTATTGGAATATCTATATGCCACATCATAGTTCTAGAAAAATATTTTAGATGGTAGCCTTGGAAATTGTTTCTAGATTATAGCAAGACTGTTTGAATTATATCGCCCATGTGTCATCGTTTGAACAAAGTTGAAATTTCAATTTATTTTCTTCATAATTTAAGCAAGTGAAAAACATGTTTAATGTTTTTACTTTCCTTACATACATAGTGTAATATATAAGGAAAGTATGGTGACGGGGTCAAAAATTCGAATTCGAGTTTTCGACGGGAGAGCACATTCCAAGCATCCCTGATCACGAATTTGAGTGAACGTTTTTGAGGTGATGTCTGTGTGTGTGTGTGTTACTGAGTCTGTAGAGACGATATCTCACGAACGAAAGGAGGAATTCGAACGAAATTCGGTACAAAAATTACAATCCGAGAATACTGGAAGAATATTGTTTTTAAATGCAGTCGAATGTTCAGAACCCTCTAAATTTTCAAGTAAAATTTTGAAAAAAATCAAAACCTTAAATAAGGTTGAATTAATAGTCATTTTTTATGTAATTTTTCATTAGAAAACGATTGACATAAATTTTAGAAGGCTAGCACGAACCATTCTCGGGATATTGCACATTTTCAAATAAATTTATGAAAAATTCACATAAAATAAAAAAAGAATTACTAACTATTGTGAAATATGTTCACTTTGCATATGTAATATCATGCGATACATTTGGTGACATCATTCTCGTTGATCTAGCACGTTCCATTCATGACAGAACATACTTTGGGTAATACATTTTTATTTGAACGCCAATAGTCATTTATCTACTATAAGAATAACTGATTTCTCCATCCATAACGCTTGGCGAGATTTTGGCAACGAAGTTGGCGGAATGTTGCCAACTTGGCGACTTATCTAAATGTTGCCAAATTAACGAAAATGTCGCCAATTTGATAAAAATGACGACTAATGGACGAAAATTCAATATCTTGAAAAGAATATAAAAATCCACTATAAGAAAAACCTATTTTTCTGCCCTTAAAGTTTGGCAAAATTTTGGTTACGAATTTGTGGGAATATCTCCAACTTCCTGACCTTTTGTATGTTGCCAAATTAATGAAAATATCGTCAAAGTTGTAAAAATGATGTGAAATTAATGAAAATTATGCCTGATTGTTGTGTTAATTATTAAAATATTTTAATATATGAACTATATCGTTTTTTGAAGATGCTAGCAATATTGCTTATTGTTTATGTAGAGTTGCGTGGAATATAAGTTTATTATGTACTTTGAAATAATTTTACATGTTGTCATTCGGAAAATCGCCAAATGTGCAATTTAACGTTAAAAACACAGTATCGCTGATCTAATACATTATTTTTTGACTGTAAAAGAAGTAAATTCATTGCACTGTATAAGGAAAGGCATGTGCTGCCTACATCAGATTTATTCGTTGTATATTTATGCGCGATAAACTTTTATTGCTAAAACCTTTAAAAGTTTGAGTTATTTTTTCTAATATTTTGAAACAACTAAGAACCAAAAAAATGCTTCCATAGTAAAAGTCATACGTACTTTTAAAAGTTAAAATTAAAAAAAAAATTGAATTGTTATTAAATTTTTAAATAATATACTATTTTTGAATAAAAAATAGTATATTATTAGTATAGAATATTATTAGTATAGCAAATTATTAGTATATTATTAGTATATTAATAGTATATTATTAGTATATTATAGAAAAAAAAATCAAAAATAATTCGGTCATAAATCAAGCCTGAATAGGTTACATAATAAAATTTTGTAGCAATCGATGTGATACCCCTTTTAATGAAACACAAATTAAATATTGTAAAGTCACAAAATATTATGACGTCATGGTGCCCCGAAAATAAACATCATTTAGTTCCCGATTATCTAAATTTGCCTCTGACTCCTTTTCTATAGGAACACGGCTCATAAAAACAAGGAAGTTGAAAATCTGAAAGGAAATCTGCATCCCTTTGCTACATCCTGGTATGCCTTCAGCTTGTCATCTTGGTTTTCTTGAGCATCACGTCTTAACCCTGACGGCGGAAATTCTCTGGGATTTAAAAGGCGCCGAGTGCTAAGCTAATACGGCAACTTTTCTATTATGTCTATTTTGAAAGGGGAAAAGAAGAATGAGGGATACAATTATATTTGATTTATGAGCCGGTGAAGGAGGCTTGACGCGTTGAAAAGGACCGAGACTAACGAAATCCCCCGTGTTTGAGGGTATGTGTAGGTCCAATTATGACGTAATCGGTTGTGCCTCGCAAACATGAGCTGAGTGAGTGCAATTATGTACGCACGCAAACCAGACAAATTGTACATCAAAAATTTGAATGATACGTTTGCCTATGTATTTATCAGGTCATGTAATCGAAAGTACAGAATTAAAAATTGACAGTTACAGAGGGGTTAGCAAAAAAGTAGGCGTTTCAGAGATGATAATAAGCAGGTATTTCCAGAGCCGAATCGCATTTATGATTTGAAAAAACCCGGGATCAAGATTACTTGGTAGAGCCTTAAATGTTTCGATGTATCGATGTTTCGATTGCACAATGTTTCGATGTATCCTCAAGAATTGTAGTGGCTACAAGATGAGTTCGAACTTCTTCATAATATTTTTATTTAAAACAACAATAAGCTTAAGAAGGAACAATATACGTGCTAATAACTATCTAGCCGTCTTAGGTTGCGAAACATCTGTCAGATACAATTAACCAGCTACTAATTGCTCAACTCATTTATAAAACAGACGATTATATTCTCGAAACAATCACGTATTCAGATTTCACTTTGACTCACGTTAATAAATTCAGCTGAATTATGACCAAATTAGGTCTGAAAAAAATAAACACGTAACTCAATGAATTCTTAACCATTATAAAAATTTCGACATAATTCTAGAATTCGCCAAATTAGCGAAATTGTATCCAAATGTATCGCCAAGTTCAAGTGACACGGATTTTCAAATAATAGTAGCGGTTCTCTGTTAATGTCATTTTCTATCGAAGACACGACATGCGTCGTAAAGATATTTTAGGTGCTTGTAACGATAATTATAATTCGGTAAAGTAAATCACTAAAATTTGTATTTTATTAGCACCGAGCCTTTTCAGCCTTTGAGAAATACGTACATGGAAATCGCAAGAAAAACTGAAAGCCAAATTTGGCAAAATAGTAAAATATCACTAAATTTGGGGAATAAGGAACATATCTGCGTCAAAGAAAAATGTATGGGTTTTTTTAATGTAATTTATTCCAACAATCGAACTTGTAATTCTAGTAGCTTTGCATAATAAACATAGAAATCAAACTTTTATATTTATTTTTCCTCTTTTAATGACTCATTTAAAGTGTCCAATAATATAAATTTAGCACTAATAAAAGATTTCACTATAATACGCGTACATGAAAAATGTATATTTTGCGACCCATTTTTAAAATTACGCGCAATTCTAAAGTGGCGTGGCATATGGTGAAAATCCCTAAATTCTGAAATTGGAGTGTATAACTCACAAAAAAACATCGAAAGTAGATAGAAATTAAATTGGGTAATAATTGAGGCTAAAAATCTCAAATTTTACAATTAGACTTTGCTCAAGCAAAGACCTTACGATCAAAAAACTTTCAGTTGCTGTTGACTGATTGACGATATGTGTGCATTGGATTCTATGATTTTTTGTACAAAATAAACAAAATGTATCATAAGATATTCTGAGAGTTTTAAAAAAGAATTTTGTTCTTTTATTTTTTATGTTGAACGGTTTGTCACGAGTTAATTGGTATTATATAGATTGCCACTTCAATATTTATAACAATATCAGAAAATGCTCATAAACTGCCTAATAAGAACAAAATACTGTAAGAACTTCATAATTACAGCGTACATTTAAATATATAGATATCAACCGGGTTTAAAGGCAGAAACAACCTTATTCTCCAGAACAAACGAAAAATGCAACCTCACGTATTCAAGTGGTAAAATAGCATATATGACTATAAGACAGAAAAAAGTTCTTATTGCCGTTACAAGAAAGGGAAAACGGAAAAGAGGCAGGAAAACAGGAGGTAGGATACTGCGAATAAACGGTAAAAAACACAGAGGAAATAAGTGCTAATAGAAAATAAAGAATGAGCAGAAATAAAACAAGGTGGTAAGAGAGCGAATAGCAGAGCGAATAGAAACAAATAAATAACATGGGGCATTTAATGTAACTTATTTTTCGTCCTGAAGAAGAAGTTTGTTTTCTATCTTCGAAATCGATTGGTCTTTATATATTTATAGGTTTATTGTATTTACGTGGTTTTCATATTATTTAATAACTGTTACATTTGCAGTATTTATAAAACTCTATTATACTTATATTATTTGTTATATTTTGCTGTTTGAAAACTATTGGCATACAATAAGCTGAATTCCTGTTCAATAATCCTATCAAAGTTTATTCTTTAATACGCATGGGATCTAAAAAATCTAATGCAGTAGAAATCTTAATTTCTCCTGCTTTGTAAAATGTCTTGGGACATTTTTTGCTGTTTTTCTCTAGGGAGAAGTGTAATTGCCTTTGGAATTTTCGGAAGCCAGACGATATTTTCCACCATTATGTTGCGTAATTTGATTTCATTCCAAAGATCTCGATGGAATTATTTGAAGCTACGGGTTCTTTAATAGTGATATATAGAATTTTCTTCCAAGATCAAACTACTATACTTTGTGTGAGTGTTTAATGATGGATAACATATTTATTTATCTTCAATGGAATTATCCTTAACTGGATGGGGAATCATTTCTTCAATAGATGTGAAAAATTCCATTGCGTTTTCCAATATATGTTTCTTAATAGAGAAGAAAATTTGAAAAATAAACGTTTATTTAAACAGATGAATAAAATTAATATAAAAATGTATTCTTAAATATAGTTAAAATTGTTTGTAAATCATTTAATTTATTAAATAAATTTTAAAAAAAGAAAGAAAATAAACATTTTGAATATCTTCAGGAGGTTACAATACATAAGTATATACGTGGCAATCTGGTAGTCTGTGCATTGAGGGAAAGTGCTTAAGAACAGAATGGCTTCAGTGTTTTTCAGTGCTTAAAAGCAGAATGGAGTACTGAAATTTCAGTAATAAATTGTTTTTACTAATGTTTCCTTTAATTTAAATGTTACCAATTTTGATGAGCATATACATTTTTTTTATACAAATTAGCTTATTTCATCAGTTAACGATTCGTTTTGCAGCTGTGCGCAGCAGGATGAGACAATCTTTTTAAAACGCAGAACATATCTTTGATTCTATAATATACTCGTGACGTTTAGGTCTTTACTGAACAAAATTGCACCTGGCAATTATTACGTGGCATGAGCTCAGAAGAGATGTAGAGCTTGAGTCTAACCATACACGATGCCTTTTCGTTTGGTCTATTCCGACAGGAACAATTGCCAAAAATTTGCTTATTTGTCGTATTTCGAACTGTCTAAAACAGTCGAAATTTGAAATGTCGGAAATGGTTGAATTTTGAAGTGGCGAAACTGGAATTATTTAAAATTGAAATTCAAATTACCGAAATCTGTCAAAACTTGAATTATAGAAAACTGTCAAAACTCGCATTAATGAAAACTGCCAAATTGTCAAAAACTGCCGAAACTCAAATTACTAGAAAGTCTCAAATTTTTAAGGATTGTCGAATTTCGAATTGATGAACAATTGTAGATAATCTTAAGTCCGAGCCATTTGCGTTCTCGAATTGATTAGTGTGATTATTATTACTTTCCTTATATACATAATGTAGGAAAGTATTGTGACGGGGTCGAAAATTCGAATTCGAGTTTTTGACGGGAGAGCACGTTTCAAGCATCCTTGATCACGAATCAAACATTTTTGAAGTGGTGTGTGTGTGTGTGTGTGTGTGTGTGTGTGTGTGTGTGTGTGTGTGTGTGTGTGTGTGTGTCAGTGAGACTGTGGAGACGATAACTGACGAACGAATGGACCGATTCGAACGAAATTTGATACAAAAATCACAATCCATAAACACTGGAAGCCTATTGTTTTTATACGCAGTCGAATGTTCAGAACCCTCCTAAATTTCCGAGTGAAATTTTGAAAAAATCGTCAAAAAAACCAAAACCACTAATAAAGTTACGCAAATGGACATTCCTTATGTACTTTTTATTAGAAAACGATTGACATGAATTTTAGAACGCTAATATGAACCGTTCTCGAGATATTACACATTTTTCAAAAAAATTATCAAAAAGTTATATAAAATAAAAAACATATTTCCTATTGAGAAACATGTTCACTTTTCATATGTAATACCATGCGCTACATTTGGTGCCATTATTCTCGTGGATCGAGCTCGTTCCATTTATGAAAAGATACTCTGAGTAATACTTTGGTATTTGAACTCCAATGGTCATTTATCTGCTGTAAGAATAACTGATTTCCCCTTCCATAACGCTTGGCGAGATTTTGGCGACGAATTTGACGGAATGTCGCCAACTTGGCGACATTTCTAATTGTTGCCAAATTAATAAAAATCTCGCCAAATTGATAAAAATGTCGCTAAATCAGTGAAAATGATGACAAATCGAAGAAAATTCCATATCTTGGAAAGAATATAAGTATCTACCATAAGAATAACACATTTTTTAACTGTAAAAGTAGAAAATCCATTACATTATATAAGGAAAGTTATGTGTTGCTCACATCAGATTTTTAAAAATGTAATGAAATATAAATGCATGTAACGGTTTTAAGTAACTTTCTTTTTTTCTTTTTTTTTTCAAAAACCACTGAACATATTTTGTACGATTATTGTTTGAAATGTCACTTTTTCTATTCCGCAAAATGTATTGAAAATGACAATAATATATCTAGCATATGATAGGATCCAAAAATTATTTTGTGAAAGTGATAAAGAAAACATGATAAAGGACTGATAAATGAATGATTTCAAGAAACTGATAAAATATATATTCCAATCATGTATTATTTATAGTGTAGCGTAAAATTATAATAATACTTCAAATTATTTTTGTGGCAATAAACATTTTTCAGCAAAATTCCGATAGCCACATAGGGAAATATAAGGACAACAACGTTAAAACATCTGTATCGGAAATTTTAAAAATCATCTCAAACTCCTAAACTAACCTACAATAAAATGCTTTCTTAAAAACAGTATGTTATATTTATTTCCATTATTACCTGCTTCGAAAGCTAAAAGCAGGTTAATAGGATTCTACTATATTTATTACCAATATTACTGGTTTTAAAGACTAAAAGCAGGTTTTATCTGAAAGACAGATCAACCGCATCACAGGCAAGAACATATATGCTATTAAATACTAATTATAATAAGTAAATAAAATCAAGGTCAAAGCGTCTTTAAAACGAAAGGTATTTTATTAAAAAACATCCTAAGAACGTACAAAACACATATTAAAAACTGCCAGAGCGCTTTCGGACGTATATACGCCCTTCATTAATAGCTACATGAATAGTAAAAACATGGAATGTTTATATATATAGCGACCAGTTTAAAGCAAATTTGCATAAAAATATAAAAGGTAAATGAACTTACTACAGAATAATACAAGAAATATACACGGAACTTACAAAATTTAGTTTAAACTCTTTCAAATTTGAAAAAAAAATATTTCAAGAAAAGAACTAATACAAATTTTGGAAAAACGTCAAGCTTGATTTTCCTGAGAATAACGTCACAAATAACCATTAAGAGGTTTGAAGAGGTTGCATAGAGGTTGCATAGAAGAGGTTGCATAGAGTCGAGAATGAGTCGTCAAGCATAACTTAAAATTTGAACGGGATCAAAATTACAAATTGATTCAAATTGAGCAAATTTATCTTAAAATGGTCTCTATATATATAAACATTCCATGCTTTGCCATCAGGAGATAACAGGGGAACGACATGATGTTGACTATAAATTTTACATTGGTAGTACAAAACGTACCGTTGGCATCCGTTTAGCAGAACACGCTCGCGATGTCAAATCTGGTAAACTTTCTACGGCTCTTGCTCAATATGCGGTTAATGATAAATTTCTGCCCGTTTTAGAAAAAAAACTTTCCTTTTAGTTCGTTGTAACAAACCACGTAGTATTCGGCATTATGAATCCCTGTTTGTTTATATTTACCGTGAGTCGATTTGTAATTTTGATCCCGTTCAAACTTTAAGTTATGCTTGACGACTCATTCTCGACTCTATGCAATTGAAACCTCTTAATAGTTATTTGTGACGTCATTCTCAGAAAAATCAAACTTGACTTTTTCCCAAAATTTGTATTAGTTCTTTTCTTGTAATATTTTTTAAAAAATTCGAAAGCATTTAAACTAAATTTTGTAATTTCCGTGTATATTTCTTGTATTATTCTATAGTAAGTTCATTTACCTTTTATATTTTTAAGCAAATTTGCTTTAAACTGGTCACAATATATATAAAAATTCCATGTTTTAATATTCATGTAGCCACTGATAAAGGGCGTATACGTCCAAAAGCGCTCTGGCAGTTTTTAATATATGTTTTGTACGTCTTTTAGAATGTTCTTAAATAAAAGTCCTTTCGTTTTAAAGACGCTTTGTCCTTGATATTATGTATTGAATACAGACGTGATACCAATTTTGATTAGTTATAATAAGTGTTTATTTTAACGGGTTTAGCTTTCGGAAATCTTTAACAAACAACAATTAATTAAAAATTAAAAGACAAATTTTACAAGGAACAAACGGAATATGTGCCAAACGCATTTTCAGTGAACAAAGCTATACACTTTAGTTCTCAATGAAAGAAAGAAATAGCGATACACTTTCGTTACGCTTTCATAAGATACATAAGCAAAATGATCAACTAATTTGAAAACACATACACACAAAATATTGAAAAATTACCTTGTTAATAAAAACTAAAAAAAAATATGTTGCATATAGCAAAATAAAAAGAGTTGTTAAAAAATCATTTAATGCTGAAAAATAAATAAATAAATAAGTATGTAAGAAAACCTACACCGTCAATATATATAAAAATTTCAACGAATTAAGAATGTTGAATTTGTTTTCCATTCTGACTGAAGAAAATATTTATAACAATCTCTATATATGATGATATATAAAATATAATCTTCAGAAAAAGTCAATTGTCTCACCCCTATATCTAGTTTCATTGCCCATATTATACAGAAGAATTTATAGCGAACGCATTAGAATGACGTCGAAAATTAAAATTAGAGTTTTCGCTAGAACTACACGTTTGGGGTCCTCTAGAACAGTGGTGCTCAACCATTGGGTCGCGACCCTATTTAGGGTCACGAGAGTTTATTAAAGGGTTACCGAAATATTTTTCTTGTGAAAAAATGAGTATTTATTTTTGTTTCAATATTTCGATTTAAACTTAAATTTAATATTAGAACTGTTAAACATTTTCAGTAATCTTTTTTATTATTAGTGATTTTTGTTTCAAAAATATCCTACGTACTATTTCTATCTAGATGATGCATTTTGACATTTTTTATTGCTAAATGTAAATAATATTGGCGAATGTAAAATAAATTCATTTTTAAAGTAGTATACTTAATCATTATTTTTAAACCTTTATTTATTTAAGTGGTGGCATGGGGTCACCAAATAAAATAATACTTCAGTTGAGTCGAATCAACAGAAAGGTTGTGCACCACTGCTCTCTAGAACACGGATATAATATTTTTTTGATAACTCACATATGCGTGTGCAATGCATGTATCCATTCTAATACAAAACTATTTGAAGAACTTTTACGAAATTTTTATTTTAAGTCACTTATGGGTTATTAAAGTGCTGATTAAATAATGTAGAAAAATAAAACTAGCCTTTATGTTTCTATTAGGCCCGAAAATTTTGACTAAATCTTAAATATCTGTATAAATATGCTTGAATGTAATAATTAAATTCTTGTTTCATGATTAAATATTGATGACTAAACAAAACTAGCAAATTCACTCTCACTGCTAGAACTAATTTTTGTAAACTGTCGACGTTTAAAATTGACAAAATCGTTAAATGAAAATAGAAATGTTTTGTAATTGCTCTGTAATGTGGTAAAATGTTCTGTAAATTGGTTATAATTTCGAATAAGTATCTATTACACGTGTTATTTTTTATGATGAAATATAAATGAATGCACATACCGAAATAAAGTAAGAAAAAATGACTTTGATTCTGTAAAGAATGTCTTATAATGGTCCCATCATATCTTACCTCACAAAACCCAGCAAACATAATTCACAATTTAAGACAATTCCTTTTGTACCGCTTTACAATTTTCTTAACCACCTGACCATGTGGAAATCGGAAAAATAAGTGCATAAAGAAATCCAATTCCTCTTAGTTTGTGAAACGTCCCGGGACAGTTTTATTGTGCGTCCCAAGCCGATACCGTAATTACTCCAGGAATTTCTTAACGCTCTACGGAGTTTTTCTGCCATCGGGTTATGTTACGTGGTTTTATTTGTGGAATCGCGGTACATAAAACCTGATAACCAAAAGTAATCTTTAATTATAATCTGTGATAAATATAAACTACGAATTCCTGCTGGGGAATAATTGTCACTCACTTTAATTTTACATTCACATATCGCAATTTTGATCAAAATGGAATTAGAATAAATTGTAACTATAGCATTTTTTAAACTTTCTAATGGCACAGATGTAGCATATAATATAAGATAATGGAAAAGTGGCGTATATAGAATTTTTAAACCATATTTAAAAGTATAGATAATGCACCGATAGATAATGTCAAGATTATATATATGTCATAGATAGTATATATGTCAAGCCAATACATAATGTCAAGATAATAGTATATATGTTAAGACAATATATAATGTTAAGATAATAGTATATATGTCAAGACAATAGATAATGTTTAGATAATAGTATATATGTCAAGACAATAGATAATGTTTAGATAATAGTATATATGTCAAGACATTTGATAATTTTTAGATAATAGTATATATGTCAAGACAATAGATAATGTGAAGATAATAGTGTCACGGGAAAAAGGGCGCGTGTGCCAAAATGTGACAAATGTGCCAACGACCAGAGCATATTTTATGCAATATGAGAATAATAAGATATTTGTAAGTTGTAATTAATAAGAAGCAAATATGAAATATGTTAAACCGTGAATGTGTTAAGCGGTGAAGTTCATTGGCACCACCCAGGTTCTAAATTCGAAAAGCTCCTGTGCAGGAAAATCCTGGATGACCTGCAGCACAAATACAAGATGCCCGATAAGTAAACAAAGGACTAACCTTGCAAGCGACATCTCCTGAAAACATTTATATTAAATACAATTTCAGGAGACAAAGATAATGTTAAATAACGACACAGGTTTAAAGATAATTTACTTTCTTTATTCAATACTGTATTAAGAAGTTAGAGTGGAGAATATGATAGACTGAATCAATATCAGCAAGCACAACATTATGTAACTATAACACTGGACACAGGACCTATTCTAATATATTTGCTGCCACGGAAATAATTCAATGATAATAAGTTAATCAACGATATCAACAAGGTGGCACAGCAATATTTAAGTATATAATAAACCACATAATTTAAGATATTTAAGGTATGGTCTCAAAACAACAGAAGAAATCCCGCGCTCAGAGATAAGCAAAATAGAACTGATAAATAAACAAGTTGATACAATTTAGAAACAGAAGTTAGGAATTGCGAAGTATTTAAAGAACCTTGAATTAATGCTTCCGTAAATAAAGTAGTTGCAGTGAGAGGTCACCCTTACCTCAGGACACGTCGTTGAATAGACGTCTGGCGCATACCTCCGCCGAAATGTCCTCGGGAGAGATCCCTGTACCTCAGTTAATCTGGCACACCTCGTGCATGGGATGCACGGGCCCAGCCAGGACTTGGCATCATACCGCTCCATTAGTCAGCAACGCATAGACCCGGCAGAAATGGACCTCTGGTCGACTTCGGAATTTTGTCAGCAGAGTCGCAGGTATGAAATTCGTTGAGTGACGAAATCCTCTTTTGACCAGAAGTCGAAGATCTCTATGTCCGTCGGCGATGTTGGCATCTTCGGCTCTCCTTCCCATGCCCACGGGAGGCCAGGAATCGACTTGGGCCGATTCCCGCACTCCGTGGATAACATATGAAAATACGGTCCGGGCCGACCTGCAGTTCTCGACAGCCAGACAGGAAGAAGAGCCCCGAAATATCCAGGATTCTGCTTTTATACCCAGAAAAGGAAGATCGTCTCGCTAATCCAACTCTAACCTGTTGGAGAGCCATTTATCTGAATCAACCAATAGAAACTTCAAAAGGCCTATCCTCACAGCAGGGTTCCGAAAAAAGGAGGCAAACCCTCGACGCGGGGTCTCAAATTATTACCATTAGTTTCACTCCAAAACTATTGTGCAGAAAAGTGCATGCTTGCACTAACATTACCAGGCCTCGAGCAAGCCACCATCTGCTCTGCCCGGAACAGAACCTTGAACTTTAACCGTCAAATAATAATGAAACTTCTCTCTGTATGCGGTTTTCACAGATTAATAAAATGGCGAAAAGCTTTCCTTTCAGTATAGAATATTTTGTATAATACTTATTTAATAGACAAGAGGGATAATTAAAGCAGGGTTTAAATTGATGTAAAAATATAGAATCTTGATATATGATAGATAAATTACGATTTTTACATAAGTGCGCGAGATTATGAAATCTCGACACGACAATAGTATAGATAATGTCACTGATCTCAAAAATACATTAGAAATATCGTCTGCTTTTTTCAATACGTCAGACGATCATGATAGACCTTTATTTATCAGTAGAAGGACATTCTCCAAAAGTCGTTAAGTCCACGATATTTAGCCGAATTTACTGTCAACTATTGTTGCCAAATTTTTGCTAAGTAATGCAGACAGACGAAAAGAAGAGCTTTTCTTTTACGTTCGAGCATTAATGCTACACACTGATTGCACACATATTTCATGGAGAAAAAATATTACGCAACGTTGTTCAATTACGAGATATTAAGATGAAGTTTTGTAACTTACTTTTCAACGCAAGCGTAATACATTTAACGAAAGCCAGTCTGAAAAAATTTAAACATTTTTATATAAAAAAAAATCAATCTCGCGTTATATCTCTAGGGTATTGCACGCAATTTGAATATAAATATGTAGATTTAATTTGGAATTCATAACTTCGAAATTCTTTGATCTCAAATATTAATTGAAAAAAAATATTAGAAATTAAAACTTAAAGGACTGCAAAATCTTGAAAGTTCATTTTATGCGGAAAGGAATTTTTTCATTCCTTATCTTTGCTTGAAAGAATTATTTTTAAAAATAAAATGCATACATCTTTCACGTTGTCTTTTTTTATGGCTGCATGGGTCTATAAAGGAACTTATGGTTATGAGTTTCCAAGTTCTGTCATGTATTTGACTGTTGATTTTAACGAAAGTATTTTGAAGTTAGTTGATGAAGTTAGCTCATGTAGTTTGCTAAACTGGTTATTTCCTTCATGTTTTGCTATTCTTATTTATATTTTTTATTCACTGCTTTCTTATAAGAGTTTGGAAGAATATTTTGTAGATTTTGATAAAGTTGACTCTATCAGCATCCTAAACCGTATATTTCTTTATTACTATATACCCTAAGGTAAGTGTACCAGTAGTGGGCCATTTAAGGGCATTCAATCAATTATCATTGAAACTTCCTTTATGTTCCAGTAGTGGGCCTATTAAATTTCTGATGTACCTATAGTGGACCCACCAAAAGTGGGCCAATCAAATAATGTATTGGATTTGTTGAAAGTTATATTTCGTTATATATTATCATTAACATAATTTCTAAAATATATGTATAAAAAAGGTACCTAATTAAAAGCGCATGTAGTTTAAATCTTACTTTATAATTTTTTTTATTGCCAAATTTTTACAAAAGGTGAAGATGAAGTGGAAGACTCAGATGAAAGTTTTTTACTTCTCTTTTTCTTCTGATCTGCAATCATTTTTTTCTATTCTGCCATTTCAATTTTTTTCTTTCTCTTTCAGTTTTTTTCTCTCTTTTTCTGCCGCTGTAGCAATTTTCATATCTTCTTTCATCTTATAATATTGAAGCATTTGAGGAGAAGTCACAACTGTAGGAAGCTTTTCTCGTCTTCTCTTTCTCTTGTCACCCTCCCCCTCTGGCCAGAAAAGAACTCTCTTGAGGAGAGATGGTACATTTTTGGATGGACCTGCAATAGGATGGACAGTATTTAATGACATTGGATGCATTGCATAACCAATAAGCTCAATTCAGCCTTCTTGAATATTAAGATCCACCTCAGCAGATTCAACAGTACTTTCATCATGCTCCAGCTCAACAGGCTCTTCACTGCATGTCGCCTCAACAGAGTTGATTGGTGCACCCTGAAAAAATGGTTCCATGTTCGAAGTTTCCTTTGTCTCCAACCATAAATAGTAAAGGTATTTTTGCTCAACAGGGCCTTTCTATTCTCCTTTATTTTCTAAGAATGTTTCTAACTTCACTTTTCCAATTTTTTCTTCCAAAATTTTTAAAGAAACCATTTCTCTCTTCTTTATTAGTGATACTGTCACGTTCTTGGATTTTAGTTCAGTTGCAATAATCACTTTCTAACCACTACTAACTCCTAGGCCCACTACTGGAAGAATTTAAAAAGTAATGACCCAAAAGTGGGCCTCCCCTCAAAATTAATATTCTGTTAATTTTATGTCTTTTAAGCATAATTTACAAAATATTAAGTATACAATGAAATAGAAATATGACATTTTAAAACCAAATTAAATATGCTTTTAGAGAAAAAAAATTAAATGAATACTTGCCTATTGAGGAAAGTAATAAAAATGAGCTAGAAAAATCCTTGAAGTGATCACTTCAAATAAGCATCCTTCCACCTCAAATACTAGAAGGTTACTGAGATTGTGCCTTTGTCAGATAACTGATAAGGGTTTCAACCAATCAGCCGTTGTTCTGTTAGCTTACACGTATGACCTTAAAACCTGTTTTTCCACTTTGAAAACTGGTGGCCCACTACTGGTACACTTACCTTATATACATGGGAAGTACTGTGACGGGGTCGAAAATTCTTTTTCAAACATCCCTGAACTGAAAAAAAAATGTTTTTGAAGTAATGTCTGTGTATATATATATGTGTGTGTGTGTGTGTGTGTGCGTGCGTGCGCCCGCGCGTTTGTGCGTGTGTATGTGTGTGTGTGTCTGCAGTCTTGTAGCGAAAATCTAAGCATTGTACGACCATAAAATTTGGTATGCAGGCAATTTAGCACCCTAGTACATGCATTATGGCGATATTATTCTTTAATTTCAAATTACATTTTTAGTTATTTTATGTTTTACCCGGTTTAGACCGATATTTACACAGATCAATTTAAACATTATCATGCTTCGATCTTGGCACCATTAAAAAGATCCGAAACTTCTCTTTCAAAAAAGTTTGAACGGAATGTATATTATGAATAGACACATTTTAAAGAATTTTTAAAAAAATATAAACTTTTTGTGCTTTTTAAACCTCTTCGATTTTTTTATTACGATATACAGAAATTTACTTGCCTTCCATACATTCATTTTTTCAGCAGCTGAATAAAATATCACAGACCATTCCAGAAGAAAGATCATTTCATAAACCCATCCGATGATTATTTATAATTTATTTAATCTAACGATACTTTCAAATATAGTAGTCTTAGTGGTATGAACAATTCCATCTCTTCGTATATCAAATTTTGTTATCTTTCGAGTTTTAACTGTTATCGCCATTTATTGGCCTTATAGTGCGTTTTACCGAGGTTTTCTAACTTTGTTGTCCTAATATTTTTAATTTCTTATTATATTATCATTATGTGTATTGTGCTTAAATTTGACTGAAATTGGATGAATATTCGCTAAGACAGCACTAAATTTCTGGTTTAAAGGAACTTTTTCTTTCTATTTCAAGTATTTCCCGTTATTTGTGTGTCACGGGATTCCGTTGTTTCAGTCGGTAGATTTTAACGTAGAATGTAATGTCTCCTCAAGTGACGGGTTTCGGTTTTGTGATTTGGGAGAGTTTTACACCGTTTCGCGATGTATAAGAATTTTTTCCTTGTGTTTTTCTTTATAACTGCCCTGCTTTAACTCCCGGGAAACGCCGAGTGCATTTTCTAGTATATATTAATGGTCTTTACTAAATAACAAAGAAACAATCCATTGCTCTGAATTAACATCGGCGAAATTTCATGCAACTGCTACACAGGTGACTTTTATGCACCGAAACATCAATGTATGCACACTTCCTTATAGCCAGCTAATGTGTCAGATGTTCTGCCGTCTGCAGTTACTTGTTCTTATGCAATAAGTTGCGACCTTATTCGACGTAGCTTCCTGTATAGGATAGAATGGATCATTTGCCCTTTTGGTAATTGAAAGGGTTTCGTCCAGAAAGAGCACCAGGCGCGAAGCGCCTTTAATCTCCAATCTCTAGGTGTGGTTCTTATCTTCATACTGTGACATTATTTCATTTGCCCATAGTTGGAGGTTCGAGGTTTTTGATTTACTGTTTTTATTATTTGACTTAACTCCTAGTGTGGCAGTTTGTTGCACATTTAGAGTTTGAGTAATTTTGGGGAGTTGATGCAGATCTAAGGATTTCCTAGCAATTTTGGCAGTTTAAGGTTTAAGATCATTTTTTAGAAAACATTGATCGAGTTTTTATTTAATATCAACTATTTAAGTTGGGACTTACCTAATTCCGATTTTCAATATTAAGTACCGCGCGGGGTCTCTTACGTGATTTGGCCTTGCGATGATCATAGTCATGCAGATTGAATAGTAGTTCATTTGGAACAGATGGCAGATTTTTATAAAATTTAAGCGCTAGCTTTTTAATTTGGGCTCTAGCAGTTTTTATTTTGAAATCTTTCCTAATTACCGAGTTTCTTAAGTATCTAGGGGCTTTCCTTATAATCCTTAGGGTTTTGTCTTGTTTTGTCTCTAGTAAGTCTATAGTAGTTTTACAGGCATATCCCCCTACGGGTGCTGCATACAGCATTCCCGGGCGGATGACCGATTTATAAATTAGGAGTTTATTTTGATAACTTAGATTTCTGTTTCCCTTTTGATAACTAAACAAAATCATATATAATATATAATATTCTTTTAAATTTTTCTTGGTAGATATAGATCGAGTACAAAAATATTTTTTTTAAAAACTTTTATTGCATTACATTTTGTGAATATAGAAAAATATTATCCATTTTGAGATTAACTAAGGGCGCCACCAATGGCTGTCTGGTAAACAATGCATCTATGACATGGGCTATAAATAAATGAAAACAAAATTTAGATTTCAAATGGCTAAAATGAAAGCCAATATGAAATTCACACTTAAATGTCAATTTCGTTATTTTTTTTAGTCATTTAAGCACCTTCGGAAACAGTAATTTGGAATAATCTGCTTTAAAATTTACCCCCTCTCTTCCCACACTTTTATATTTATTGCAAATAACACTATTTAGATGTTCCAAGAAAACTCCTAATGTTAAAATTGGGAGTGGACAAATATGGCCGTGGCCTTATACATGTCTCAACAATTCACAATAAAATCTTGTAGATATTTTAGATTCATCCATATTTTCTATAAGTAAACATAACTGTTTGAATTTTCAGTTTGTGTAATTTCTTATAGGGGGTAGAGTTGCTGTAACTCTTGCTTGGGCTCCTATATAAAAGTAAAAATTAAGGCATACTTTATAATTTATTAGAGGGGTTCCCGTACAATGATCTCCAAAAGTTAAGAACTGAACAGTAAATCGGGGATACTTCATAATATTCTGCACCGATCGACTCTAAAGTTTACACGAAAATACACTGATGAGTTCTGTAGTCATTCAAACTTTAATGAGACAAAACATGCATATGTAGGAGTGTTATTTACATCTAAATTGTTACAACAGAATGATACATAGAGAGGATAAACATTGTAAATGATGTATAAAGGGACCAAGTGATGCTTAATATGGAATTTCCACTCCCCTTCTCGGATTATGACACAGGATTGGCACCGACGAATCATTCTCTTAATCAAGAGATGCAGGGGATAAAGGGAAGTGATTGCCATACCTGTATAACAGCAATTTGCAATTCCACAGCCCAGACCGTTTTAGCTGTGGGACTACAAATAGGGTATTGTGTTTAAAAGAGAAAAGTCTGGGCTGCAGAATTCTCGCAGTTCTTGGAAGGTGTGTGTGTTTGCGGGGGGGGGGGGGGGGGGCTTGCCGACAGCACTCTGAAAATATCCCAAACATTTCGATAGCGTCAAGATCTTAGGAATATACTGGTCATTCTATACTTCAATAACTTTGTTCTTAAGGATGTCCTCCACTAACTTCGTTAAATGTGAACAATTGTGTCGTCTATTGAATAAAAATCCAGACCGACGGCAGTTGCACAATGTCTAACTTAGAGATAGATCAAAGACTTCTTCGAGATACTTTCATCCCGTTACAGTGCTTCCTGAGAAAACATTTCGTGCTTAAATTTTGGAGGGCAGTGCATATACAAATCGTTTATAAATGTATCAATAATATTACAGAAAGTGACAAGAAACTGAAAATATGGCTTTACACTCTTACTGTGGTTATATTTTATATAACTACAACATGATATTATAGATAAGCCTATTTTTTATTTTATTTTATTCTAACGTATTTTAGGCATACATCAGACAATAAATTATTATCGTTCTCTCTGCTAAAATGTATAAATTAGATCACATTTTAATTATGCAGTTAAACTATCTGAATCCAGCAGCAATATTTTACGTATATAAACTGCATTTAAAATGAACATAATTCAAAATATATAAGGGAATAGGGAAAATTTTAATTTGAAAATACATAATATACATAATGAAATTTTACAATTATGTTGTTAAATTTTGTTGCAGTTTTATTTTGTAGTACAAAATTTTTTTTCTCGACCAAATATTCTGTGCCGAACGATTGAACCGATGTCTCAGTGTTTTATTTTATCAGAGCTCCTGAACAGCGAAGGACAGTTAGCTGCACTACCAGGATTTACTAATTAACAATGTCTGCGTGGACTGTACAAATTAGACAAACAACGCTAAAGGTGATATTTTGCGGTAACATATATTTTTACATTGCTATAGTTATTTTCAATTCGTTATTGTTGAACATTAAAAATTGACACTAATGGTTTCTCTATTATCAGGATTTTAAAATTTGATTTCATTAAGTGTTTATTCTTCATTTAATTTGATGCTATTGAATAGAGACATGTGTTTTTTGCCCCATTAACGTTTGTTTATAAGCAAATCTAAATTATCCGAATCCTAAGCATATGCAAGTATGTATGTACTAGCAGTATACCTGTTCTTCGTACGGAATATATAGTATAAAGAAATTTAAAATTCATAATTATGCGCAAATTCCTATAATATTTTAAATGACATTGTCATTCAAAATATTGTATTATTATATTATATTTAATTCTCCTAAAACTATGTACAAGAATCTTTGTTCTTACTATACAAAAATATTTTCACAGGTAGATTTGAAGAATAAATCATTCTGATCTCGTTTGTAAAGAGATATACAAAAAATAATATTTAATTTTAGTAAAGCAACAGTGATTATAAAGGAAATTGAACTTAACACAATTGAACTTTTTACAAAATATTGAAATTTCATCAATTATGTGCCATTTTCATTAATTTAGCATCATTTTATCAATTTAGTGATATTTTCGTTATTGTGGTGACATTTTACTTAATTTGGTAATATTTAAAAAAGTCTTCAGATTTGTCGTCAAGTGCGATGGTTGGACTGACAGACAAACGCTACTGAAACATTTCAATACTATCCCCTTTCAAAGCACAATTATTTCAATAATTTGGCGTCATTTTATCAATTTGGTGACATTTTCATCGATTTGGTGACATTTGCGTCAATTTGGCGATATTGTGATCAATTTAGTGACATTTGAAATTCCTCTCATTTGTTACCAAGTGGGACGGTTGGACTTACAGACAAATGCTACCGAAACATCATTACAATATTATCCGCTTTCAAAACGCAATTAATCTACTTGATTTGACATCATTGTTATAAATTTGGCGATAGTTTCATTTATTGCCGGCATTTTCGTAAATTTGGCGATAATTTGATCAGTTTGGAGACATTTTTAAAAGACGCCAAGTGTGACAGTTAGAAACAATTACAGACTAAGGCCATCGAAACATTTTAATTCTATCCCCTTTCAAAACACAATTAATTTAATTAATTTGTGGTCATTTGGCGATAATTTTGTTAATTTGGCGACATTTTGATCCATTTGGCGATATTTTAAAAAAGTTTCCAAATTTGTCGCCAAATGGGATGGTTGGAATTGACAGACGCTAGCGAAACATCATTATAATACTATCCCATTCCAATACACAATTAATTTCATTGATTTAGCGTCATTTTTATAAATTTGGCGACAGTTTCACTAATTTGGGAGATTTTTGTCAATTTTGCAACATTTAATAAAGTCGCCAAGTTGGCAATATCGCGCCAAATTTGTCGCTAAAACTTTCGCCAAGTGTTACAGAGATGGACAGGTGGATGGACGGGAAAATGGGTTATTGCTGTAGTGAATATATGTCTTTATATGCAATTATAGTATTCATACGACAGAAAATTTTGAAATATGTTAATGATCAAGGATTGTAAAAGGTTGAGGTGGCATGCAATAGACAATGTTCTATAATTTTACAATTGGGTTTTATTCATCTGTTTTGTTGCTGAGTTCATTAGCCTAACTTTCAAAAATTTCGCTAGGTATGCTGCAATCCCTTCCATTAAAATGGGCATGGTTACTTTAATATAGGTATACCTAACTATTACATTTACAAACGTTTCATTACAAAGGTATGAGTGTTTAAGGGCTTTTCCAGAAATCTTGTAGACTGTGGCAACATTACAATGTCCACAAGTCATTGTTATAAAAAGTAGCTTTCTCGCAAAAATTTTTGACATTGGATTGCTTATGATTGGTATAAGACAGGAAATCCGAACACATGTAACGACTAACGAAGTACATTTCTTAAAGAACAATGCGCAAATAACACGATTTGATGGACATTAACTTGAGATGATTGTGAGTACTCAAAACAATGGTGCGAACAGTGGTAAACTGGCTGTCCTTGTGAATTGACTGAAGCCAATAGCTATTAGATCACAGGGACTATACTAACAAATAAAAAAGGGAGTTTGACCGCAAAGCTTGAAATCATCAATGGTTATTGAATGTTAATATCCTGTTTATATCTATACCATGCAGCTAAGTGAAACTGACTGAGAATGGGGTGAATTACATAGTCCAAACTGCTGAAGGTAATAACTCGAAACTTTTACTACATGTTAGATCGGATTTAACCTATAAATAATGAGAAAAATCGAAAACTTTTGTTCGAAAAATTTATAAACCGCGGATTTTTTTTGTTTCAAAATTCTTTCAGCTCTAACTCATGATATACAAAATTCGCTAGATACACAAAATTCGTTTTTATACCGTCACGCACAGAAGAAAAATGCTCTTATTTTTTATATTTTTTATTGTTGTACAAAACTATTCTTAAGATGTTTTAATTTACATGGGAGCACCGCCCCCTGCTTTCTAACCCCTGTTACTCGTTAGCGCTAGTTGAGCTCGCTTTACGGACTGTTTCAAGCTAAAGTAAAGTATAAATCCAAAAATGATTTGTTTCAGCATGTTTCCTTACCATTTATCTATAAACTTACCAAATTATATATTTTTTGTATGCTAAAGATTTTGCAGTACGAGGCAAAGATATTCAAGGTGACTCGCCCATACAGCAGAACATTTTTCGCTTCAGAAGTGCATAAAAAGTATAATAACTCATTAACTACGTCAAAATTGTAAAAAAACGGGCCTCGTCTTGCAAAAATTCAATTATATACATTCCATTATATACATTCCTGCAAAAATGCGTAGTCTTGCTATTGTTATTCCGTCCAGGACGAGAACTCGCAACTCAAATATTCTGTCTTTGACTTTGAAATCAAATTTGGCTCAAACGGAATTAATTTGGTTTAAATGGAAAAACTCTTTATTTTAGCGTACCCCCCCCCCCCCCCCCCCCCCTAACATTTCTCTACAAATGTACCAATTTTTTCATATTTTTGTATGCTATAGATTATATGGTGCAACACAGAGAAACTCGAAGAACGTGAAATTTGTTAAACATCGGTACCGGCGTCATATACATTTTTCTTTTAATATAGAGAGACATTGAGCAGAAGGGGAAAGTTAACAGACTTGTTCAATATAAGACTGAAAGGTTGAAGTTCTTCATATTGCAAATAATCTAAATCAGAGATCTTGTCAGATGGCTTCTGATATCGTATCATCTGAAATCGTGGGTGTGCACGTAGTATACAAGAATAAGTCCAAGTTTCTTAATAAATAACACCTTTATTCACAAGCACAACGTAAACAGGAACAATATACAGTCAAACAGCATTTAAATGCTCACTAATTTCACAAAATAACTGATTATCAATCTCAAAAAATTGACAAAAGTAATTTCACAAAACAGCTGATATTATTTTCGAAACACTAACAAAAATCGCAGTCCATTGTAATTCGCATCTTGTCAGTTGAACACCAACGGAGTCATGATTCTATTTATAAACTTAGAATCCTTTTATAGACTCTTTAGAAACTTCTGGAATTCTCCATATCTCTTAGACTATTTATTATTTCGCGATTTTCAACCAATCTTTGGGAAATTGCCAAAGTGTCGGGAAGTTGCCAAATCTGGCAATCGTTTTTAAACTTAGAAATTCTGGAACCCCTATGTCCACGTCATGCTTACGTCGTGGACTGCTTCCGTCATGGTGCTTTCTCCGTCAGGAGTATATAGAAGCCTTAAGGTCTATGAAAGAGACAAAAGTAAGGACGCCAGTGAGGGAATATGACGCGTTCGCAACAGTATGTACTACATAAACAAAATTATTAATCACCAGAGGGTCATAATAATTTGGTATATTAGTTCCTACAACCTATTTATGTGGTTAAATACTAAATTACTGCTTGTAGATGATTTTATTGAGAATAATTAGCTAGCTGCTAATCTATTGAATAGATTAAAGACCATAACATTTTATAATACTATAAAAGATTTCAGATACTTAAATTAATTCCATTACACTACATGAAAGATGAAAATTATACCTCTACAGACAACTCCTTGAATTTAATTGGTGATTGATTAATATTAAATAAATCAAAATTCGTTTGTTAATAAGAATTATTTAATGTTATAATGAATAAATTTAAATTAATGCAGTCAGATCCTCCATGGAATTCTAATCATTTTTATATCAAAGTTTATGTGAATTGGACGTTAATATCAATTAAATAGATTTCTTACGATCAAGCCATGCGTCGCTATTTTGAAATAAATGCCCAAATTGTCCTTTGTTTTCGAACATAGGCTTTTGGACCATTTCTTCAGACAAGTAATAAATATAGAAAAGCTTTATTTATATCATATTACTTTCCTTATATACATAATGTATAAAGAAAGTATTGTAACGGGGCTGAAAATTCGAATTCGAGTTTTCGACGGGATAGCATGTTTCAAGCATCCCTGATCACGAATCAAACATTTTTGAAGTGACGTCTGTGTGTGTGTGTGTGTGTGTTTGTGTGTGTGTCAGTGAGTCTGTGGAAACGATAACTGACGAACGAATGGACCGATTCGAACGAAATTTGGTACAAAAATCACAATCCGTAAACACTGGAAGCCTATTTTTTTATACGTAATCGAATGTTCAGAACCCCCCTAAATTTTCGAGGGAAATTTTGAAAAAATCGTCAAAAAATCAAAACCGCTAATAAAGTTACGCAAATAGACACGTCTTATGTAATTTTTCATGAGAAAACGATTGACATAAATTTTAGAACGTTAACATGAACCGTTCTCGAGATATTGCACATTTTTCAAAAAAATTATCGGAAAGTCATATAAAATAAAAAAAAAATATTTGCTATTGAGAAACATGTTCGCTTTTCATATGTAATACTATGCTATAAATTGGGTGACATCATTCTCGTGGATTTAGCTCGATCCATTCATGAAAAAAAAGATACTTTGAGTAATACTTTTGTATTTGAACGCCAATAGTCATTTATCTGCTGTAAGAATAACTTATTTCCCCGTCCATAACGCTTAGCGAGCTTTTGGCGACGAATTTGGTGGAATGTCGCCAACTTCGCGACTTTGTCAATGTTGCTAAATTAACGGAAAACTCGCCAAATGGATAAAAATGACGCTATATCAATGAAAATGACGACTCATTGACGAAAATTCAATATCTTTGAAAGAATATAAATATCTACTATAATAATAATCTATTTGTTTTTACTGTAAATGTAGTAAATTCATTGCATTATATAAGGAAAATCATGAGTTGCCCACATCGGATTTTATGAAAAATAAATTTAAGAGGCTTTATTTATCTCAGTTTGACTTTATAAATGTTTCAAAAAAGTAATATAAGATTTTCTTTTGGACATAAATTTTAATCACTGAATCAAATGTTTGCCTTATTTAAATAAATAGTTCTCTACGACTTCTTAAAATAATATTCAAAACATTCATCAATAATATATTAAAAGAATGAAACATTCATATTGATACAATTGCAATGCCGTACTAAACATTTTTCAAGCAGTAATAAACATATTGAAAAAATAAATAAAAAATAACAGACATAATACAGAAAGTCATTTATCAGGGTAAATAAGTTGCAAGAATGTAGCTATTGTTAGGAATATGTAAAAAGTGGTATCAAAACAATATTTCAATCCAAATGACTTCAACATGCATAATCCTTAGTTTAAGAGCAAAGAGCACCGCTCCACAAACGTCCTCATGGAATGCGAAATCAAAATGTGAATCAATATTCCACACAAGTACGCCGAAAAAATAATATAATAGAAATATATAAAATGTAAAAAATTTTTAATTCATATAAATGACAATAAAAATTACATACAACGAGCAGGATACAACCATCCTCAAATGATGACTCAAATGATGATTGTTCGACTAAACAACAACAAAAACCAAAAAAGAAAGAAAGAAATTAAAGATTTAAATGGAAATGCTTTCTCTTTTGAAGTTCGAAAACGTGGGATATAAGCGCATGCGCAGTCACGTTCAACGCAGAAGGTAGACGCATTCATACCGGAATCTACCACAAGGGAGAAACACGTTTGGCATTTCGCTCGCTTAAAAATTGTTTAATGAATGGATGGGTTCTGCTATTAATTTTTATTCTGAAGCAGTGTGTGATATTTAAGGAAATTGCTGTTAAATTATAACGTTAAATTATAAACGTAAAAATTATAATCGCAATATAAAATTCAGGGACTTTTTAAGCACACGAAAAGTATCTATTTTTTAAGACTTCATAAAATCCGTCTATTAATCTTATGGATCCTTTGTTTGTAGCAAGATGGAAACTCCGTGAAAATATTTTCGGTCAGTAAGGAACAGATTTGTGTGAATATCGCGCAAAATCGTGTTACATATAAAATAACCAAAAAGCTAATTTGAAATTAAAGAATATAACGCCGCGCTGTACTTTTGCGTGTTTTGATTTAACTGTATACCAAATGTCGTGTCCGTACAACGCTTAGATATTGCACTACATACTGTACAGTGAGATACACACACATATCAGATATACAGATACACAGGCATCTTCATTTATTAAGATACATTTTATTATATATGTCTGAGTATGTACATATATATAGAGGTAATTTATTTAAAATTTGTATTATATGAAAAATTTACCATATCTTTAATTTTCTTAATATAAATGATTATCATCAACGTATAAATAAATATTCTTATTTTATTCAATCCATTCCAGTTTTTTGTACGTTACTGTAAGCGTCTTCAAAAAATATTCTCATAAATGTGTTAAATGTATTAATGTACTTTATTTCATACTTCATTCGTATTTGAAAGGATATTTAAGTTTAATGGAGTAACTCAGTAAAATTGGAGTCTTTTGAATTTTAAATTATTTTCTTTTCTTCAAACGATATATTGAAATATAATTATTTGTTTTTAAATCAGGATTTTTTGAAAACTCTACGTGATAAGAAATATACGGATGAGTTAAGAAACTTATTTCCTCTGGCTGAAATTCATAAAAAATTCTGCAACATTTTGATTTATGACTGCGTTTAATTATTAATTCTCTGATAAAACGTTCGAATTATTTACCTAAGTAATTCTCAATTTCTAAAAATAATTTTTCGATGCTTTCATTTATTAAATATTCAAAGAAAATATGAAAAATTAGTTGATGCAACCATAAAAAGGACTAAAGTTTTCTGAATGTAGTTGTGAATATAAGAAATAACCAAAAATGTTGCACAGCGTCAACCCCCTGGGAACTCAAGGTGTGAAAGATAGATATGCTCATTTAACAAGATTTTTTTTTGTCTCATGTTCCATTTGATCTTGTTAAAAACTATTTCTTTAAGAAATGACAAAATTAAAAATTTATTCAACGGTAAAAAAGATGCATGACTGTATTCTCTTAGGTGAGACCTGTTTTTGTTATATTTTTCATATTTTATTCGGGGTTGTGGAAATTTATTTTATATGACGCTATTTATTAATGTTAAAAGATGTCTAGATTCTTATTATTGGTGAAAAGTGTTGATATTTTATTTATAAATGTTTCAAAATTGTCAATTTTAACCTTTAACTGTTACACAAAAGTTGTTTAGTAATCTTGTCTGGTTAGACCGCAATTTAAGGTAACTGAAAAAAAAAGTGAACCTTAAAAAAGGATTAAATGCAAATTAATATAAAATACATTTAATTGCAACGGATAAATTATATTTAAGGTAATTTAAATACAGTTATTGCACACTATACTCAATGTTCGGGACATTTACGTTTTTGCTTACAATCTTAACCTCTCTATCTTTCATGCTTTATCAATAATTTGATATGGATTTCCCACGATAGATTTCGTTTGTAATACAAAATTATCGAATTAAAAATGCTTACTTTTCATTCTACGTAGAAAATGTATAATATATTGGAAATTAAAAAATTAATTTTACTTCCAATTTCGTGACGCAAGAGTCTGCGAGAACATTTTTTGTTCTAAATCCCATAATTCAAGACTGTATCAATAACTCTTGGCTTAATGTTCATCTACGAAGTTCAACGGATCGTAATTGGTCGATTGAGATGCTCCTCACATGCAGAGTGATACTGTCTTTCAAATCTGCCAAGGTTACCAGACGTCCTCGATAAACAAGACTTTTTAAGTATCCCCACAGCCAAAAATCACAGGAATTAAGATCTGGAGAACGAGATGGCCAGGTTGTCGGAAACGCACGACAAATTACTTTACCATTAGTAAAATGTTGCCGAAGAAACTGCTGTACACAGAGTCCAATGTGTGGAGGCGCTCCATCTTGGATAAAGGTAATTGAATCAAGACATTGGTGCTGTTGTATTTGGGGTACAACAAAATTTTCGAGCATATTTTTGTACCTCTTGGCCTTCAAGATGCATGTCACAGGGCCATTGGGAGTAGCTTCTTCGAAAAAGAAAGGTCCAAGAATGAATGTAGCTGTGAATCCACACCAGACTGTAACTTTAGGTGAGTGAAGTGGAATCTCTTGGAAGGTACGAGGGTTTTCCGTGTCCCAAATGCGACAGTTATGGGTGTTGACTGTTCCACTTAGATGGAAATGCTCTTCATCGCTCCATAGAATCTGCCATGGCCACGATGCATCCACTTCAACTCTAGCCAGAAATATCAATACAAAGGTCAGTCGCTTCTCCCTGTCGATGGTCAGCAAGTGGTGATTGTGACTAATTTTGTACGGGAAAAAATGCGCTATGTTTCTCAGTACGTTCCGCACTGTGCCGTAGGGAACACCCAAGTGTCGTGACACTCCACGTGCACATCCACAGCCTATAACGTTATCCATTGATTGTTCAACAATAGCGGTGGCAACATCGTCAACGACATCTGAACGAGTCCATTTGCGTCCTCGACCCGGCTGAACTCCAAGATGTCCAGTTTTCTCGAATCGAGCGATCATTCTCCTGAGAGCTTGTGGAAGTAATGGTCCTTTGCGCAAATTCTTAAATCGACGAAACTCCCGAAGTGCAGCTGCAGCATGTCCTTTGTTTTCATAAAACAGCTTCACAAACAAAGCGCGTTCTGGCAGTGTGACAGCCATCGCTGATAAGAATGAAAATTTCCCAGTTTTATCCCCTTTTATGCCCAGAACATAGTAGCTGCAAACCAAGGGTTTAGGCAAGTTGTTGTGCTTACAGTGCGAAATTGCAGTTACAATGACAGTTTAAGTTTCTTCACTTTTTTATCTTCTTTTTTTTCATATCAACAAAAGAAATTAAAAAGGAAAAATGTCATATCGCATGTGGTTTTTTTTTGTGATTATTTTGTGTCTTTCAGCATATTTTCTGTTGTACAGCGCCACCTATCGGTGTTTCTGAAACTAATTTTTTTTCACGTAATTCCTTTCCCCATGTCTTGAATAGTAGGTTCAACAAATCTGGAGCCTTTACAGTGAGTAGTTCGATATATAGAGAGCTCAGAGTAGGGGTGTTTTAATTCTGACCACCCGGTATAATCGCACAAAAAGTCAGGAAATAATTTTAAGAAAAAAAAACTTTACACTATATTGGTATGTATGATTATTATATTTTCTGTGTCTCTGAGATAAATTATGCCTTTGAGCAAAGCACATAATTACTATTTCTTATAAAACAGTTTAACAGACACATTCAGTTCTTTAATGTGGTTACACTATGTTCAAACATGAAATATGCCATGTATGTTAAATAATTTTCTCATTAAGAATTGCTGTGTGTGCATATTTTACTTATTTTTATCACCCGAATCTCTTAATTGATTTTCGGTGAACTGATTTCTCTTTATTAACTGATTTTTACTTTCCTTATATACATAGTATAATGTATATAAGGAAATAGTATAATGCATAAGGAAAGTATTGTGACGGGGGCGAAAATTCAAATTCGAGTTTTCGACGGGGGAGCACGGTTCAAGGATCCCTGATCACAATTCGAATATTTTTGAGGTGAGGTCGGTGTGTGTGTATATGTGTGTCGAGACGATATTTCACGAACGAATAGAGCGATTCGAATGAAGTTTGTTATAAAAATTACAATCCGTGAATACTGGAAGACAATTGTTTTTAAACACAATCGAATGTTCAGAACCTAAATTTTCAGTGAAATTTTGAAAAATGCATCAAAAAATCAAAAACTTTAATAAAGTTACGAAAATAGACATTTCTTATATAATTTTAATTAAAAAACGATTGACATAAACTTTATAACGCTAGCATGAACAGTTCTCGAGATATTGTATATTTTTTAAATAAATTTATCAAAAATTCCTATAAATTTAAAAAGGATATTAACTGTTGAGATACATATTCACTTTTCATATGTAATATCATGCGATAAATTTGGTGACATCATTCTCGTGGATCTAGCTCGTTCCATTCACGAGAAAAGTTTCTTTGGATAATACTTTTGTATTTGAAAGGCAATCTGCTATAAGAATAACTTATTTCTCCATCCATAACGCTTGGCGAGATTTTGGCGACGAATTTGACGGAATGTCGCTTCTTGGTGACTTTTTAAATGTTGCCAAATTAACGAAAATCTCGCCAAATGGATAAAAATGACGCTACATCAATGGAAATGAACGCTAATTGACGAAAATTCAATATCTTGGAAAGAATATAAGTACCTACTATAATAAGAATAACCAATTTTTTTACTGTAAAAGAAGTAAATTCATTGCATTATATAAGGAAATTCATGTGATGCCCACATCAGATTTTTTAAACTGATTTTTCTTCGAAGAAATGACTATTACGTAATACGTTTTGTTTTATTTTAGCTGCTAGATATCTAAGGCGAATACGTTGAAAGTATATTAAGATGTATCCCTGGAGTCGTGGATGTTATATCAGAATGAGTGCAAATTTTTAAATAACAAACGCTCTATTTAAACCACTCCTATGCGTAAACAATAACAATGCATTGCTGGTAACTCTCCATCTACCTTATAAGGTCACAAAACAAAAGTCAGGTGCAATACACCAGCCATTCATCAAAACAGACGATTCAACTCATTCATCAAAACAGACGATTCAACTCATTTATCAAAACAGACGATTGTATTCTCGGAACTCTGGCGTATTCACTGAACGCTGACTAGCTTATATATCGTCTGCGGAAATTTCAAGGACAATCGACGTAACTTGTGGGATTTTTAATAAATCGTCAAAATTCGAGCAGGTTCCAAAGTTCGAAAAGAGTTATTAAATTGTTGAGATTTTTGCCAATTTTGTGACCAATGTCAAGCAACACGGACCTCCAAATAATAATAGTTGTTTGTAAATGTTGTTTTCCCCCTGAAACAGGTAATTGATTGATTATATATTGGAATATTGATTTTATATTTATCTATTAGTAACGACATGTATCTATATATCAGAAAGTATATATATATATATATATATATATATATATATATATATATATATATATATATATATATAAAATAAGATCAAAAAAGATCGAGATGTGATATAAGTGCCAACAGGGAAATAACAAGTGGCCAAGGGAGATTGTGACCCCTTGTTCCCGGTTATAGCCAGATATTTCTCCTAAGGAAACACTCCCGGAGCCGTTACGTGCTTGTGGTCATAACGGCTCCGTTTCCTGTTTCAGGCCATTACGTGCCTGTGGCTCCGGCAGTGTTTCCTTAGGAGTAATAGCTGGCTATAACCGGGAACAAAGGGTCACAATCCCCCTTGGCCACTTGTTATTTCCCTGTTGGCACTTATATCACATCTCGATCTTTTTTGATCTTCTTATATACAAGACATTAATAGAGCTGTATTGCGCCTATATGACTTGGCAATTTTAGTTTACAATCAGGTACGTTTCGTACTTTGGTATTTACAATATTATATATATATATATATATATAATATTGTAAATACCAAAGTACGAAACGTACCCGATTTTCATCATGATCGTAAGGTTTTCAGGGTTATTGTCTTTTGAGTTTATATATATATTATGTGCATTAGTACCTTTATTTTAAACATATTTTTCATTTGTTTCAAAAGAAAACTATGCCACGTTGAAAATCTTCTAAAAATATGTGACTTATGATTAATGGCACACGTCAGTATTTATATTCCCTTGAACTTAAAGTTCGATTTTCTTTTTCTAGAAGACCCTAAAGTATCTTGAACAATAATTTTTTTAAATGCAATAATACATCGAATTTCACAGTTAAACCATTCTGGTGTGATATATTTTACGCTAAAACTTATTAAGATTGATTTATTTCGAGCTGAACCAAAATCTTCTTACAATATTTATAATAAAAATACTTTATTCTGGAACGATTGATTCCATAGTGCTTCTAGTGATAAACGATAAAAAGAGAAAATATTTAAGAGCGTAAATTTTCAGGTCCCCATTTCAAATAAGCAATTGGATATTTTTAATTTATTTCCCACATGATTTAAAGGTACAAATTAGACTTCTGCATTATTTACAAACACAATATTTATTAACAAACATTAAAAACGATTTTAAGAAACATTTTCAACTAGAAATTAAAGCATGCTTCAGCAACAAAAACATTATACAGAAATTGGAACATTTTTAAGTTGAAATCACAGCAACGCATAATTTCTCGGGCGGTAAAATCTGCAAGCACGTAAATATGCATATTTTATCAGAAATTCATAACTTAAGCCTTCTTTGATCTTTTTAATAAATAATTGAGAAATACGTGTCGGAATTTAAAATATAAACAACGACGATACAATAGACGCTTCGAAAGGTTTTTCTAGGTAAGGAGATTTTTATATATTGTTACAATAAATTCTGTAATGAAATAAAGAAGTGTTTTGTAATTAAATTTTGAAACTATATCCATCATGCCGCTGAAAAGAAGACATGAACAGCACTAAGCTTAAGTTGGGGGTTAATTCAAATTAGATACCTTTTAAAGTCTAGGCATCCAAAACAAATTAAGCCAGAGAAATGCTTGCTTCGTTGGCAATAGTTCGTTACAGTAAATACCATAATTCTGACTATAAACATAAATAGAGGATACATATTGAATAATTATTAAGAAATCAAGTATTACCATGAACCATGAGACAGAATTCCTGAATCCGTGTGGAGATCGAATGGCAGAGAGTTTAGTAGTATCCAAGAGAAGAGAAGAAAAATAAACCATGAATTAAGTGAGGAACAAAGATTTGAAGGGACTTCCACTGAAACTCAACCTAGGGAGTAAGTGTTGGAGACAAACCAGCCAAAATTATGTAAGATGCATAGAATGCACTGGAATTATGGATGGAAATTCCGACTATAATAAATGGAACATACAGGATAAATAAATAAGAGTATGCCACTAACACCATTACAAAGCGTCTTCAAGTCTTTGCTACAAACTGGCTAAAGTTGCATATTTTTAGGGAAAATAATTTTCAAAATATATATACATATATACATATGCATATATATATATATATATAGATATATATATATGTATATATGTATGTATATATATATATATATATATATGTTTATAGATATATATACATATATATATATATATATATATATATATATATATATATATGTATATATATATATATATAATATATATATTGAAAAAATTAAAAGATAAAAAGTGAATAAACATTGAAAAAATGAAGGAAGGCTTAGCAAAAAGCTTACTCTATGGCGGTAAGGGGTTGTGACCTTACTCCCCAGTTCAACGAGCTCGTCATAAACGCCGCGGCCTTTTCACTCCTGGTCGCCAGCTTTGGCTCAAGCCAACCTCCGGAGTGATAATAAAAATCATCACGAGACCAGGATAGAAACGAGGACGAGAGCAATAACACAACAAAAATAGCCAACAGAACTGCTGACTCAAGGGAAAGGTATATAGCAACGGATGTGAGAGCTGCGGTCCTTTGATCACTGTGCGGTCCTGTCATATGAATGATTCGAAATTTATAACAATGATTATTATCATTCTCTGCAAAACTTCAGTATTAATTATAGCTAATTTAAAATACGCAAGAGATGGTTCAGGAGTAAAAACAAGAAAAAGCAAAATTTGGATTTCTGCATCAAGTCTTTTCGGGGTTTTATACAGGAAGTATATGGATATGAAACTTATAGACCTGATTTTATCCGTACGTATATTCTGTCTATACGCAAAAAATTCATGCTTAACATTTGGACAATTTGGTTTAAACAATTAACAATCTGGAAAACGAAAGAAACAAATATATTTCAGAAACTGAATTTAGCTACTACTAGCGATTGGCTAAAAAAGCGATCTCACTTCCTAAATATCAAATTGCAGAATGAAGAAGAGGATATAGTTACTCATTCAACTTATTTAAACCTCCTTTTCCAGAACAAAACTTTTAATCTTATTCCATTTCGAAATATTTTGAAAGACCATCAAAATATCCTCCCAATAAGCAACTTGAAAATAAGAACTTCTTATCGATATGTCATTCCTTTAGGAAGAAAAGTATTTAACTATAATTTTTTAAGTCAGAATCTACATCAAGTAAATTTAACAGAATGCAAATGCAAAAACAATCCTTATTCCGATCCCATACTTGGTCATATAGTAACAGGAGTTTGTAATGTCCTGGCTGATACCAATTTAATTCAAGCTTTCAAACTTGGTACTAAATATAGAAATCCTTATCATGGAGATCCTTTTGAAGCTTTTCGAGAAGACATTGACAAATTCATTTATAAACAATCCATCCGATTTAGTTTGCCTGATATCGCATTCCATCTATGGCGATCTATGATGTGTAGGGACTCCAAGTATTATTATAAAAAACTTTACCAACCTCCTGATCAATGTAAATTAAACTTCCAACTTCTGAAGAACATTCAAGAACAATTTATAATTTCTTATACTGACAAAGCCTCAAGCAACTACGCATTTACTTGCAGGCTCTTTTACATTAACATCTTGAAAGAAAAATATGAGAATGTTGTACTTTATAGTAAAATTAACCTTTCCCTTAAGGAAATTTCAAATGAAATTAAAGCCTTATATTTATTAACTGGCATCAAATACACAGGAATAATAAAGTACCCCTATCTGATTAATATTCCGAAACTCCATAAAAGTCCTATTGGTTTCCTACCGGTTACTGTTGGATGCAATACTTATCTCACGAAAGCCAATACCATGTTAATAAAGCTTTTACAACCTATTTTGCTGAAAATTAATAACCAAGGAAGTTATATAATAAAAAATAGCCTACAAGTGATAAATACATTAAAACATCATAAACATCCTTTATACTTAAGGACTTATGACTTCCAAGAACTTTTTAATACTATAGATCTGGAAGACTTGACAAATATACTTTACAGCTTATATGAAGAATATGAATTAAAAGGAAGTCTAGAATTCAATAAATTCAAGTCTATAATTAAAATAGTTACTAAAGAAAATTATCTTTACAACGGAATCTTTGTTTATCAACAAATTAAGGGCATCCCCATGGAGGGGATGTTCTTCCATATTAGCCGATATCTATCTTAGTTTTTATGAAAGAAGGTCTCATAATAATAACGAAATAATATACCTGCGTTATGTGGATGACGTAATTATTGGATATGAGAATGAGAACTACAACATGAACTTTGACTTTTACCCACCCAACCTCATATTGAAAGAAAATCCTGTTAAAAATAACAACGAGGTTGAATTTTTGGATTTGAATATCAACTTTTGTCAAATCCCGATCCTATTTACCATCTATGACAAAAGAAAACAATTTAAATTACCCATTAATGGAATAATACATTGGCACTCCAACATACACTTGAATGTGTTTCGCAATGTATCCTTGGGAGGTTTGGTCAGAATAAAAAGAACTATTAAAGAAGAGCATTTACGTATTAATTTTGATCAAGAATTTTTAACGCAGGCATTTTTTCAAGAATATCCAATATCTTTTATGCTTAAAAATATTGATAATTTATACAGAACCAATTTGGCATATGGTGTAACGCTCAAATCTTTTTTGTGTTCAATTAGAGACTAAAATTTCGAATCATTCATATGACAGGACCGCACAGTGATCAAAGAACCGCAGCTCTCACATCCGTTGCTATATACCTTTCCCTTGAGTCAGCAGTTCTGTTGGCTATTTTTGTTGTGTTATTGCTCTCGTCCTCGTTTCTATCCTGGTCTCGTGATGATTTTTATTATCACTCCGGAGGTTGGCTTGAGCCAAAGCTGGCGACCAGGAGTGAAAAGGCCGCGGCGTTTATGACGAGCTCGTTGAACTGGGGAGTAAGGTCACAACCCCTTACCGCCATAGAGTAAGCTTTTTGCTAAGCCTTCCTTCATTTTTTCAATGTTTATTCACTTTTTATCTTTTAATTTTTTCAATATATGGTGTATGGTACCTCTTGCTGCTTTGCGCAAATGTTACTATAACACATTTATTTCTGATAATTCCATTTCTATATATTTATATTTTATAATATATATATATATATATATATATTTTGAAATAGGGAAAATATATATATTTATTTTCCCTAAAAATATGCAACTTTAGCCAGTTTGTAGCAACGATTTGAAGCCGCTTTGTAATGGTGTTAGCGGCATACTCTTATTTATTTATCCTGTATGTCCTATTTATTATAGTCGGAATTTCGATCTATAATTCCAGTGCATTCTATGTAGCTTACTTAATTTTGGCTGGTTTGACTCCAAAACTTACTCCCTAGGTTGAGTTTCTGTGGAAGTCCCTTCAAATCTTCGTTCCTCACTTAATTCATGGTTTATTTTTCTTCACTTATCTATATTCATGTCCAAAAGTTAAGCATAACTGTTGTTTATGTGAAAATTTCAGGAAATCTACATCGAATGGAAGGGAACGCTGTATGCAGGTATAATAGGGTTGTAGAAGAAGAAAACAATGCAAAACAAGAATTTTTTTAGGTAATAACGAATTTTATTATCCTAAGAAAAGGATTGAATAAGAAAGGGTCACAATAAGAGTGTCAACCTCAGTGAAACAGAATGATTAAAATAATGTGATGCTGCAGTTTAATACGGTGTGGGGGAACCTCGGGTATCCACGTATGCTGCACAACTATTTCCCATATTTTCGAGGAGGGCTTGGATGAGTTGGAGTTGTGTGCTTAAAGAGTTCCAAGCATCACGAAAAGCAGTTTTCCATCCCGGAAAGGAACTTGGCCGATAGCGGAGGGCTGTAAGATGTCTTACGAGTATAGCCCACACATGCGCTATTGGATTCAGATCAGGAAAATTGGCAGGCCACTGCATGTGCTGGATATCTCCAGTTTGAAGGAAGTCGTCGACCAAGGCCTCACACTCAGGAGGCGGGTTATTCATGAATATGAAATCAGGACCAACAGCACCTCGAAACAATCGAACGGTAGGCCCAAGGATTTCGTCTCTGTAACATTGACCGATTACCGACCCCGTGTCAAAGATTTGGAAGTCTGTGCGGCACGTCCATCATGATGGCTGCCTAGACCATGACTCTCTAAAATGGAAAACGATGTCTTTCCGTGAAGTTTTTCCCAGATGAAAAGGCGTTCCACGTTCTCTCCAGATCATGGCGCGACGAGAATCAGTTTGCAGGCTAAACCTGGACGCGTCACTGAAAATGGCATAGCCCCACTATTGTCCACTCCACTGCCTGTGTTCCAAACTCCACTGTAAACGCGCACGTTTCTGTGCAGATGTCAGGGGGATGCAAAATGCTGGTTGTCTGGCATAGAGACCAACGTGTCTAAGTCTCCTGTAAACAGTTTATCTCGAAACAGTGACTTCTGTGGCGGCTGTCAGGGTTGAACTCAGTTGTCTGGCATAACGGTTCCTCTGACGTCGCGCAGTTATCACCAAACATCGGTCTTACCGAGAGGTTGTAACCCTTGGCCGACCTGGTGCTGGTCGTCGGGTAACATATTCCAGTGTTTTAGAACTTCTGCTATAGTCTGGAGATCACACACTGAGGCACATTCAGAATTCTAAGCGCTTCGGTTTGGGATCGACCGGATTCTAGCATTCCAATAAGTCGTCTCTTTAAAAACATGACCAGTTGGCATCTTTGTGACATCTTTTGTCCTGTTTGATTGTTAATAACACTCCGTACCACAGAAATTTCTAAATTCTGCCTCCACTGGCCATGCCGCTCGAGGCCGTTTTATACTAGTTCCGACGTGTGCCTGTACTTTGCGGATGTCGACGTAGACTGAAATGTTTTGCATATGCACAATGATTTACCTTCGTCCCAAGATTCTCCACAACTGATTTTGAACCATTGTGTCCATATTAACTCCGAATCTTTCGCATTTTACTAATTATGCTTAATTTAGGCATGAGTGTACATATATATATATATATATATATATATATATATATATATATATATATTAAGAATTTTATTTTAAGTTAATTATTTTGAGATTATTTTTCATTTTGAATGTGAATTCCGTTGTATGGAATTCAGTTATCAATATAATCGAATGCTCATTGAATTCAAGTGTCTTTCATTTTTGACTTAAGATAGGATATGGCGATTGCCCAATGAATAAAAATATATATTAATTTATATTAATATATATTGATTATTCCCAGAAATCTCCATGGGCTGACCATTCGACTTAAGTTTGGGCTTGATAAAGGCACAAAGCGAAAAGCCATTTTTCAAATTTCTATTTTTTGTCTTTAAATGTGTAGTCTTTAAATGTATGTCTTTAAATGTGTGTAAATAATATTAACAAACTTAACGATGTCTAAAAATAATATTGACCGTATAGTCGCAGAACATATAGGCGTTCTCCAGAGTTAATCCAAGTACAACAATTACCACCCATAAATATATTTTGCTTTATTAGGTAGTAGCTGATAACTGCAATATTAGCAAGAAAACTTGCTGTCTTATACAATCCAAATCGCTATACCGATCTACAGATGTCAACCTCTGCTCATTACACTGGAAGATATATTCTTAGCTTTGAGAACTTTCCCGACAGGCGGCGCGTTCTATGACCTATCGCAGCCTTGTTGAGATTTTGCAGCCTTGTTGAGATATTGCAGCCTTCTTCAGCTATTGCAGCTTTCTTCAGTTATTGCAGCCTTGTTCAGTTTGAGTTTAAATTTGAATCCCACGGCATGGTATTACTGACTTTGTCAATGATTACAGAGGTTCTCATATTTCAAGTGCATGATTTGTTGTTTATTGCATGTGCAATAATTGTACATTCCGCGCTGAAAATGCACAACTGGTCGAGAAATGCCGGATCGCAATTCCTAGTACTATATAATACTTTAAATTATTTATTACAAATCCAAAGAATTAAATCAAATGAAAATAAAAATGAGTAAAAACGATTACGTCGTAGTTCCAATGCCCTAAGCTGTATCTTTAACGCATTGAAGATAGTATAAACAGCGTTCATTCTTTTAAAATTAAATCGTGTGTATTTTAAGTTATGTTTTGAAATGCTTTGTTTCGGAACTTCTGTATTATTTACACACGCTCTTTATTCCCGGCCACACATTTTGCTACCGTTAACCTTTGGGTTGGTCGTGTGGTCTGGGTCTTCAACACTTCAACACGCTCTTTATTTCCATAATATTAATAACACCCGTCCGCTACAAAACTTAATATTGTTACGAAAACGTATCCTTAAGAATCTTGGTGTATACACAGGATACAAGAGCGAGTCCAAGTTTCTGGACAACTTACGTTTATTCCCAAGCACGAAGTAAACAGAAACAGTACACAGAAAAACAACACTTAAATACTTCACCAATTTCACAGAGTAACAGATATTATTTTCAAAACGTTGGCGAAAGTAATTTTACAAAACAGTGACTACAATGCTCAAAACATTGCCAATAAAATCATAGTCCAATGTATCTCGTGTCACTTCTATTCGTCAACTATCAACTGAACTACTACGGAGCGATGGGTACTTTTTATAGTCTCTGTATAGAAACTTCTGGAAATCTCTCCAGAAGTTTCTATAGAGAGAAACTCTGAAGAACTTCTACAATTTTCTGAATTATCGAATTTTCGTCAATTTGGTAATATTTTTCAAAAACAATTTTATCAAATGTGTTCCCGAGGTCGCCAAATACCTCGCTAAATTGGACAGACATGTAGAGAGAAATGTTTTATGGAGTGGGTGAAAATAAAACAAAAGTTAAGATAATCAAGATGGGTATCACGTCTGCATACAATAGATAAATCCAAGGACAAAACGTTTTTTAAAAAACGAAAGGTCTTTTATTTAAGATCCTAAAAGACGTACAAAATATTGTTAAAAACTGCCAGAGCGCTTTCGGACGTATATACTTCCTTTATCAGTGGCTACACGAGTGGTAAAAGCATGGAATGTTCATATATATAGAGACCATTTTAAGATAAATTTGCTCAATTTCAATCAATTTGTAATTTTGATCCTGTTCAAATTTTAAGTTATGCTTGGCGACTCATTCTCGACTCTATGCAATTCAAATCTCTTAAAAGTTATTTGTGACGTCATTCTCAGGAATATCATGCTTGACGTTTTTCTAAAATTTGTATTAGTCCTTTTCTTGTAATATTTAATTCGTAAGCGTTTAAATTTATTTTGTAATCTCAGTGTATATTTCTTGACTTATTTTAGCAAGTTTATTTACCATTTATGTTTTATGCAAATTTGCTTTTAAATGGTCTCTCTATATATAAACATTCCATGCTTTTACCACTCATGTAGCCACTGATGAAGGGCGTATATACGTCTGAAAGCGCTCTGGGCGCTTTTTAACAATATTTTGTATGTCTTTTAGGATGTTAAAAAAATACCTTTCGTTTTTTAAAAAACGTTTCGTCCTTGGTTTTATCAAAAGTTAAGAAATTGTTTCAGATATAAATGCAATTCTTGATAAAAACACTTTGATTTAATTTAAGTTATACATTATATGCACATTCGCGCTTTACAATAATTATTCCGATCCCACTTTATACCAATAACACAGAGATAGCGCGGGGAAACTCGGGCTCTAGTTTCATCAAACTATCGCTGCAACTCCGGGTGGATTAAGCTAGTCAACGTTCACAATAAAATTTAAGCTTATATGTTTGCCCAGAAAGAGAGTTAACCGTATTTGCACTATATCGTGTTTCGGACCATTTAACAATGAAATCTGTCTGGGGATACGAATGGGAACTGTATTTAAACGGAGGCGGATCTTTTGAAGAGATATTTCCCAGATTGGATTTACTAACGCTGTTCGACGATTGTGAAATTTAAGAGGATTTCAACGAGTTTCGTGGAGTTTGAAGGAGTAATAAACAGGCATAATGGGGATTTTGACGGATATTCCTGTTAAAAATCCGTTCATAAATCTGCTTTCTGTTAAGGATTAAGTTTATTCCTTGCGTTTAGCTTTGACTGGTATGATGCTTGTACTACCCTTATAATAAAATTATTTTGTGCCATTTTTTAAATATCAAATACATCATATTTCTCTGCACAAGACAAATAGAACTTGGTTCTAAAAAGGAATTTCCATTCAATATTAGTATAAACAAATAAATCACAACGTAAAATCTTGCGCAAATAAAATATCGTAAACAGGTAATTGTTTTAGAATTGCTTAGAAATCATCTTCATCAGTGCGAGCAAGCCTAGCGTTGAACGCCAAATGAGAACTTGACGAAGTTACGCAAGCAAAATAGCTGAACGACAGAACCCAGTATAATAGCTCCACCTAGACTGACGAAAGATAAGTAGAACGGGAAAAAATCAATAAAATGCAGAGAATATGAACGGTCCCTGTAGATGCTTCCCCCACTGGGTTCCGTTCTAAATTGGGTGGCACACTTCCCGGCCGTCCAATTAGTTACCTTACACCTTTCTGGTAGGTCGGACGGTCTGGGTCTCAACAACAACAACAACGCTGTGCGGTGTAGGAAAATAAGGAGTTATATTTTATTGCGGGTGACGATAGCAAAGAATAGATAGTATATATATATATATATATATATTCAAATAAATTGGACTGAGACATTATATACTCTAAAACAAAAAAATCGACACACCAAGAAGGAGTTATCCGATTGTAATGAAATTTCGTATGCAAAGACATTTTGAGCGAACATACAAATGAATAAAATTTGGTGTCCAATGAATAAATAGTGGGAGCTCCAGCGCATCGGAACTGCACATTCAGCAGGTGTATATCTGGGCAGGTGTATATCTGCATGTGGGTATGGTCTGGGGTGTCATCTCCTTTGATAGCCAGATCCCTTTGGTAGTAATTTCTGGCACACTGGCAGCACAGTGGTACGTAGACAACATTCTACGACCGGTTGCGTTACCGTTTCTTTTGGGACACTCCGGACTTACTTTTCAACAAGATAATGCCTGGCCGCACACGGCACTTGTTGCTATGAAATGTCGTCAAGCTTGCCCAACACTTCCTTGGCCAGCTAGTTCTCCTGATCTCTCTCGCATAGAGCACATTTGGAACGTTATGGGAAGGCGATTGTAACCATCCCGGAACGTCGACGATTTAGCCCGACAGTTGGAGACAATTTGGCAAGTCCTTCCGCAGGAAACCATCTGTGAACTTTATCAGTCTATGCCACGCCGAGTGACATCTTGCATCCAGGCCAGACTAACGCCTTATTGACTTCCTCCCTTTTTATACGGTCAAACTCTAAATCAGTAAATTGTTCTCAAATTTTAAGAGTTTCTTTTTCAATGTATGTTCTTCACATCCACCAATTTTTATAACAATCGGACAACTCCTTCTTGGTGCGTCGATTTTTTTGTTATAGAGTGCATATATACAGATTTTTAAGTCTGTCAGAAATATAATATAGAATCATAAGTTCTTAGAATCATAAATTCTTAAATAAATTACCAGTGAACATTTTGAATTTAAATATGTTTGGAAAATCAATTATATAAACTCTATATCGAACTCTATACAATTGCATGAGAAAATAAAAATATTATTTATTATTTAATTTATTATGCTATAATTATATTAAAAGAATAGAATAAGTAAAATAATGTCATTAGATTATTATTTTAATTCCATCTCAGCATATGAATCTATCCCTGCGAATTAAGCTTGTTATAAAAGTTTAGAACTCAGCAACACAACGGAATCCAGGTTCATAATATGTTTGCCAGGATAAGTTAAACGTATTTGCACAATTCTGTGTTCCGGACCATTTAACAATTTAATCTGCGTGAGGATATTAATTGGAAAAGTATTTAAACGGGACTGATATTTTGAAGAGGTATTCCTCAGATTGGATTTGCAGAGACTATTTGACGATTGTGAAACGTAAGAGGATTTCAACAAGTTACAGGAAGTTTCAATGGCTGCTCAGAGTAGTCATTCAAATCTCCGATTTAAGAAGTTTGAAGATAAGGAAAATAATTAATTATATACTATTTTGAAGTTTAAATGTCAGAACAAGAAGCAATGGGAGAGTGGTGCTCCATTTAAATTTGGAGGTACTTAGATTTAGTACTAGTTGTACACCCGTTCCTCATACGAAATATTTGCTGTGGACTTTCAATACCTGTAGACTTCCTTTGCAAAATTTTATAGTAATGGTCACAAAAAGGAAAGGAATCCTTCCATTTACCACAAGTACAATAAATTTAGCACTATAAAAATATAATAATTATAAAATTATAAAAATACTATATATTTTATTCTTGGAATAGTCTACACAAAACTGATGGTAAAATAAACTTACTATTTTATGCAGGTAATAATTCATATTAATCTGCAGGAAGTAAATAATACCCCGTTACTACCACTCAGCAGAAAACAAATAATTAAAATTTTGCTATTGCTAAACAAATACATACAAATATATAGTAGAAATATATGACAGAAAAAAAAGAAAAACTTAAATGCATAAAATAACATTACCATTCTTTTACTATTGACTGTAGATAAAAAAGGCTTATTTTTTGTTCCGTTAATTTATGAAATTTTCATGATTTTAGAGATAGAGGGACAAAAAAGATGAGGTCCCGTTACCGGATTTTGATTTACATTTATTGTACAGAAGCTCAAAATACGATTGGGTAGCGTTAGTTTGGAGACTCAAATAATAATCAGGTCGTCCCATTTATTTGAATGGTGCTACACTCTATAACAACAAAAATCGACGCACTAAGAAGGATTTGTCCGATTGTTATAAAAATTGGTGGATGTAAAGAACATACATTGAAAACGAAACACTTAAAATTTCAGAACAATTTACTGATTTAGAGTTTGACCGTATACAAAGGGAGAAAGGTTTGGTCTGGCCTGGATGCAGGATGTCACTCGGCGTGGCATAGACTGATAAAGTTCACGGATGGTGTCCTGCGGAAGGTCTTGCCAAATTGTTTCCAACTGTCGGGCTAAATCGTCAACATTCCGGGATGGTTACAATTGCCTTCCCATAACGATTCAAATGTGCCCTATGGGAGAGAGATCATGAGAACTAGCTGGCCAAGGAAGTGTTGGGCAAGCTTGACGAAAATTCATAGCAACACGTGCCGTGTGCGGCCGGGCATTATCTTTTTGAAAAGTAAGTCCGGGGTGTCGTAAAAGGAACGGTAACACAACCGACCGTAGAATGTTGTCTACGTACCGCTGTGCTGTTAGTGTGCCAGAAATGACTTGCAAAGGAGTCTGGCTATCAAAGGAGATGGCACTCCAGATCATACCCACCTGCCCAAATATACACCTGCTGAATGCGCAGTTCCGATGCGCTGGAGCTCCCACTATTTATTCATTGGACACCAAATTTTATCCATTTACATGTTCTCTCAAAATGTCCTTGCATACGAAATTTCATTTCAATCGGACAACTCCTTGGTGCGTCGATTGTTTTGTTATAGAGTATATATAACGTCTCAGTCCAATTTATTTGAAGGCTCCTACAACGATTGGGTTACTTTCAAAGTGTGGTAACAGTCAGATGGAGATAAAGACAGACAGAAGAGCAAGTGAACTCTTACATTGTAAGTGGGACACCAACAAAATTATCCATCAACATTTTATGAAATTTGGTGTTCAACCATTTGCACGTAATGATGAGACAAACAAACAGTATATTTGTACATATTTTTTAGGCCCTTTCACATCATAGTGAATATAGGAGTGAAAAAAACGTATCTTATTTTAATCACATCTAACAAACGAACCCACATAACAACTGCCTTAATTCTACAAAATTGTATACAATTCGGAAATAATTTAATCATTCTACTGATGCATTCAATGCATCCAAGCGTCAATACTTGTGTGTGAATACATTTGCGTCAATACGCACTATGTTTATTTTATTTCCATTTAAAATACGAATTTCAAACAATTTTTTTCTGACTATTACATTTTAGGGAATTATTATTATCCATAGGATCAATATTATTATTCACATTATTATCCATAGGATGCTAGATGTCGATCGCAGTTCGTAATTTTTTGAGCTCGGAAAATCGTTTATTTGATAAACTTTATTTTTAAATTGACAAAATTTCGACCGAATTTTTAAATTTAAGTACATAACTTTTAAACTAATTAGTGTTTAAAAAAATGTCAAAATGAGACCAGGAAATTCCCCCGGAGTTCATCTACCACTTTTAGGATGTCAAAGGCTTTGATTTTCCATTACAGACGACACAGACTACTTTTTTATTAATCAAGAAGATAAATACATAAATTATTCACCCGTTTATTATGTATAAATTTTGAATAGCGTGAATTAAACGGCGCTGCTTACATTTTGTTTACAGCGTAGATTTCAAAACAGTTTACTATTAATTTCCCTTGAGATGCAAAGGAAAAGTGCATAACCGGATTTAAAATGTTTGCATAGAGCTTATGATATTTTAACGGACGGGAACACATTTTAAATTAACTGACATGTCACAAGTTACTGGAATAAATATGAAATTCTCGCAATTTTATATTCGATTAGTGATGTATAATTTCAAAATGTTTTGCAACATGTTTGTAAATAAGTATGATCTAATTATAGATTTTAAATTGGTTGAAAGGTATATTTTGTAGCTGAAGAAATTATTTCTTTATTTCATGTAAAACCCATTTTCTTTCATGAACAAAATTAAAATTAAATACGTATAAATGCATATTTTTATTTTATTTCATTTTTTAAACTTTATTTATACTTTCTAGATATTTAGTGATTTTTTTTTATCCTAAATATACTTCATTTTGATGAATATATAAAACAAAACAGACGAAAACAATTTATTCTGTAAAGTCATTTGATGTCCACATCAGATTTTTTTTTATTGGAACAGTTTAGAATTCTGTCAAATCATGGAGCAAATAAAGAACAGCAAATAAACACAGAAAACGAAGTATTAGCAATATCAGGAAGACAGTTAATCTTAAAGTATTTTTCCGGAACACACACACTTGGTAAGTGATCATGAAAGATTTTCCCTTGTTTTCCTTTTCTATTAATTTGTCGAAGATGCACATTCCAAATTGACTTATTTTGAGCCGGTTATCAAAGATAAATTCTATTCCTGCCATGTATAGGTATATGAGTACTCACTTAAGTAACTCACTTTAAGTTTTTTTTTTTTCTTTTATGCCATTTATATATCGGAATTTACTACATCCACCTAATAAAAGAGAAGGAGTTGAAAAAGGGTGAACACGAGAGATAGAAGGAGAGAAAAGTAAAGAGAGTGATACAGAATAAATGGAGAAGATAGTCTAAAACTAAGAGAAAAAAGAGTGGAGAAAGAGAAGGAAAAGGGGGAATGGAGGGAAAAGAGAAAGGTGAGTAGAAAAAAGAAGTAAAAAAGAATGAAAGTGATAAGGAGGACATAGGGGAAGAAGGAAGGAAAAGTTAGCATGGGGCATGGAAAGAGATAATAAGGTGATAGACTGGGTGAAGGAGAAAAATAAAGACAGGAGAGTGATACAGAAGGAAAGTGATACAGAATTTGGTGAATGAGATGTAGTTTAAAACAAAGATAAAAATTAGGAGAGGTAGGAAAAAGAGAAAGCTTAGTAGAAAATAGGACGTGAAATAGAATTAGGGTGAGGAGGAGGAGAGAGAGGAAGAAGGAAGGGGAGGTGAGCTAGAAGGAAAATAGTGCAAGAAACAGAGTGAGATGAGAAAATGGGAGAGAATGAACATGGGGGAGAAGAAGGAAAAGGAAAAAAAGAGAGAGAGGAGATATGGAAAGAAATCAGAGAGACAAGGGAGGAAAGAGAGTTTGAATCGGAGAGAAAGAGAGTAGGAATTTGAGAGAAAGAGAGTATGAATTGGAGAGAAAGAGAGAGACGGAGAGAATGAGCATTTCTTCTATATGTCATCATACTTAGAAAATATTTTCAAAATTTTTGTGAGAATTGGACGATAATTTAACTGCCTTCTGAAGACATTATAGGTTGTATTCTTTATTGCATATTAAATACCATACACTTAAATTCTCTCTCTGTTTGTATAATAAACGGCTCAACATAAAACTAATGACCATTAACGGAACATATGTTGGCCCCTCACCCTGCAAATTACCTCTTAATTGCAATTCGCACAGAAGCATTTTATGCACCATTTAAGTATAAAGCATTTTAAGGTACTTTTTTTAAAATAAATGTGCTGATATATGTTTAGACTATATTTTAAAACATTTTCGTCAAACTTTATTATTAAACGTTTTCAAGGAATCAGTTCTTTATTGAAATATGACAAGCAACTAAATCATTAGACAAAATTTAGTTTTCAATCTTTTTATAAATAGTTATACGAATATTTTAAAGCTCTACGATATAATAAGGACACACATTATTTGTTAATGAAATGTTAAAGTTACCCAATAGATTAATTTCTTTAAATTTGTTTATGTATATAAAACTCGTTGCATATTCTGATGTGTAAATTCTTTATGAGCAAATTTTCTTCTAGTAAGAACTTATACTAATTTCGAAAAAAAAATCAAGTTAAAATAAATACATTCAATTTTATTATCAACCCAGTTTGTGAGAGTTTATACAACAAAAAAAAAAACAAATCAGTAGATTGTAAAATTGGATTTAAATCTATATTGGGATTCAAAGCTGTTTGAGTTATATATTTCTTTCACCTCTCAAAAAACTATTCATATAACTATCGTTTGTTTATTTTAAGAAATACAATCAACTAGCGATAGTACTAGCAAAGCCACCAACAATAATACATTATTTGTGCAACTATCAAATATTTTGATCAAATAAAATATTTTGATCAAATAAAATATTTTGATCGAAACATTGAAAAAACACGTCCTTTGAATGTTCAATTTATGTCAACATTTTGACTGGAATTATTGACTCTCACGAAAATAAACTGTCAAAAATAATTAGATACCCGCATATGTACATTGTTAAAGTGTCACCATCCATGCAATATTTATTGTTGAAAGGAATTCCGGATATTTTTATGATATCTGACTGCGTTCTTTGAGAAAAACTGTTTACTTCTCTTGTTGAATACATGCAAAATGCAACCGCTGTTCTATGTATATGAATTCTAAATAAATAAATATGTTATATTGGTTTATTACTTTCCCTGCAATACATGGTAATGCATAAGGAAAGTATTGGAATCATGTCGAAAATCGCAACTCGAGTTTTTTTTTCGACAGCTCTATACGTTTCAAGACTTCTAGAATACGAAACAACCATGTTTAGCGTGACGTCTGTGTGTGTGTCTGTTTGCCTGTCTGTCTGTGCAGATTTTGTATCCACTCTAACTAAAAAATTAATTGCCGAATTACAAAAAAATTTGTAGGTAAGTCACTTGTAGGCGAATCTGGTGGTGATTAGTTTTGGGTATGATTTGGAATAAAAGAACCCGTCGTTTTTTACGAAATGGCCCGCAAAAGTCTGTATCCACTCTAGCTGAAAAACTAATTTACCGAATTTCACAAAATTCGGTAGATAAGTAGCTTGTGGGATACTCTGGTGATGATTAAATTTTGGTACGCTTCGGAAATAAATAACCTGTCTTTTTTTGCCAAATGACCCGAAAAAATCGTCAAAATCTAAAGTAAAAATTAAGTATGCTTAAATATATCCATTAAATGCTTGTTTTAGACGTATTTTTTTTAAGAATAGAATAAGACCAACCCCATTACACTAGGACTAGCCGTTCTCGAGATATTTCAGTTTTTTCGTATTTTCTCTACGCCACCTTAGAAAATAAGTCCAGTTACCAAACGAGAATAAAAATTGAATTAAAAGTGAATTAAATTTAATTAAAATAAAGAGAACGTGGATATAAGTCTGCAGAGAAAATCATGTGCTGCCCACATCAGATTTCTTATATTAGTAATCAGATGCAATGGATTTAAATTATTTAACTTTTCCTGAGACTACAAATTAAATATTAGGAGCATTTTTGAATGTTAAAATTGGCCGAGAGCCTATATTTCGTACTTGAAATGTAACAGTTTACAAAATAAGATACCTAAAATGTTCTTAAACGATATATATAAACTCAAACACAACTTCTCTTTACAAAGTGTCTGGCCAATTGCAATCGGAGAGATATATCAAAATAGGTGTTGCCATTCCTCCTTTTTCGAGAGATATTAAAAATTTCTATATTAAAATGGATGCAAAAAGTTATAACCTTTTCCTACATCTATCAATTAAAATAACCTGTGTTATTAAACTACTAGTGAGACTCGCGGGCATTCTGCCCTTAAAGTAATAAACAAAAAACAAACAGGAAAGTCTCCTACTTTTGTTGAGTTTGTTTACCGAGGTGAGTTGTATATCTCAAATAAAAATTTATAAGATGATAAGAAATAAAAGAACATCATGATCTCACTTTCGGTATATGATGTCGTGCGCTCACAAAGTTCTATGGTTTTCTCACAGTCTTTTGCTGTGAAATAAGTATAGTCATTGCATTATGTAGGGCACATTATGGACTCACATTCAGTATCGGATGCCATACGCTCGTAAAGCTCCAGAGTTCATGAAATGTTTATCCGTGATTGAAACACGTTTGGCAACATTTTGTATGCCTGCTTTCTTCAAGAAAGTACCCAAAAATTGTAATTATCTTATATCATTCTTTTTTGGAATAAGACTAATACAATGTATTTCAATGAATAAAAGTTGAAAGAGAAATAATAAATCCAATCCTGTAGTGAAAGTCATGTGCGGCTTACACCAGACTATTGAGATAAAATAATTACATTATAAATTAGTTTGGTTAAAAATATGCAATTATATTCATTTACTAAGATATTTCTATAAGCAAGAAAGTGTTAAATGGATAATACATCACAACCAATGGTCCCTACTTTTGCGGACATTGCCGCTCGTCTGAACGGTGTAGGTGATGAGATGATTCGTAGGCATAAGACTTATTAATGCAGAGATTTTATAACTTTTCTGTTAGAAGTAATGTAACTTCTATCGAATCTAGAAAACGGTAGAGAGAGTTTTCAGCTTCGCACACCCGTAATAAAATTCTAAGCACTCAGAAATACCTTTAAGAAACTTTCGCCCTATAATGAGGCATTGAATGTAGGCACAAAAAATTCATATCTAAAATCCTTACTTTAAACATTACTAAATAAAAATAAATTTTAAATCCTTAATTTAAACATTACCAAATAAAAATAAATTCTAAAATTCTTATTTTAAACATTACTAAATAAAAATAAATTCTAAAATCCTTACTTTAAACATTACTAAATAAAAATAAATTCTAAAATTCTTGTTTAAACATTACTAAATAAAAATAAATTTTAAATCCTTAATTTAAACATTACTAAATAAAAATAAATTCTAAAATCCTTACTTTAAACATTACTAAATAAAAATAAATTCTAAAATCCTTACTTTAAACATTACTAAATAAAAATAAATTCTAAAATCCTTACTAGGAGGAATATTGTGTTCACTGATCAAATCTTTGCATGTATCGTACGAACGATCAACAATGACCGGGAAACTATAGTCCACGGGTGGTGATGAATGATCAGTACAGAGTACTTTATTTCTTATGTATTGAATGCGTCACACTGTACATATATTTCTGTTAAGTCCTTCTACATTTTAAAGCCCGCTTTAACAGCATAGAATTAAATACAAACTACAATTTTCGGTCATCGTATATCGATAACGTAGCCTCGTTATTCACTCTAACGTTTCACAGTTTCGAAAAATTGCGTCAATTAAAATATTCTGTTGTCTCAACATCTGTCATTCTAGAAAATAGCCAGAACTGAATTCTCTCATTCCTAACACCTGCGAGGTTCGGCGAGAAGAATATAAATAAACATTTTAATATTTCCGCATTCAAATGCGTCGGCCTGCTTCGTTTTACTCACAAATTATTCTAAACCTTCGCCGTACGTAATGTTCGTGGTCTCCGATTTTCGTGCAAAGCTCCGGTAACCATCTACGTAAAGGAACTTTTATTTGAATTAATGAAATACTAAGTGAGCTGCAGCGACATTAATATCTGGCTCTTCGCTCAGTTGGGATTTCAAAACAGCAAATGACGTGTAATATAAATGTGTTGCTAATTCGCAACCGAGAAATCGTTATTAAAAGTAATTTAGAAACATGTTATTCTCTGACGTCAACAAAAGCAATAGAAATGAAAATGAAAAGAGATGAAATTTTATTCATGTAAAAACTTTAAAAGTTTAACATTTTTAAGGATCAAAATTGGCACACAAATTTGCATTTTCTCACATTTATGCCTTTGGATATAAATAGAAGATTGTTGCAAAGTATTTCTGATATCGTGGATGTATTAGTAACAAACAAGGAGGAGTGCGATTCTCAGGGCGACTAACTCTATCAAAAAACATAAAACTGCTGCTTGTGAGAATAACACAATAAAAATACTTAATTAAAGAAAGTAGACACATGAAAATTAAGTGGCAACAACTGTCTCAAGGGATCTTTCTTCATCAGATCCAAACAGTGTCTTTATTTAACAAAAGCCAAGCAAGAACTGTCCGTTTGTTAAGCAAATACACTGTTTTAACCTGATGAACAGAGATCAAAACTTCCTCAAAATAATTGTTGTCGCGTAATTTACGTATGTCTACTTTCTTTAAGGACCGACGTGGTTGTCGAGTGGTCAAGGCAAGCGTTTCCGTTGCAATCGCTCGACCGCCACGTTATGTGAGTTCGAGCCCTACGTAAGGCATGGATGTTTGTGTTGTGAGCGCAATGTGATCCACCCCCTGTTGTGAACCTGGGGCAACGTCAATGGACGGCTAAATGGTTTAGACTCTGGCCGCTGTAATAAAGGCGAATGACGAAGGTCAACGTGCCTGGCCATTTGAAAAAAAAAACTTTCTTTAAGGAAGTATTATATGTGCTAAACAAATTCTTTATTAAAAGTATCAGTAAGCGTAAAAAAGAACACAAATAGCTCTGTAATTGTATTAGAAGGTCACTAAACGACTGTCAGATACATTAAAGAGCAACTTGAACTCAACACATTCACAAAACCAAAGATTCGATTTTTAAGGCAGTGAGGTATTCCCAATTAACTTTGAATCGAATCACGTCTACGTATTTTAACAACGATAACCAACTTATTCCCTTTATTGAATGTTTTGGACAAATAATCCGTAATCTTTTAAATTCTTAATACGTTGAGCGCGAAGCTGTGCTTGCTTGCTCTACCTACCTTTCATGCGGCACACAGTGGCGATCGCTCATCAAGGTGTTCGGTCATGAAGTATAAACAGAAGATAACACACACGTCGAGGTGACGATTGTATAATTCACTGTCAGTTTCGGCTATGCGAATAGCGCAGCCAATTTAGAAGTATGAAAAATATAAACAAAAGAATAATGTGATGGAATGGTAAACGGGTGACCACCAAGAGACAGTCAGTTAGAATACAGACACGAAAGACCATTTGAGCTGAGAAAATTATAGTTCGTTGCTTCTGTGATATTCAAAGATGTCTTTCACAAAGTAATTTCCACAGGCATTATTTTCGAAAATATTTGTTCCTCATAATACCGAAAAGTTCACTGTCAGTCCCCACGGACTGACGCCGCACTTAACGTGTTAACCAATCTATAAAATCGGAGAGGATCCAAAGCACGCTGAAAGTTGCTAAGTTGGTTTATTTAAAAAAAAATTGTCACCGAGGTCAAGTGATCCAAAATTTCAAACAATAGTTGCCAAACAATGGTAGTCTGTAGTGTTAGTCCAAACAATGGTTGCCTGTAAATGTTGTTTTTTAATGTGAATAACATCTATGGTTGAGGTTTCTTTGGCGGAAAACAGAGCGTTATGAAAAATGTAAACATTTTGGGCGCTTAAACCACGAATCTAATAGATACAAATGTAAATAATGTTTCTTGTTTTGTTGAAAATAGGATCCAGATTATGCATATATAAAAATAATTTCAATATTTTAATATTTTGAACTGTTTTTCGAAAAAACACAAAAAAGTAGCTCTCTGAGCGAGTGTTTGTTTCATTTTTCTAAATTTCGCTGGAAATATATAGTAAAATATAAAATATGGATGTAAATAAAAAACGACAAAAATATGTAATAGAAAATTTACTATTAAAATCTATATTACTTTAATAAAATTTCTTATAGGTTTTGAATAATCGTCTTGTTAAGTCGAAAAATATTGAAAATGTTCCGTTTTACGCGTTTGTAATGCTTAATCTCAAAAATAAAAGAGCTAGCTTTGAACAATAAGCAAGAATTTGTGTCACTTTAAAAGCCCTTAAGTCTATATAATTGAATTTTGGATCGTGCTCTATTTTTTTGAAAAAATTCAAAAATGTATCTGACCGAACGAGTTTTCTTTATATTTTTATTCGAAATATCTTTTAAACTATAAAAATTAGATATAAATAGTAAGCGACGAAAATATGTATAAGGGAATTTAGTTTTTAAATCTGTATTTGTTAAAAAAAAAGATCTTAGATTTCGAGTAATCGTCTTATCAAATTGAAGAAGTATGGAAAGTTGAGTTTTCTAGTTTGTATATATCTTAAAAACTAAAAGTGATAGCTATGAACAATAAGCAAAAACTTGTATCTCGTTGAAAGCCCCATTAGTGTAAATAATCAAATTTTGTATAGAGTTATTTTTCTTTCGATATTATAAAAGTTGGATTTTATTTTACAGAAATGCTATCCACGTAAAACCGTTTCGGCTCCATCGGAGTGCAACCACTGCCGATTTTCCCTCGGGGAAAGGCAATATACCGTAAATACATTTCTGGTATTCGTAAGAGTATTCCTCTGAGTGTAATTAGGAAGTCCACCCCGAAAAGCACATGTCTTGGCAGCTTCGCCATATTTGTCTCTAGTCGAATAAAACATTCCCTCATACTTGAATAATAAAATATATTATTACCAACATGATTGTGCTTCAAAATAAATGAAACTGGTGTTTGAGAGAATATAACGTTCAATATTTCTTTGAAGAAATCAGGCATATGTCAGTACTATGGCTGCAATTGTTTCAAGGACGTTTTTAAGCCCCATTCCTCAGGCCAGAAAGAAGTAAGCGCCCTTAACAACCGCTAAGAACGAACTGACAAAGGGCTGGTAAAGTGAAATTAAAATAGATCTAGAACACCCAAAGCAAAAATTTGCTAGCGGGCGGTGGTTTTTCTTTTCAATGGCTGATACAATAAAATAGGGAATTCTCGCTTTAGGTTTTCTAGATCTATTTGAATTCCTTTTTGCATACTTTTCTTAGTTCGTTCTTAGAGGCTTTTAAGAGAGCACACTGTTACTGTTATAGTATGTTCGGGAAATTGTTTATTTGAACTAGGATATAGTTTATATTAAAAAAAAATAATCTTTATAAATCCAGTGGCAGCACTAAGTTGTTGCCAAAGTGCAAAAGAAACATTAAAAGAATTTTTGAAAATAAGTTTATGAGAATAAATAATCTGAAAAAGATACATTTTATTATTTTGATAATAATTGTGATTCAAGCAGAACTGAACACTAGATAAAATTGAAAATCTGTATATCAGTATACAAATCCACAATTTTGACATATTTTGTTTAAAATTTGGTATTGTAATTGTCTTCACTAAGGATAGCATCCTGCACATTTCGAATTTCTAAACGCAGGGGATGTCATATTAATAAAAAATCTGATGTGGACATCACATGACCATCTCTATATAATGCAATGAATTTATTTCTTTCACAATGAAGAAATGATATATAAGATCTTCAGCACAATGTTTTTAATGTTCAATTGAGCATTTGCCGCTTTTCCGGTTGGCAATATGTAACATTATTTCAAAGTACCCCATTAGCTTATATTTTACGTTACTCTGACTTGACAATTACCAATATTGTTAGCATCTGCAACAAGCACTGTAGCCCATATATTAATATATTTTAATAATAAATAAATAAATTTGGCCTCATTTTTGTTAACTTAGGCTCATTTTTGTAATTTTAATCATATTTTTGTCTATCTAAGGCGAAAAATCGCCAAGTTGCTAATATTTAGCTAAATAAGAAAACAAGCTCACCAGATTCATCGCCAAGCGTCATATATAAACGGAGAGAGGAGCATTTCTTATACATAAATAACTGCTGGGGAATTGTTAGGCTTCAAAGCACAGAACTATTACAGCATATCTTCTCAAGGGAATGGAGCGAATTAGAACCACGAGAATGATGTTAACATATTTACCGCATAATATTACATTTGAAAAAGATTAGTTAATACTTTTTATTATTTTATCATTTTTTTGTAAATATATTTAAAAAAGTGCAATACTCCGAGAACGGCTTATGCTAGTGTTACTGCTTATGCTAAAGTTTGATTCAATCGTTTTCTAATGAAAAATTATATTAGAAATGATAATTTACATAACATTATTCAAGATTTCGATTTGATGATTTTTTTCATAATTTCAATCGAAAATTTAGGGGGGTCTTAAAAATCCATAAATCGTGTGAAAATATATCGTTTAAAATCTGAAGGTCTCGGATTTTTAAACACCGTATTTAAAGTTTAATTGCAAATTCAGTTAAAATACGGTCTTGTCTAAACATCTGTCATTTTAAGTATTTGCACGGTGCGCCAAGAAGAATGTAAATGAACATTTAGTATTTCCACTTCTAAATGTGTCCACCGAGCTCATTATACTAACAAATTCTAAACCTCAGCCATGCGTAGCGCTTCACGCTCCGCTATTTTCATTACAAGCTCCGGTAACAATTTACGCAAACGCACTTTTATTTGAATTAAATGGAATGCTAAGTGAGCTGCAAGTACATTTATGGATGGTTCAGCGTGGATTTATGGTGCAAAAATGGAAATAAGTGTGTAATTTAAATATCTTAATTTGTAATTGGTAAATAAATATTATAAATCTGATGTGGACAGTAAATGTTACTTTTCCTGCAGCCTCATTTTTAACACTTACCAACATAGTTGAAAAGTGTTTTGTATGACTTTGTTCATTCTGTCTGTCTGTTCGCACGATAACTGCCGTAAAAATGACTTTATCGAAATCAAACTTTAATATGATGTTCAGACGGTCTGTGGAGCATGTGGGAATAAATATAAATAATATGACTCAATTAGTTTTGGATTGAGCCCGGGCTGAAAACTTGAAATGCATTGAACCCTATGAGACCTGATATTTCAAAAAAAGGTTAAGCAAAGTTAAAATTCACAAATTGCTTAGAAAATTTTAGGAAATATTCAAATTATCCCATGAAATATATATAAAAAATATGAGCAAAATATGTTCGGCAGTTTTTTAAATAAAAATTTAAAAATTCTGATGTGGGAAGCACATGACATTCTATATATAATGCAATGAATATACTACTTTTACAGTAAAAAAAATATTAGTTTTATAGTTCTTATTTATATTATTTCCAAGATATAGAATTTTCGTCAATGAGTCGTCATTTTCCATGTCGTCATCATCAATCATTCGTCATTGATTTAGTGTCATTTTTATCCATTCGGCGAGTTTTTCGTTAATTTAGCAACATTTAAAAAAGTCGCCAAGTTGGCGACATTATACCAATTCGTCGCCAAAATCTCGCGAAGCGTTATGGACGAAGAAATAAGTTATTCTTACAGCAGATAAATTGGCAGGGTATTAGCGTTCAAATACAAAAGTATTACTCAAAGTATCTTTTTTCATGAATGGAACGAGCTAGATCCACGAGAATGATGTCACCAAATTTTTCGCATAGTATTACATATAAAAAGTAAACATGTTTTTCAATAGCAAATATTTTTTTTTATTTTATATGACTAGTTGATAATTTTTTTGAAAAATGTGCAATATCTCGAGAACGGTTCATCTTAGCGTTCTAAAATTTATGTCAAGCGTTTTCTAATGAAAAATTACATAAAAATGTCTATTTGCGTAACTATATTAGCGGTTTTGATTTTTTGACGATTTTTTCAAAATTTCACTCGAAAATTTCAGGAGGTTCTCTGAATATTCGATTGCATATAAAAACAATAGGCTTTCAGTGTTTACGGATTGTGTGTTTTGTACCAAATTTCGTTCGAATCGGTCCATTCGTTCGTCAGTTATCGTCTCCACAGGCTCACTGACACACACACACAAACACGCACACACACACACAGACATCACTTCAAAAATGTTTAATTCGTGATCAGGGATGCTCGAAACGTGCTCTCCCGTCGAAAACTCGAATTCGAATTTTCGACCCCGTCACAATACTTTCCTTACACATTATGTATATAAGGAAAGTAGTAATAACTACATCCATTTTATATGAAGAGATCACGTGACCCACTTTAAAATAAAATATGGCATCCATATTTTTTCCCAGTATCAAAATCGTGATTTTGAAAGTTATTTTAAATGTATATTTAGTATTGCATCCTTCCTAAAACCGCTTTATTTTTGCGTATTTTCTGTGCATATATTTTCGGTGCATTTATTTCTGTGCATCTATATTCTCAATCTTTGATTATTTCTACAGCGAAGCCCAATCTTAACATATGCAGAATGCAGACAAATCAAGCTGTTAGACGAGCTGTATAAGAATAGCTGAATTTTGCTGAATAACGCAATATAACTTAACTCTGGAGTCTGGAATAAAAGTGATATGTATGAAATATTCATTGATTTAACATATAGAAGCAGACGATTTTATGGCATTGCTTTTCTGATGTTTTAAGCATGGAGTTTTTATTAAGGATTATTTTATTAAGGATTATGGAGGATTATTTTTAACTCCATGGTTAAGTTTTTATATAAAATAAACTATTGTAGTACCGTTATAATTTTAAAAATATCAGCCCTGAATGTATCGCATTATAAAGATGTTTAAACAAAATTGCATTACAGTTGGAAAGTGCAATCAATGCATTTTGCATGATTGAACATTCTTATGATTTATTTATCTGCATTAATTTCACTGTTATCTCATTAAATTTGACATTTGATGCTATAATTTACTACAGTCAATTCGGCGACATTTCTTCAAAGATTCCAGGTTGGCGATTTTACGACGCATTTGTCACCAAATTTTCTCCAAATAGAAAGGGAAGAAATGGGTTTTTAACACTTTACAACATAGTTGAAAAGTGATTATGACTTTGTTCATTCATTCTGTCTGTCTGTTGTATCTGTCCGTTAGCATACTAACTGCCGTAAAAATGACTTTATCAAAATGAAATTTTAGTACAGTATTGTGGCAATTAATTGAGAAATGCTGTTTTTTTTTTATAAAATTCAGTTTTATTCAAGTTTTCTATGGATACATTTAAAACTAATAAGTGATATGACCTCCCCGAGACTTTATAACATCACAGACACGTTTCGGCATGGAATGTACTAGACTAGCACATGTAGTTTTAATTTCAACGTCTCTGAACCATATGTCAATAACGGCCGAAATTAGCTTGTCCATCGTCGTACAGTCAAATTTGTGAAGCCGTTTTTTGACAATAGCCCACAAATTTTCTATGGGATTCAAGTCTGGTGAATTCCCGGGCCAATCTAGTACTGTAATATTTTTTTTGAGCAGAAATTTTTGATTCGCTTCGAAGTGTGACATGGCGCGCTGTCTTGTTGGAAAACGCAATTTTCGTTCGGCCACAGTTTAGCCATGGTTGGAAGCACTTTTCGGGTCAATATGACTTCGTAACTGGCACTGTTAATCATTCCCTTTACGGGAACAAGAGATTCTGTCCCCAAAACGCTGAAACAACCCCAAAACATCTTTTTGGACGGATACTTGATTGATGTGGTGCTGATTGAGAGGTTCTCCTTGGCTCCTTCTCACGAACATAGATCTAAATTCCTGAACCACAAAATGTGTTTCGTCAGAAAAGAGAACTTTCTCCCAGTCCTTCTCAGTCCATGTTTTGTATTTCCGTGCCCATTCCAACCTTTTTTTCTTCATGCGAAGCGTCAGAAGCTGCTTTTTGTACGGTCGACGTGCTCTACGTCCGCGTTCTAACAGCCTGTATCGCACTGTTGAAGGTGCAATATCAACACCAGCTACCACCATGGACTTAGACAGGTCAAAACTGGTTAATCGAGGATTTTTAACACTCATTCGATGTAAAGTTTTGTCGTCACGAGTCGAAGTGGATCTTTTTCGGCCGCATCTTCCAGAGCGGTTGGTTCCAGCATTTCCTGAAACCGCTTCCAGATCCTCCCGACACTTGCTGTACTCACTCCACATATTTTACCTATTTCCTCGAACGTCTTAGAAGTGTGTTCTCTAAGCGCAATCACTTTAGCACGTGTTTCCGCGCTGATATCCATGACGCTAATGAGCCCCGCAACAACTGAGAAACTACTACTGCGGAACACCTGCCACCTGGCGGAGGAATTTGAACATCTGCTACTTACCAGGTGCATACGAACACCTGCTACTTTGATAAAAACTGCAATTTGAACTCTGAGCTAATTTGGAGTTCTTCTTCCTAAGCTTACGTGTGATAAAACGAAAAAAATGACATGTCTCAATTAATTGCCACAATCCTGTATGTTGTTCAGACGCTCTGTGAGACCTATGGGAATATAAATGAGTAATATCACCCAATTAGTTGTTTTGGATTGAACCCGGGTTGAAAAAATGGAATCCTATGGGGCATAATTTTTCAAACATTTTTTAAGCGAATTTAAAATTCACAAATTGCTTCGAAAGTTTTAGGAAATATTCAAATTATTCAATAAAATATATATAAAAAGTTCAGCAAAATATATTCAGTAGTTTTTTAAATAAAAATTAAAATAATAATTACACACTTTATATGAATAGATCACATTACCGTTATATGAAAAGATCACGTGACCCACTTCAAAATAAAATATGGCATCCATCTTTTGTCAAAATCGTGATTTTTAAAGTTAATTCCATATTTAGTGTTGTATCCGTCCTAAAACCGCTTTACTTTTGCTTAAAGTCTGTGCATCTACATACTGAAACAATTACAATATAATTGAATTTAAATGATTATCCAACTTTGATTATTTCTACAATGAAGCCTATTTTTCACTTATGGAAAACGTAAACACCAAAAGATGTAGAATGAGTTGTATAAGAATTGCTGCATTTCTTTAACGCAAAATTATTTAGCTCACGGAGTCTGCAATATAGCTGATATGAATGAAACATTCATTGATTTTACACAGAGAACCAGACGATTTTTTCATTTTCACCAGACGATTTCAAGTTTTAAGCATAGAGTTAAATTACTTGTACCTCCATGGTTTTAAGTTTTCAAATAAATCAAATTATTTTGGTATTGTGATGAATGAAAGGAATGAAAAAACGTTTGAATGAAATGCTGCTTTTTTTTATTCCTTTTTTTTAAAATTCAATTAACGTGACAACAACAGATCGAAATCCAGTTACAGTAGCCACACAAGCCTCCATGCCTTATTCGAACCCGAGCCCCCCAGACAGAAGCCGAACACGCTATCCACTACAACACCTGGGCTTTTATAGAGACAGCCAGGCGATTTATATTTCGATGACGTTATTTGAATAAAGTTCATTTGTTTTCGATGAAGATTCCAAATATAATAAATTATTGTAGTATTATGATAATTTTAAAAATATTTTCGAGGAATATATCGTATTTTAAAGATGTTTAAACCAGGCAATTTATATTTCAATTCCGTCATTTGAATGTTCATTTTTTTCGATAAAATTTTAAGTTAATTAAGTTAATATTTTAAGTTTTTAAGTCATAAACACTTTTTAATTATGTTGTAAAGTTTTAAAAACTGATAGTTAAAATCAGTACTTAAAATATTTGGAGTTGACTTTCATAAAACACGAAGCCAGTTCATAGAAGTTGGTATCCCCAATGGGAGCACGACCATAATTTTTGGAACGTCTCATATAGTTAGGTTGTATCACCCGCCAGTGTAGTACAACAGTCTGAGCCAAACTTCATATTTTAATTTATTTAAAATCTGAACCTATATAAAATATCAATCTCAGATTGAACGAGCTGACTATTTTCCTTCTTACTACCTATAGTCATGAACGTCTACCACTATACAAATTTTATAAAATATGTTTCTAACTTCCAAATTCTCATAAAATCTTAACAGAAATCGTCGAGTTTTCTTTCAAAGGCACCTCATTAAATGATTACCTAGGATGCATTACTGAAAAGCAAATTTTTTTGTTACGATTTACGTTTTGAATTGTTTACACCTCAACACAAAAGACATTAAATCGCAGTCTCCCGAGTTTCTTGAAGATTGTTCAGAGTAACTTTAAAAGAACATCTTTCGTTATTCCAAATGCTGCCCATTCTTAGTTCACATCGGCGAACGCGTTCGTAATGAAGGCAGAGTGTTTCTCTCTTGAGAGTTGAAGGTAGGGGAGGGGGAGAGATTTAGGATGCATTTAAATGAGAAATTCTCAATATTTAATGTCCACTGCTGTCGCGTTTGTCAATTCATGCGGAAATTTAATGCAGAAACAACAGTTTTAATATATCCGTCACACATAATGGAAATGAAATATGTCACAGATACTTATTGACGCATTTTATTTTATTTAAAAAACAATTAATGGGTTTTGAATTTTGCTTCATCAAATATATCAAAATCAAAATAAAATTATTTATTTCAAACATGGTTGTTACTTTACACAAATACAAATAAATACCTTTCTCACATACACATGATAATGTATGGAGAACGTATTATAGCTGAGTGGCGTTTTTGACCGATTTGTAAATTTTGGGCATCTTTTAATTTGAATCGAAAGTTGTAAATGTATATATGTATGTCTGTCTGTCTGTCCGCCAGTCTCTGAACGTGATACATGACGAAATAATTGATTATATTGAATGTATAATATGTTGGTACAATTATTTCATTCAGTGAATACCGTAATGTTATTGCTTTTCTCATATACATACAATAATATATAAGGAAAATATTGTAACGGGCTCGAAAATTCGAATTCGAGTTTTCGACGGGAGAGCATGTTTCAAACATCCCTGAATACGAATAAAACGTTTTTGAGGTGATGTATGTGTGTGTGTTTGTGAGTGTGTATATCAGTGAGTCTGTGGAGACGATATCTCACGAACGAATGGAGCGATTCGAATGGAATTTGGTTCACATTTACAATCCGTAAATACTAGAAGCCTATTGTTTTTAAATGCAGTCGAATGTTCAGAACCCCCCTAAATTTTCGAGTAAAATTTTGAAAAAATCATCAAAAAATCAAAACCTTTAATAAAGTTACTCAAATAGTCATTTCTTATGTAATTTTTCCTTAGCAAACGATTGACATAAACTTGAGAACGGTAGAATTAACCGTTCTTGAGATATTACAGTTTTTTCAAATAAAATTATACAAAATCATATAAAATTTAAAAAAAATATTGTGAAATATGTTCACCTTTTATATGTAATATTATGCAATAAATTTGTCAACAATATTCTCGTGGATCTAGCTCGTTCCATTCACGAGAGTAGAGACTTTGGATAATGCTTTTGTATTTGAACGTCAATAGCCATTTATTTACTAAAAGCAATTTTTATTGCAAAGCAATAAAAATTTATTTACTACATATGATGCCAGACATGTGAAGCTATAGAAAATTATAACAACATAGGAAAAGTTAAAAAGCTCGTGCAATACACGTGCAAATAACCTGATCTACGTACTGATTGTTCAAAATGTCCATCATCAACGACGATGCATATTTCGATTCGGAACAAAACTGAATCTTGTACAGTATGCATAATCGCAGGAGTTACAGAATTACAGCCTTGACGATGCGTTTCTTTACCAAGACTGATTGTACCAATTAGAGTTTTGCACTTATTAAACAACGTTGCTTCATTTGTCAGTTGGACGTTTCCGCATATCTGTGAAACTCATTATCTTATCGCCTGCCCCGTGCTAACAAGAAAAACCATGGCGCACGGGTAAAGAAGTGGAGGGGTCAAATAAAGACTTTTTACTCTCCTTATAAAATGTATAAGGAAAGTATTGTGATGGGGTCGAAAATTCGAATTCGAGTTTTCGACGAAAGAGCACGTTTCAAACATCCCTGATCACGAATCAGGCATTTTTGAGATGATATCTGTGTGTGTGTGTGAGAGAGTCTGTGGAGACGATATCTCACGAACGAATAAAGCGATTCGAATGAAATTGGGTACAAAAATCACAATCCGTGAATACTGGAAGCCTATTTTTATACGTAATCGAATGTTCAAAACCCTCCTAACATTTCGAGAGAAATTTTGAAAAATTATCAAAAAATCAAAACCTTTAATAAAGTTTCGTAAATAGACATTTCTTATGTAATTTTTCCTTAGAAAACGATTGACATAAACTTTAGAATGCTAGCATTAACCGTTCTCGAGATATTGCATATTTTTCAAATAAATTTATCAAAAAATCCCATAAATTAAAAAGAAATATTAACTGTTGAGAAACATGTGCACTTTTCATATGTAATATCATGCGATAAATGTGGTGACATCATTCTCGTGGATCTAGCTCTTTCCATTCATGAGAAAACATACTTTGAGTAATACTTTTGTATTTGAACACCAATAGTCATTTATCTGCCATAAGAATAACTTATTTCTCCGTCCATAACGCTTGGTGAGATTTTGGCGACGAATTTAGTAGAATGTCGTCAACTTGGCGACTTTTTAAATGTTGCCAAATTAACCAAAATCTCGCCAAATGGAAAAAATGACGCTAAGTTAATGAAAATGACGACTTATTGTCGATAATTCAATATCCTGTCAAAAATATAAGTATCTACTATAAGAAAAACCTATTTTCTTTTACTGTAAAAATAGTAAATCCATTGCATTATATAAGGAAAGTCATGTGTTGCCCACATCAGATTTTTACGATTATGACGATTTGTAATTTGACAATCTGTGTGCTTTAAATTTAAGACATTAAAATATGAGCGCATAAAAGCATTCGAATGTTTTTTGTTTTACTTCAGAGTGCACATACTTTAACGCACATAGAAGTATAAAGCGCATCTGTTACAAACTTCATATGCAGAACTTGACGGAAGCTCAGCGAATGCTTCTGTAAATGAAGTAAAATGTCTTTGGAGTTGGAGGACACATTTCTGGTTACTTCCTAGAGATAAATATTTAATACCCACTCAAATTGTCACGGACTCATTTTACAAGATTTTAAAGCAGAAACATGTTTTAATATCATTCATACACAATGCATGAGGTGTAACTTGAATAATTCCTGATGTCCTAATCTCTGACATATAACTTTAAATTATTCTAATGTTAGTTAATATTGAGAATATTATTTATTTTTAGTTATAATTAGAAGTTAAGTTCCTAGTGAGGGCATAAATTTATGTTATCGATTCTCTCCCAGCTGCCCGACTGCAGTACTGGCGCTTCAAAAATCATCCTCGAATATATACGAACCACTTACCCTTACCGATTAGCATTATTAGTTAATAGATAGTCCTTAATGAAACATACTTACTATACTACTTTCTCCAACATTCCCAAAGCTATCAATATCACGAATGTTTGCCAATTTTGTCGCCTATATTATCTGTATGTCGCTGTCTATCTGTATGTCGCAACATACAGATAGACATTGGCGATGTTGTTTTCAGAGGCAAAACCTAGATTCAGGATCAGAACTTTTTTCTCCCCTTTACGAAAAGTATTAACTAAAATTACAGCAGCAAAAAATTGTCAAGATATTAAAGCAATATTCATATTAAGTACATGATAATGCAAAAATTACTTTTTTTATATTTACCACAGGCATTAGAACTAGGGGCATGTATCAATGAAGAAAGCGAACAGGGTCAATAGTGTACTTAAAATGAATTAGAACAATATTTTTAGGTACATGATGACACAAAATTATTTTTTTATACTTATCTCAGAAATTAGAAACAGGGGCATGCATCAATGAAGAAAACGAACCGGGTCAGTAGTGTACTTAAAATGAATTAATGCAATATCCCTTGTAAGTACATGATAACACAAATATAAATATTTCTTATATTTATCGCAGGCTTTAGAACCAAGTATCATGTATCAATGAAGAAAACGAACAGGGTCAATGGTGTACTTAAAAGGAATTCAAACAATATTCCTTTTTAAGTACATGATAATTCTAAAATTTAATTTTTCTTAAATTAATCGCAGACATTAGAACCAGGGGCATGTATCTATGAAGAAAACGAACAGAAACAGTAGTGTGCTTAAAATAAATTAAAATAATATTCCTTTAAGTACATGATAACTTTTTCTTATATTTATCGCAGGCATTAGAACCAGAAGCATGTATCAATGAAGAAAATGAAGAGGGTCACTAGTGTACTTAAAATTAATTAAAACAATATTCCTTTTAAGTACATGATAACACAAAAATTATTGTTTTTATACTTTTCGCAGGCATTAGAACCAGAGGCATGTATTCATGAAGAAAACGAACAGCGTCAATAGCGTACTAAAATGAATTAGAACAATATTCTTTTTAAGTAAATGATAACTCAAAAGTTATTTTTTAAATACTTATCGCAAACATTAGAACCAGGAGCATGTATCAATGAAGAAAACGAGTAGGGTCACTAGTGTACTTAAAATGAATTAAAGCAATATTCATTTTAAGTACATGATAATATTTTCTTATATATATCGCAGGCATTAGAACCAGGAACTCGTATCAATAAAGAAAACAAACAGGGTCAAGGGTGTACTTAAAATGAATTAAAACAATATTCCTTTTAAGTACATGATAATTTTTTCTTATATTTATCGCAGGCATTAGAACCAGGGACTTGTATCAATAAAGAAAACGAACATGAGCAAGGGTGTACTTAAAATGAATTAAAACAATATTCCTTTTCAGTACATGATAACACTAAAGTTATTTTTTTCTTATACTTATCGTAGACATTAGAACCAGGAGCATGTATCAATGAAGAAAACGAGCTAGGTCCCTAATGTACTTAAAATGAATTAAAGCAATATTTTTCTTAAGTACATGATAGCACAAAAATTATTTATTTCTTATACTTATCACAGACATTAGCAGGCCCGGTTTAAGGCGTGGGCGGCGTGGGCAATTGCCCACAGCGGACGAATTAGGGGCGGCCATTTGGAAGTGAAATTAGGTGTAGTAAGAATGACTTTTGTGGTCGTATTAAAAAAATATTTCGAAAATGAACCAATTTTATGCCACTTTAATATAAATGAATTTACCTTTTTAGATAGTATTAAAATATAAAAAGGATAAAATCGTTTTTCTCCCATAATTATACCTTTTTCGAAGCAATGTACAGTTCTGCTTGAAAGTACGTGCGCTCAAACACTTGGGAGATTACCAGATTTTAAACAATTTGCAGCTGGGTGCAGCCTGCAATCCCCTTCGACCAGAGATATAAGACCCAAGGTTACTATATCTATAAGGTTGCGCCACTTCAGCTCTAGCCAATGAGAGCACGTAAAGACGCAACGTCACTTGGAGTTAAATGTCAGGAAGGGCCCGGTAGACTCCAATGTTAAAGGATGCTAACGAAATTAATTTAATCATTTTTTTTAATTTAAAATATGAAATAAATACTCAAATAACATTAATTTTACTTGAACACAACTTAAATATGCAGTACAGGGTTTTTTTGGAAGGGTATATATATAATAAAACTGTATTTCCCTTTCTGAAAAATATAAATCATCTGAAAGTTTCGTTTCGCTTTTTGAAACCAGTCAATGTTATTACAGAAGGCGATGTTATTTTTAATTAATTTTGTTTTAAATACACGAATTTACAGAAATATGTTCGGAAAGTTTTTTAAACATGCAATCATTCTAAAATTTTCATTATGCACAAATAAACATCGCGTAATTTCTTTCTAAATGCATATAAAGTTATTTTCGATTATGTTATCTCTAATAATTGAAAATCAAAACAATAATTAAAACGCTAACACTAAGAATTTTATGTCTTTTTAGGGGGGGGGGGAATGTACTTATGCCTAACTAGTAAACGATTTAAGTGATGCTTTTATAGTGAAGAACTTATTGCTAAACACTTGATTTCATTAGTTTTTTTTAGATCAAAAAGATAACTTATATCAAATCGAAATTCAATGTAAACATATAAAAATATAGAAAATAATCGTTTAACACACACACTATGATATACTTTCAGAATAATAAATTAAATGTATCATAGTATATTGATTCTTGATGAAAAATATACGGGCAAGCTGTTTATTTTCCTAAATCGTACCCCCCCCCCCCCCCCTCCATTTTTTGAATGTAATAAAATTTAATTAATAAAATGTAATGTAATAAAATTTAATTAATATAAAATGTGCGAGATTAAATCAAAACAATAATTAAAACGCTAACACTAAGAGTTTTATGTCTTTTTAGGGGGGGGGGGGGGATGAACTTATGCCTAACTAGTAAACGATTTAAGTGATGCTTCTATAATTTATATGAATTTTGTTCACAATTTTGTACACAATTTGCATGCACATACATGTACACAACTTGCAATCTGATTTAAAACAGCGGTTCCCAACCTTTATCCCCTTGAAAACCCGCGCCTGTTTATTTTCTTAAATCGTACTCCCCCCTCCCCCCATTTTTTGAATGTAATAAAATTTAATTAATAAAATGTAATGTAATAAAATTTAACTAATAAAATGTAATGTAATAAAATTTAATTAATATAAAATGTGCGAGATTTTGCAAAAATTACAAGAACATCATTAGAAAATATATAAAGATACAAATAACTTGCTGTAAAATGAAATGAATAAAAAGTATACTGTACTTTCGTCTTTTAAGATTTAAAAATCCTATATAATGGAACTTCATGAACTAAACTAATGTTTCAAGAAAGAAGTGCATTTTCCCAAATTAATATAAATTTTACAATGTTGACTACTTTAAAAGAAAATTTTTGATTAAAATTTGCATTATTCAACATTAAAAAAAGGAATATAAATAAATTTTGAAAATATAAATGTACTTTTAGTCATTAATTTCTTAATAAAAAATATCTTTGGTTTAATAAACGAATTTAAATGAGTCCTATTCTTCAATACTGAAATTTTTGCATGTATCTGAGGTTGGGAAACACGACTCTAAAATATACATTATATTACGAAAAGAACACTTAATTATTCACATAAAAAAATCTAGCATTGCCTGGAATTTAAGATGCAAATCTTTGATTAAAATTCTAGTTGAACTTGTAAGAAGTCTTCGAAACCAATAAACACTTTAAAAATACACTTGTTTCAAACAAAAAATAAAATAACCCCGCGCGCCATCTTGTGCCGCGCGCTGCAAGTAAACTCCAACTCCAACCGACGTCACAGATGTATTCGTGGCAGAGGAGTGGCACCCCCCTGTATAAGACCTTATATCTCACCTCGATGGCAATCCCTTAGGGGACTTTGTTTTCCACAAATACTGGGAAAAACCCAAGGGCCGATTCTCAGAATTTTTTCCTGGTTTCAAATTCAAATTGCAAACACATGGATGCGGCCTCTATGATCGCACTTCTAAAAGGACGGGAGGGAGGAGATTAGTCCAGATGGTCATTCTTTTGGTCGTCTACCGTTTTAGCTGATTTAGGCATTGAGCCTAGCTGGAGACCATGTAGATAACAAACACAATGACTACAAGTAAAAAGCTGCTTCTTAGTATTCAAAGTGTTGTGTTATGCTGCCGTGCGAGATTCACAAATCCATCGACAAATATGGCTGTCTTTTGAGTTCTAACTATTCGGGTAACTTTTTCTTTCAATTATTTAAAATATTTTTGCAAAATTTCTTAATTGACTACATTTTTTGTCGATTTTTAATGTGTTTCAACAAATAAAATTAATTTGGTACTGAATTTAGTCTTTGGTATTAGCCCCAGAATAATATTGATAAAAGAATATTTTTTCATGTTTTTATCCAAAATAATACGCCCCGTGGCTGTTCTATGAGGAATTTCAGGGGCTAATAACTAAGCAGTGGTGTAAAATGATCTTAATTTTGTATTTTTTCCAGTTTCATTGCAAAACGAAAAAAAAAATGATGCAAAATATTCCTTTATGAATATCTGCATGAAAGTGCAAAAGTTGTTTATAAATTGTTAGAGCTGTTTCATAAATTAATAAATTTATTCTATAGACTCAATATGGGAATTATGTATATTCTTTTGCTCATGCATACAAATTTCTGTCTAGATATACGTTCAATAATCCGTAAATACTATTTTATTTTTTCATAATTACACTTTTAGTTATAATTATAATTTAATACACTTTTAAGTAAAATGTTAATTAAACAACCTTAAAATTTGTAATATACATTTCGATATTGTGATTTTTTTTTATTTCTACTCAAACAATTCATTTAATATTCATATGTTCTAGCCAACATTCGATTTATTATTATTCTTATATAAAGTTGTATTGTATGATATGTAGTATTTTTTTGTCTATTTTTTTTTTCAAAACCAAGAAAAAATGAAACATTGACGTTCCTCTTTTCCAACGAATGGAATTTATTTTTTATTCTTAATACACCCTATTTTTATTACCCCACTCGAAAGTTCATATTTTTTAATTCCTAACCCCCCCCCCCCCCCCGTCCTTTTTTAATGAATTTGGAAGCATTTAGATATTTTCCTGTGTTTCTGTTGGGTCCATGTATCTCCAAATTCTTTTCAGATGTTTTCTTTTATTATTTTTTCAAAATTACGAAAATAAATATTGCGCGTTTTACCGCCTTGTTCTCTAATGATTGCAAATATGATTTTCCCCTCTCTCTTAGTTTTGTTATGCACTTTATCTTTCGGCAGAAAATTAGAATATTTTTAATTTTTACTCCCTCCATCTTTCTTTCCTAATTGTTGTCCCCTTTTCTATTCTATATATTTTTCCTGCTTTTGGATTAGGTTTTGTATCTTCGAACATTTTTTTATATATTTTCATTCACTTGTCACAAACTCAGGGGCATTTTAAACATTACATTTCAATCGTCTTCACCCCCCAGTGAATCTATAATAATGAAAAGAAGAATCTATCTGTTTGTTTGTCCACAATGCCGACCGATATCTATCTCATTGAATTTTTTCACACAGTCTCATCTGTACCTTTCTGGTAGGTCGGACGGTCTGGGTCTCAACAACAACAACACAGTCTCATCTATACCTGAACTAATGCATCTGGAAGGCCTTTTACCAAAATTTACATTCGATTTTTAACGAATTTTGAAATTCCAAAATCAGATAATCTCCAGCTACTGATATGACCTAGCAGCTTTATTCTTGATTTAACAGTTACAGAACCTCCTTAACAGTTACAGAACCTCCAGCCATAGCCCTGTGGTTAGCGCGCGGAGGTTGCACTCGGTAGTCCCGGGTTCGATTCCCGTCTCTGCCCAAACTGCCGCCGTGTTCACGCGGAGTACGATCACGTTAAACATGTGGGTCCGTAAGTCCTTCCGAGAGGTTGGTGGTAGGGGAAGGAGGGTACGGTCCCTGTGGATACCTCCCCCACTGGGTTCCGGTCTAAATTGGGTGGCACTTCCCGGCCGTCCAAACAGATACCTTACACCTTTCTGTTAGGTCGGACGGTCTGGGTCGAAGAAGAAGAAGAACTTCCAGCCATAGATATGATCTAACAGCTAATCATACGATTTAACAGCTACCGTAACGATCTAAGGCCACGTTCATCTCCTAGAGGTTATTAATCTTTCATTCATTTATATTTTGCATCACGGAGCACGGAGAGCGTTTATTTTTTTTTCGCTTTGCGGATAGCGTACTGGTAATTTGAAGTCGGTTCAGGATTTGAAGAAAATTGAGTAGTGTTATTTGTAAATGTAGTAACGGGGGTTTATTTGCATCCCAGTCAACACCGGGTAATTCGTTCCAGTGATACAATAAAGCAAAAGTTAAATTAGTCAAAGTGTAAAATTTTGTTGTAATTTGGGTAGTATTCCATTATTATGTATATTTCCGTATGTATATTTCCTCATATTCTGGTCAAACCTCACCAATCATTAAACATCTTTAGAATTCCCAAGTTCATTTAACTTTCTAATTTTTTTTTAAACAAAACAAAATATCTCATGCTTGTGCACTAATATTTCACAAAAGAATAAGTAACCAGACTGATGTGCAGCAATCGTGCCATTTCAAATACTATAGCTTTCTCACCCATTAGAAAACTTGATTTTTGAAGTATAGTGGTTATATTCTATGTCCCCTTTGTATTTTAATCAGATTTTAGAGGGGCTACAATGGACAGTCACAAACTGCTTCGAAATAGAATCCCAGATTTTTCTCTACGAAATCAAAAACAAACAAATTTAAATATTTTTGCATTTTAAATTTAATATTAAAGATTAGCTATTTAAATAAATTGCTGATAATAACCGGCAAAATTCTGAATTGTCCTGTTATATTATATCTTAGCTTCGTAGGGATTGAAATGCTTTTCCTTCATCTCTCCTCTTTCCTAATTTATTCATAAAATCATTTTTTTGATTTGCTTATAATGTTTTACTGCTAAGATATACAAATTATTCATAAGATTTATGCAATTAAAAATTCAAATTTTATTAAAAAAATGATGAGGGCAACTTTCATGACACTACATAATGAGTAAGTTACTTTTGATTCCTGATAAATTCAGAAAAATATAATCGGCGGTGACTGTAGTCCGATGGAGACGAAATTGCTTTGCGTGAATATTATTTTGTAAGATAAAACTCCAGTAAAGTTCAATAAGTTTATTCGATTATTTCAGACTCATTTGTTTCGTTTATAGGCTTTCAAAGCAATACAAATTAACTATTTGTAACTAGCTAGCGCTTTTAATTTTCACCCCGATTACATCTGAAAACTCCGACCATAGACTCCACTTTAATATATTCGATTATTATACTAACTTGATTTGCAGTATAAAAATTAAATTTACTGAGGAGATTTTACATTTGAGTTAATCTATAAACGTGTCTGGCGGCACATAAATACGTAATTGAATACGTATATTTCCACCTATTCTGTTCAAACATCACCAATCATTAAACATCTTTAGAATCCCCATATTCATTTGACTTCCTAATTTTTTTAAACAAAGCAAAATATCTCGTGCTTGTGCACCAATATTTCACAAAAGAGTAAGTAACCAGACTGATCTGCAACAATCGTGGCATTTCAAATATTCCCACCCATTGGAAAACTTGGTTTTTAAAGTATAGTGGTTATAATTTCGATATGTTAAAATATCGAAATTATAACCACTGTACTTCAAAAACCAAGAAAGTGACCTAAAATCCAATTATATACACTTGTAGGATTCTTAAAGAGCAATAAATTCATACTAATTGTTTATGGTTATCACTTTTAGTTTTTAAGATATAAGCATTACAAACTTGAAATACTTCAAATTTTCAAACTTCTTCCACTTGGCAAGATGATTACTCGAAAACTATATAAAAGCTTTTTTAAATATACATATAAATTTAGAAACTAAATTTCCTCATACATATTTTTATCACTTAATATAATTCTATCGATCTTTTATACTTTCGAAGATATTTCGAATGAAAGTATGAAACATGGAAATAAAACTTATTTTTATGTTTCAAAGTTTAAGCCACCCCTCCCCCAAAAAATAGAGTTCGATCCAAAATCCAATTATATACACTTGTAGGGCTTTCACAGAGCTATAAATTTATGCTTATTGTTCAAAGCTAGTTCTTTTAGTTTTTGAGATGTTACTAACTTGAAAAATGGAAAAATTTCAATCTTCTTCAATTTGACAAGACGATTACTCGAGAACTATAAAAGCTTTTCTTAATAATAAATATAGATTTTGATACTAAATTTCCTAGTATGTATTTTTGTCGTTTACTATTTATATCTTTATTTTATAGTTTAAAATGAAAACAAGAATAATAAAAACACTCGCTGGGACATACACTTTTTGTTTTCTAGAAAATTTTTTTGAATATTAAAATATTGATATTATTATTATAAATGTCCAAAAGGTTTACATTTTTCATAACGCTTCGTTTCCCCTACACAGAAACCCCAAACATAGATGTTATTCATGTCAACTTACATATAATATGATTGTTTATTTAATATTTTTGAATGCCGTTTTCTTCTTATGATTTAAAAAAAGTTTGAAAATTTGCGACCTTCCGAGTGTTCATTTTCCTTTAAAATCATAAATTTTGTTCACTTCACTCCATTTGTTCTAGAAATTTTGTCTCTCTAGACTCCTATACACACCCATATCTACATTACACTCACGCACAGACATCCATTTAAAAATAATTGATATGGGTTAAAGGATGTCCAAAACGTATATTAATCCGTCGAAAATTCGAGTTTTCGACCCCGTCATTATTTTCCAATACATCATTTGTGCGCAGGGAAATTACAAATAAAGTCCAAAATTCAGTTATGTATTATAAATTACTGCTGCATTATGCATACATGTATGCATGTAGAAAGAAATGTAAGGCATTACATTTTCTAAACCGCAAATTAAAACTCTAAATTTAGATGAGAATAAAATTTGATAGTGTGAGACCAGAAATAGATCTCACACTGTGATGAGACAAGTTTATATGTGTAATTTATTGTGAACAAAACGGCAAACAATACTGTCAGTCTGGATGGCGCGGAGTTTTGCAACAGGGGAACCCAAAAGGTCACAAAGTCATAAATTTAGGGGCGCCAATACAAGGGGGGGGGGGGCGAGCGGACCCTTACGGGGATGTGAATCATGCCATTGGATAAAGATTAGCCAATGGAAAATGGGTATGTTGCGTCACATTAAGAAGGAAGGAATTATTAAGGAAACATTAAGAAAATTTTTATTATATATTTGTATTATATATATATATATATATATATATATATATATATATATATATATATATATATATATATATATATATATATATATATATTTCAGCCATGTGGCTGTATCGTTAAGCGAAACACATTTGGAACCTCTGTGGATGCAAAGATCCTTGATAAGCTGGATTCACAGAGCTTCCATCCTATTTCATATTTTCGGATTGTATCATTTCTCTTATTTTGTCATTTTAATATTTTGAGCCTCCAGATTTTGATAATGCTTTGTTGTTTGAACTTGATTAGTATGCTTCGCTCTTGAATGTTGATAAATTCATGTGTATTATTCATATTTAAAATTTAGATCTTTTTGTCTGTTATGGTAGCATTGTTTTCCTTTTGTCTGATATTTCCTATCATATCATAATTAATTAATTTTCCTCCGTATTGTATTTGAACCAGGGTATGACACTGATCATGTTTTAAATTAGTATAACTATTTTAATTTTATTTTTAATTTTATCTTATTTATTTATTATATATATATATATTTGTATTATATATATATATATATATATATATATATATATATTTGTATTATATATATATATATATATATATATATTTGTATTATATATATATATATATATATATATATATATATGTGTGTGTGTGTGTGTGTGTGAAGGGCGGCCCCAAACTGTCTTGCCCACACACGAAAATATCCTTGAACCGGCCCTGGACATTAGAACCAAAGGCATGCATCAATGAAGAAAACGAACAGGGTCAGTGGTGTACTTAAAAGGAATTCGAACAATATCCCTTTTAAGTACATGATAACACGAAAATTAAATTTTTCTTAAACTAATCGCAGACATTAGAACCAGGGGCATATATCAAGGAAGAAAACGAACAGGGTCACTAGTGTACTTTAAATGAATTAAACTAATATTCCTTTTAAGTATATGAAATTTTTTTCTCAGATTTATCGCAGGCATTAGAACCAGGGACATGTATAATATTCATTTTAAGTACATGAAAATTTTTTCTCATAGGCATATCTTATAATAGTGTTATTCTTTTATAATTGTTTATATATATATATTAATTTATGATTTTCTATTTTATAGGTAAGTGACGCCAAGTATTTTTTTCTTGAATGAATATGTAAGTAGAGATTTATTGTATATATATTTAAAAAATTTAATAGCACATAATCAGGAAATTTCTAGCAGTTGTATAAATTATTTATATTTTCAATTTATATCTTCAATTATTTAGCAAGATACATTAACAAAGAAATTAATGATTTATTTTACAAACTTATTTACCGATTCTGAGACCAGTAAATATCGCAGAGGACTTCCAGAATTTCAGTTAAAGAATATTACAAAATATGCAAGCACTGGCATGGCATAAGGCAAAAATATGTTTCTTTCTCATATTTTAATCTATGTTGACCGGAAGCAATTTTATACTAGTATGTAATTCAGGACTCAAATGTCGAAACCGTTATCAATCGGCTCGAAATTCTGTAACCTGATTTGCCCATTTTTTCCGGGCCAATTTATAATAATCAAATCCCTTAAAGAGCAGCTTAATGTAGATCAAAACTGTTTCAGGTTATATAATGTGTCACATTCTAGTTTAATTATTTTATATTAAAATGCTAATGGAATATCAAAGAAACACAATGAATTTCATACTTATATTCCCCTAAGAGATCCCTGGAATTATCTTCTTTAAAAATGTCCTATTTCAGTAAAGTATCAAATAGCGGAGTACAATATATCCGAAAATTCACTTATCTGAATGTTGTTTATAATTAGAAAGACATTACACATTTAAACTGATTAATGCTATCAAAATTGTAAAAGGAACATTTTTTGATTTCAACATTATCTCCTATAACATTTAAACGGACATTTAAACCAAATTATTGCTGTGCGTTTCTTAACTGTATTTCCAGTTTAGTAGCTCTAATGTCGAAATTTATTTTTAAAATTCTAAATTTTATTTTCTTCACCCCTTCCGTTAGCCCTTTATTTATTACTTTAGAGCTTAATTTCTGAGTAACACACTGATATTCTGTTTAAATCTATCTATATATACTAATTGCCAAGTGTCCGTTTGCCAGTCTGTCTGTCCGTCTGTCTGCCCGTCCGTCTGTCCATCTGTCTGTCTGTCCGTCTGTCTGTCTGTCACGCTTTTTTAGGCACTTCTGGAATAGATAAAGACTTGCAATTGGGTACACGGCGCGATCGTTCGATACAACCCCCTGGAAAAATCGAATTTTTCGAAAAGGTACTCTAGAGAGGGTGCTTCACATCAAAACGTTCGAAAAGTGAAATAATAGGAAAGTATGCTTTGCGATGACATAGAGACTTCAGATTTGGTGTATGGGTAAATCGTTCGAAAGAAAGAAAGTGCGAATTTTCAGATTTCCAAAATTTTCTACTTTAGGGGGTGCCGCACACCAAAATGTTCAATTTATCGAATAAATGAGAAAAAGCTCCTTTAAAATTTGATAGAGGCTTGAAATTTGGTATTCGGAATAATCATTTGAGGTGTTGGGGGGGGGAGAAGAAAAGGAACATTATGACTTTATGATATACTAAAACATTCTAAATGATTCTAAACATTCTAAATTCCTGAAAGTTCTTAAAACCTAAATGTCATTCTTCTGAAAATAAATCTGAAAGTGCTTCTAAAATATCTGAAATACACTCTGAAAAAGTTTTAAAGTTCCTCAAACCTGAAAACATCCTATAAATAAACTGAATTCTTAAATAAACAGAAAGTGGACCTGAAAGAGGACCTATTGACCAGTTTCCCTACGTGTACAAATATGTACTCTACATGTAATTAAATGGAACTTTCCTTAAAAATATAAAAATGCATTAAAATAAAAGAGAGAACACAGATTTTAGGTTTTCAAAATCTAACGTTTATTAAAATTTAAACTTCACTTTTAAAATAATTTTCAAAACATTTTACAACATCTCATTAACTAAAATCAAACATCTTAAATAATAAAAATAAATGGAATGGCCGGTCGTATAGTGGTAAAAAAAAAACGTTAGAATATTAAATTTTAAAGTTAACAATATTAAAATTACACAATTATTTGTCTAAACTAAAATTTGGGATAAAAGAACATCAGTTAGCCAAAAGGGAATTTAGAACAAAATTTAAAAAGATAACCACAGGATTCGCAACTTAAAATATATAAGTGAAAGGGGTCTTAGTCATGCCAATTTAATTTAACTTTAAATACTGCAAAAGAATAAAATTACTGAAAAGATATCACCCATAAACGGGAAAACGCTGAACGGCAGTAATAAAGTCCCGAGGACGAAATTGATGTCAGTCATCATCAGCTTGGGTGCAGTCCCTTCCTGCTCCAGAAGAGGCCAAACGGAGAAGTACCTCCCGTAGGGCATCGGTACATCAAGTGAGTCCAACCATTCAAGTGGAATATGGTGTTCCAAAACTCCGCTAAAAGAACACTCCCAAGGCCTGATCTGCACAAAACGGGCAGCTCCTTCACATCATAAAATTCTCAGCCGAGAGTAGCAGAGCGCCAGTGGACATCGCTCGGAACAAAAGAACAGACAGCTCCATCATCAAAACCGTGAAGTAAACAATTGGAGGTCCGGTCCTAGGACTCGGAAAATTTAAACTACACAGTCCACTATGAAAGAACAAATCCGACCTCCGGAACTAAACGACTATTCCAAAGGCGCCGACGATACTTCAGTAGACATCAATCACTTCGCTCGCAACGTCATTTCAAGTAAAAAAAACACTCTGCTATCAGGATTCCACACACATTTACAGGCAGGCCGGGAAATAAGACGTTCGTTCCTCGGAGCGCATTTCGCTCGGCTCGCGCCGAGGCGCTGAAAACAACAACTCTATAAGACTACATTTTAGTTCCAATCAAAAGAGCAAAGAGAGCGAAAAAACGCGCGATTTTGCTTATATACTGCCAAACATCGCTGCCACAGATTGTAAACAAAATTATCGATGAACGATAAAATAATTAATGACAGACGATTTTAATATTACGATCAACCAATTAAAAACTCGAAACGTTAAAGAAGAGAAATGGAATTTTAGAGCAGACGAAAATTAAAAAGAAATGAAGTGAAACGATTTGGAAAATACGAATTCGGCAACAATTTAAATATGGACGATTCTGAAATATTTAAAAAAAGCTGAAAATAGAATAAAACTGTAAAATTGCGATGAATTAACCAATTTTTAACCGAGAGCAATAAATTTGGAATCAAATTAAAGGGCAATAAATGAAATCACAAATTAGCCAATTTAAATAAATTTAAATTGCTAAAACCTAAAAAGAACGAACTTTCGCCGTTTTTAAAACAAAACCTATGGAATACAATATATTTGAACAGAAGAATATCAAAACCTAAACAATTGGAAAATGGATAACTAAAAGAGAATGACTATGTAAATAAGACCCCTGAACACGTTTAAACTAAAAACAAAATACCTAAAATATTAAATATCCAAAAGTATAACCCAACAACTCCTTCGAACGTCCCAAAAAAATTTTTCATTTGAAAAATGAAAAATTTTAGCTAACACATGACAAAATTTCGCGAAACGAAGGAGAGAAAAAAAAATCAAAATCTCAACTACAGCTGTAACATGAGCCATAAAAAATCAAATTCCTTATAAATAAATCAAAAATCAAATTCCTTATAAATAAATCAATAATCAAATAATCACTTCACTAAACACTCTCATAATAACAATTATCATATTTCTCAACATTTCGTCTAAACTCTTAAACATACATATAGATTCAATATTAAATAGTTCAACTTCATTGTAACGCTATATTATGAAAAGTTCATCAATGCATTTTAAAATGCTCCAACAAATACGTCATCAAAGAGAAGCAGTAGAAAAATAATAAACAGATCTCCATATCATTAGCTGTCATAAATAAACATAAATTTTAACGAAAACTTTGGACCAGCCAAAGAATTCCAATAATCTAAACAATAAATTTTGAAAAGGTACCTTCAACATAACAACCAATAAATATAAATCAACAAATTCATCACTAATCTTCTCCTCTACAAAGAAAACAATCATTCGAAGCATATTACTCTATTTAAATAATATCAATTTTGGCTCAAGTTACAAACAAAAAAATATTTGTGGAATATTTACCCCAAAATAACAAACTCAATTTCCTAACAATTTGGAACTGAACTCAAATTTAACCGACTTGTTTACAAGTTATACTATAAACTGATTACTTGGCAAATTAGGTCGTTTAAACGACAAATATACACTAAAATGACCTTATGCATCATTTTACATCAATAGTAATAAACGCGATTCCACTAAATTTTGTGCAACATCTTGCACTCTCAACAACAATAAACTCAAATATCATAACTGCAACTCTGGAAATCTCAAACAATTCTCATAAAAATCAAAAAATTAAGACAAGGGGCCGAGGGTTGTGAGTCCTCTCAAAGGTTGTGAATCTTTTTTGAACCCCCCAAAAAATAGCACAAAAATATCCATCAAGTAGTACATTTAAATTCACTAACTGCCAAGTGTATCACATTACTTTAACCAAAATACCAAAGAAAAAATCAAATTACAAATCCCCATTTAAATTTCAAAACCAAAAGAACTCAAATTGCATTGCACAAATTTTAAATATTCCACTTAAAAAAAATTTAATTCTCCTATAATAAAATAAATTTATCCACTTTAACGACCAAAAAATTTTTAAAGACAGTATTAAAATATCAGATTCAGAATTAAGAACAAACAAACTGATTTTATCACCACTCTATTTGAGTGTGAAAACCAAACACATGATCAATGTGAAGAACAAGATAACTCAAGTTGACATTTATGTCACACTCATATTGGAGTGTAAAAAACACCTGCATTACCCAATTTTTCAATTAATCACCAGTATTTCATCAACTACATTCACATATCAGTGAGCATTTAAATCTCAATTCCAAATCAGAACATAAAAAATTCTAAGTCGAAAAACTACTGCTTTAATTCTATATAATTTAACTTAATAAAAAAAATATTCTCATTAAATTTACTCAATTAATTTCATTCTATTTCATCAAAACAATTCTTAAGTTGCTGGGAGCGTGGGTTACAGGAACAACAAAATAAAAAAAATTTGTTAATGAGATGGGATTAGAACAAAAAATGTAAATACCATAAAGTGCGTTCCTCGCATGCCTATAATTTCCTAAATTTATGAATTAAATGCAATTTTACACTACTTCAAATAATAAAATTCAAATCAAATTAACTTACATTAAGGAATGCTTAAATAAAAATTCTAAATGAAAAAATCAAATTCAAAAGTTTCCTCAAAAAATTCTAAATGAAAATATTTAAATCAATCCTAAAATTTTAATCAAAATATTAAAATAAATTCCTCTAATTTAGTTTAAGAACATTCTAAAACATCATGCCTTAGTTTAAGAACATATTAACATTTCAACAGTAATCACTTTTAGAATAAACAGGTATGGAATATATTTTACTGAAATTTCATTTATAAGAACAAAATTATTAAGAACATCTATTACAGTTACCATGAAAAAGCCCCTAGACTGGTCAAACGGCGCCAATTGTTCGGTAGTAAGAAAGACTGTTATTATGATTGTTGGGGGGGGGGGGGGAAGAAGAAAAGGAACATTATGACTTTATGATATACTAAAACATTCTAAATGATTCTAAACATTCTAAATTCCTGAAAGTTCTTAAAATCTAAATGTCATTCTTCTGAAAATAAATCTGAAAGTGCTTCTAAAATATCTGAAATACACTCTGAAAAAGTTTTAAAGTTCCTCAAACCTGAAAACATCCTATAAATAAACTGAATTCTTAAATAAACAGAAAGTGGACCTGAAAGAGGACCTATTGACCAGTTTCCCTACGTGTACAAATATGTACTCTACATGTAATTAAATGGAACTTTCCTTAAAAATATAAAAATGCATTAAAATAAAAGAGAGAACACAGATTTTAGGTTTTCAAAATCTAACGTTTATTAAAATTTAAACTTCACTTTTAAAATAATTTTCAAAACATTTTACAACATCTCATTAACTAAAATCAAACATCTTAAATAATAAAAAAAAATGGAATGGCCGGTCGTATAGTGGTAAAAAAAAAACGTTAGAATATTAAATTTTAAAGTTAACAATATTAAAATTACACAATTATTTGTCTAAACTAAAATTTGGGATAAAAGAACATCAGTTAGCCAAAAGGGAATTTAGAACAAAATTTAAAAAGATAACCACAGGATTCGCAACTTAAAATATATAAGTGAAAGGGGTCTTAGTCATGCCAATTTAATTTAACTTTAAATACTGCAAAAGAATAAAATTACTGAAAAGATATCCCCCATAAACGGGAAAACACTGAACGGCAGTAATAAAGTCCCGAGGACGAAATTGATGTCAGTCATCATCAGCTTGGGTGCAGTCCCTTCCTGCTCCAGAAGAGGCCAAACGGAGAAGTACCTCCAGTAGGGCATCGGTACATCAAGTGAGTCCAACCATTCAAGTGGAATATGGTGTTCCAAAACTCCGCGAAAAGAACACTCCCAAGGCCTGATCTGCACAAAACGGGCAGCTCCTTCACATCATAAAATTCTCAGCCGAGAGTAGCAGAGCGCCAGTGGACATCGCTCGGAACAAAAGAACAGACAGCTCCATCATCAAAACCGTGAAGTAAACAATTGGAGGTCCGGTCCTAGGACTCGGAACATTTAAACTACACAGTCCACTATGAAAGAACAAATCCGACCTCCGGAACTAAACGACTATTCCAAAGGCGCCGACGATACTTCAGTAGACATCAATCACTTCGCTCGCAACGTCATTTCAAGTAAAAAAAAACACTCTGCTATCAGGATTCCACACACATTTACAGGCAGGCCGGGAAATAAGACGTTCGTTCCTCGGAGCGCATTTCGCTCGGCTCGCGCCGAGGCGCTGAAAACAACAACTCTATAAGACTACATTTTAGTTCCAATCAAAAGAGAAAAGAGCAAAGAGAGCGAAAAAACGCGCGATTTTGCTTATATACTGCCAAACATCGCTGCCACAGATTGTAAACAAAATTATCGATGAACGATAAAATAATTAATGACAGACGATTTTAATATTACGATCAACCAATTAAAAACTCGAAACGTTAAAGAAGAGAAATGGAATTTTAGAGCAGACGAAAATTAAAAAGAAATGAAGTGAAACGATTTGGAAAATACGAATTCGGCAACAATTTAAATATGGACGATTCTGAAATATTTAAAAAAAGCTGAAAATAGAATAAAACTGTAAAATTGCGATGAATTAACCAATTTTTAACCGAGAGCAATAAATTTGGAATCAAATTAAAGGGCAATAAATGAAATCACAAATTAGCCAATTTAAATAAATTTAAATTGCTAAAACCTAAAAAGAACGAACTTTCGCCGTTTTTAAAACAAAACCTATGGAATACAATATATTTGAACAGAAGAATATCAAAACCTAAACAATTGGAAAATGGATAACTAAAAGAGAATGACTATGTAAATAAGACCCCTGAACACGTTTAAACTAAAAACAAAATACCTAAAATATTAAATATCCAAAAGTATAACCCAACAGAGGTGATTTAAGCCAAGACGATTATTTTTTCAAAAACGTTCGTTTAGGGGGTGCTTTAGAGAAAAACGTTCGAAAGTTGAATTGATGAAAAACATGCTTCGGATGAGATAGAGACTTCAAATTTGGTATACGTGTAGATAGTTAGAAAGGGAGAAAGCGTGCAATTTCAGTTTTCCAACATCTGCTATTGTAAGGGGTTCCGCACACTAAAATATTCAATTTGCCAAATAAATGTGAAGCGCGAATTATTAAAAAAAAATGAAATATTCAGTGGCTGCTTATTGCGAGATCGTTGATTTTCAACGGGTATTCGACTAATGAATATCCTGTTTCTCTACGAATAATTTAATTTTAGAGAATTCACGCACATATGATGCAATGCAAAATACAATTGTCCATCAACAATAGGTAACAAAAATTATTTCAATGCAGTAATAGTTTTATATATCCTTTGGGAAATGTTTTCAGCTTGTTTAATGTTTAATACGGCATGATTTGTACGGTTAATACTATGGTTTAATATTAGATAGTCTTACAGTACAGGATGATTACAGATAAAGTACCATAATATAAAATATTCTAAAAAAATATCAGCCAAAAGTCGACCAAATTTGTCGAGAATATTCATCTAAATATATAGAAGCGCTTTTATGAAGACAAAAAGTTCACAAAATTACCACTAGAGAAGATTTATCTCTAACGTTCATTTTAAGGTAAATTAATCAAAAATGTTAATTCCGGAGTATAATAAGTCAATTTAATTGCTTATAAGTTCATTTTAAGAACAACATAATTTCTGCTATTTTTATTTAACTGAATCTCAATCAAATCATTTTAATCAATATTGGATTGCTCCTGCTTTTTCTATAGGAATATCATAAAACGTATTTAATTTGACTATAAAATTAGAAACTGCTTAGTAGCTGTGTCGTATGGAAATTTTAAGTTATGATTAAGTTAATTTTACCCGATTAAGTTAAATGTAAGTTATTTACATTTTGGCAAATAGTTTTATTGTGATATTTTGATCTACGTTGCTATCTTACTAATCAATAAAAATATATTTGTAAGGGTCAAATATGTGGTCAAAATTTCAAAAATTATATTTAATGGAGAACCATACAATATTATCGCGAGGTATTCTCTGGAGTCATGGAGGTATTATCAGATACAATATAATTTATTGATAACTAACACTTCATCCAAAACACCCTTAAGCATAAACAGAAGAGCAGCTAATAACGTACTATCTGTCAAACAAGGTCACACAACAATAAAACAACATTCTCAAAACACTCAGGTATTCGCAATTCAGTTTTACTCGTATTGCATCATCTTCTAACCGATCGCTGATTTCTAGGAAAATCGACGGAACTTGAGAACTTTTTAATTTGCGAAATTCGACCAATTTCCAAAAGTTGTCAAGTTAGCGGCATTTCATCAAATATGTTCCCAATATAACCCAATTTGTCACTAATATTAAGCGACCCGGATGTAAAGCGGTCCGGACCTTTAAATAATAACAAAAGTTGTAAATGTCTTTGTATTGGTATGCTTCTGAACACATTGTTTATAATTGAAATATCCATATTTGAAACCTCAGATATAGGCAAGAATTTTCATCAGAAATGACATCATTTCTAAGATAAAAAAAACTCAGAAATCTGAAGTTATAACAAGAGAGATTTTAAAGAAATGAGTAAATACCATCATAAATTTTATATAGGATATGTATTATTGTATCGATACGACGCTATTTACCGTCTAAAACATGAAATCATCCAAATGCCAAGACCAAACTCCATATTTGTTCATTAAGCTACACTAGTTATTGAAACACGTGATGTTAGTCCTTCCGAGAAGAGATATAAAATTTAGTCATCATAATTTTACTTTAGATTAATCAATTGCATTGAACCATTACTCAACATTCAGCAAAATTGCTCATGTAAGATAAATAAGTCAGGCACATAAACAAATTGCCACTACTAATTTAGATTGAAAAAAACTACTTGAGATTTTCAAAGTGCTCAGAATTGTAGAAATTACGAAAAACTCATATTACTTTAAAAATAAATTTATTGATAGCTTTTTGTTCGAACTTGAAGATTTATGGCATCTTTCTATACAAACTCGAAGTTTAATGTCAGCGTTCTATATAAACTTGAATGTTTATTGGAGATGGTTTTTACACCTGTATTGTTTAGTGAAGAAAATAGAGTGTAATATGCCGGTATTGAAATTTTCAAAGTTTTTTCTCAATGTCAAAATATTTAAAAAATTGTCTTTATTGATAGTTTTAAACTTTATCCTATTTGTTTATAATATTTTTAGCAAGAAAAATATTACATGGTTTCTTGTAACTGTTCTTATAATATTTATTGAGCTTTAACAAAGTAGTATGATAAAAAAATGTTGAAAGTACATAAAATTGTGAAAATATATTTTTTCCCCTATATTTTAAAACGCATCAAATTCTTTGCACAGTTTAATACCTTTTCACGCACGGAACAAAATTATAGCATTACAATATTCTGGAATGCATTTTGAAAGAAAAATTATTCAATGATAAAAAAAAAATTATACTTTAGACTTTATCTGTAATAAAAATGCGTTCGTATTAACTTTCTATGTGAAAAGTACATGATAAAATGTATATTTTATGTCTCCAATGAATAAAACATCTTAAAATAACAAAAATTAAAAAATATCCCTCAGACTTTCCCTTGTTCCGTTTAATGAATATTTAGTTTGTATCTTCCATCTCATTCTATTTTAAAGATATTTAAAATATTCATTGATGTGAAATTCTTTTTGAATAAAATTGAAAAGTTATTCATCGAAAGTTTTATCGTTTTTGAAAATGAAAGAAATAATCAGAGATGCATTTCCACATGCTGAACTCTCCTAAGTGCGAATCATAAAGCGTCAACAAATTCAAAATATAAAATTAATATCCATGAACAACGCATGAAAAGCAAAGACGTGTTTATCCGTTAAAGACTTCAATTATTTGTAAGGATAATTTTCTCCTAACCTTCTGCAGCATTGTACTGTGCATCTTAAACCATAGATTTCAAACAGCACTTTAAGATTCATGAATTTGCTATATCATGCATTGACTAAAATGCTAATAAATCAAGATACATCTATTGTAAACCGTCAATATTTCGCGAACAGATTCTCGCGGCTTAAAGGCCCCTTGACGTTGAACGATAATTATAACTCACTCAAATATTTCGCAGGGAAATTACCAATAAATCCTCTGGAGAATGGTTTCAAGGAAGCAAAACGTTGTAAATACGGTCCCAGAACAGGTATTCGACATGTTGCCAGAAATTATTTATTTTGATGGTTTCAGTTTGGTGACCGGATTTGTAATTAAGTGTCGCGGTGAAGCGAAAATACTTTTACTTTCATATTTTCAGGAATTCGGTAAATTATTGCTTGGTTATGAAGCAGGGATGCAAGAGGATGTTATTATCATTCTTTGCAAAAGTAATAAATTAATAATTTTTTCAATTTCCTTTCCTGTTTAATTTCGTGTGTGATTAAAATGCATGTTGTGAAAAATATTTAATGGGTTTACTTCTTTAAATATGAAATTAATCTTATGGATTAAATTATTAGTCTTAATTCATAGTTGACGTGAATCATAACATTTGTACATTGCTATCGTGACCGCAAAACCCACTATTCCCTCTTTGTGTGTATGAGTTCCTTAACATAATCATTAAATCAAAACACTACACATTAATATCCGCACTTTTAACTTTTAAAATAAATTACCATTTATTCACACTTCTGTTATTGTTATAATTAAAATGACATCAATTTTAACAAACGTTTAAGGAGGAGAAAAGCACCGTATAAGACCAAGTCTTTTGAATCTTATTCCAAAGACCAAAAATTTACCCAACATACATGAAGACTGGCACATACCTATGTATTTCGGGTATGTAGCTCAGCATGGCTGTCACATGTTCCGATTATTTTTCTGACATTTAGAGTCAGACTTCGTCTTTTTCTATAACATTCTCAAAACTCAAATGAATAATGACTCTCTCGGAATACTTTGCTGCTTGAAAATCTCTACTCTCTCTCTTGAAATCATTTCAATGTAAATCACGGCTATCTTCGCTTTTGAATAACCATTAAATTATATTCGTTGACTTTCCTCCTTGTAGCCGCATCGTTTTGCCTGGGGTTCAGATAGACCCTCCTTTCTCTTATTTGATCCTCCGCAGTGCAATGTCGTTTCTGTGCATTATTAGACCTTTCAGTTTCCATTGAATCTTGGTTTTAGTCTTAGCGCTAGGATATTTTACCCCAACCATACCTGCAATTTGTGTGACGTGTATTTATTAGGGGCATGACTTTACAGGCCAAGACTGCCATAAAATGATGACTAAAAGTATGCGCTTTGTTTCGTCGTAAACATCAAACACTGCATATGGTATCTCCTGGTCTCACAATATAACTTTTTTTTTTTATGCGCTACAGTTGTGTAGGGGATATGGAATAAAATATGTTTTTTTCTCATAATTTATGTTTTACGTTTTGATTTACTTTCAAATCTATGTCGTGTTATTCATAGATCGGCTCGTTAGAGCCAGAACAATTCACCCTGAAGTACTAAATCATAATTCGCAAAGAAACTGTTTGAAAAGGGAAAAAAGTCCTGTCGTACGTAGATGACGTAATGGGGCAATGTAGTGACGTATCGTAGTGCCGTGAAATTTAATACATGAAAATGTTCTAAAGGATTAAACTGTGGACCAAGTTTCAGTTCTCTGCATTTCCTGCGAGCCAAGTAGGAGCCCGTCAAAGATCTTGAACAAAGGGACAAAGATACTTAACGAGAAGTTACTATGGAGTAAAGGGAAAAATGACTAGTTTATTTGAAAATAATTCAAAAAATTGTAAATGTTTTTCCATTTTATTAAATGAATTTTTAGCTCTTCATTGTTTTTAGCTCTTCATTGTTTAGCTCTTCATTGTCCGGTGCTATCGGTGCCCAATGGCTATTTCCTCAACCGTTAGTCACAGAGATATACTTCCAATTGCAAAAATGTTTTAAATTTTAAAGTCTATTACCTTTGAAACAGTTTAAATCAATAAATGCATTTTTGAAAGAATTACGAAATATGAATTTTTATACGGCTTCTCGGTCCTACCAATTATATTTAGAAAAATCATCCTCATACAATTTCATGCAAAATAAAAAAAAAAATCTTGCTTTTACGACCAAAATTCACCGAGTTATGAAGTATTAAACTTTATGACTTAAGTCTCTTTTCCACGCATAAAAATGTCTCATTTCAGACAACCAACCAATCAGGGAGCGTATTGACCATTTCTCAGCAAAAAAGGGGTCCAACTTTAAACAGCTATGAATCGGTCAATTTTGGTCGTGAAAGGATGATTTTTTTTAATTTGCATAAAATTATATGAGGATGATTTTCTAAATATAATTGGTAGGACCGGGGGACTGTATAACATTTTATATTTCGTATTTCTTTCAGAAATTATTGCATTTATTGATTTAAGCTTTTTCTAAGATAATAGATTTTAAAATTTAAAACATTTTTGCAATTGGAAGTGTATCTCTGTGACTAACGATTGAGGAAATAGCCATTGGGCACCGATAGCACTGGGCACCCTGTATATTAATATTCTCTTATGCAAAATCTGTTTCAAATATAAATATTGTTGCAAACTTGTAATTTTACCCCATTGGCGCCGCCTCTCTCGTCTGTCTGGAAGTCCAGACAAAGTAAACACGGTCCATGACGTCATGACAACGTAAGGATCATGTGAGACCAGGGTTTCCAAGCGTTCTCAGTTAGAAGAATGGTTGCCATATTTGGCGACTTTCGAAATGTTCCAGAAATTTCACGAAATAACGGTTAGTAAAGGAGATATGGAGAGATTTCCAGAAGTTTCTATGCAGATACTCGTTGCCTCGTTGGAAGACCTCCGTTGCAGTGGAGGTGTTGAGTTGACATTATACGATCTACATTCGACTGCAATTTTGCCAATGTTTTGAAAATAGTAGCGACTGTTTTATTAAAATACATTTGTCAATGTTGAGATTAATAGGCTTATTTTAGAAGTCAGTAAATCATTTGAGTGCGGTTTGATTGCATATTGTTCCTGTTTAGTTTGTGCTTGTAAATAAACGTAAGTTATACAGAAATTTGGACTCGTTCTTGGATCCATCTTCCACATATATATATATATATATATATATATATATATATATATATATATATATATATATATATATATATATATATATATATATATATATATATATATATATATATATATATATATATATATATATATATATATTATATATATATATTCATATATATATTATATATATATTCATATAAATATTATATATATATATTCATATATATATGTGTGTGTGTGTGTCAAAATTTGAATTCGTAATATAAATGAAAAGCAAATGAGAAAAATAAACACTTTTATATTCAAATCAACACATTTGGAGAAATGTCGACAACTTGGCTAATATTTGTAAATATTGAACCTTGCTTGGAAGCTGTAAATTGGCTAAGAATCTCTCATTATGTCATACTATTAGAAATGTCCACAGAGGTTATATAAGCTGATTATCGTTCAGTTAGAGGTTGTTAACGTGATACCATTAAAAATAATTAAGAAATACATCAGCATTTTCTAAACACAATCGTCTGTTTTGGAAAATAGTTGAGCATAAAAGGACATGGAGTAACAATATATATTAATTAAGTCTACAATTTATCCAGCGATTTTAAGGTATATGAAAACCATGTATTCTGTGCAAACATATTTTTATCTAAGCCTTTTGCTGCATTCTATTATTCTTCCTACATCGTACTTTGCAAACACCACCTTAAGCTTTATGGATTTGCAATATAATGCATTGACTGAAATGTTAAATCAGAGACGACATCTCGCGTGAGATGTCGATACTTCATGAACAGATTATAGAGGCGTAAATCCCCGTGACGTTAAAGGGATAATTATAACTCACTAAAACATTCCTAAGGGAAATTATCTCTAAATCCTTTGGAAATGGTTGAACGAGGAAAAACGTTGCAAATCTCTGGAAAAGCAGGCAAATGCAATGCTGCCAGATATTATTCCAATGATTGCAATTTGTTTGTGTTGATTTGGTAATTAAATGTTGTGGTGAATCAGGCATTTTTGGCATTTTGGGAGGAATTCTGTTATTAAAGGCATGATTCTAATAAAAGAATATAAATGACCATTTCCTTATAATTTCTTCATTTTTCTTGTTAAAACATTTCCAGTAGTTAATTATTAAAGGAGGGTTTAAACATGAATATAAACTGTCTTTTAGACAGTGCTAAAGTATTTGTCTGACAAAACTCTCTTAAAATGTACGTTTTTGAAATGCAGGATGTTTTTTTCCAAAGGACTCTGTTATAGCGACCTTGAATTTCAGACAACCCCAACTTAACATTTGTAATAATGCTACTGGACTGATAATGTAAGTACATTGAAAAGAAACAATAAATGAAACTGCTGCCAGTGAGAGTAAAACTTCCTAGAACAGCCTTGAAAAGAGCTGGCATAAGAGTTGACTACAATTGTTTTGAGGGCATTATGAATCTTCTTCATCGAGCCAGGAACAGTATGCACTTCACAATGGGTATCTTAGCGTTTGTTAGGGGCTGGTTTTCAAAACTCCAACAATATCGTAGTTCATAAACAAATCGTATCTAAAATATCTAAGAAATACGAGAAATTACCTTAATGTTCAAGGAATCGTCAAAAGATAAGAAAAACTTATTAACTTTTCATTGTCGTCCTCTTTAAAGTACTCTATATTAGATATAATGTGTTTTTAACCGTCGGAAGCAGTTTTACTTTTTCTGTTTCGTATGTTATTTTGCGTCAGCGTAGACTTGGCTTTGAATTGAGGAGCAACTGCAAGTTACCCCCTCTAAAGTTAAACTTGATACAGGGGAACAAAAAGTTGCACTGTATAAAATCTGGAATACAAGATCTAGATCCTAGGCAGATATTTTGTTTTTCATCAAAATCCGCCAGACATAAAGCGTTGCATGCGTGTTGATGGTGTCATAGTATAAGAGGAAGTTCGAAAGATTTGCGAAATCTTAATAACAATTATCAAGAATAACTTATAATTCTTTACTAAATAGTGAAGAAAAGCACCAAACTTACCTAGAAGCACTTGTGAAAAATGACGCAAATACAACCAGAACATGGACTGGATAACATTGCAGAATGAAGAAGAATGTCAATACACATCTGCATACACAAGAATCGAGTGTAGAGTATATTTGTATAGAGTGTACTTGTGTAGAGTATTCTTACGAAACCTATCTTCATAAAGGTTAGTTATCCAAGTTTCTGGATAACTAACGTTTATCCACAAGCACAAAGTAAACAGGAGCATTGCACAGTTAAACAGAGGACCTAAATGTTCCACTAATTTTACAAAATAACTGATATTATTCACAGAATGTGGACGAAAGTAATTTTACAAAACAGCCACTGCGATTCTCAAAACATTACCAAAATTCACAATCCAATGTAGCTCGTGTTACATCAGTTCGGCAACTCCACTCCAACGGAGTGATGAGCCTGTTTCATAGTCTCTTCACAGAAACTTCTAGAAATATCTCTATCTCAAAATATAATCGTTCTATCGAGAAGTTTCTGGAACATTCCGGAAATCGCCAAATGGTCGATAAATCGCCAAATCTGGAACTCTCCTTCTAACTGGGAAATATTAGCAAGTCTGGGCTCACGTCATCCCGACGTCATGGACTGTGTTTCTTCGCTTGGCCTTCGAGATAGACGAAATAGGAGGTGCCAAAAGGAATATTGCGCTTTCGCAACACTATGCTTGAATATAGTGTTGTTGTTGAGACTCAGACCATCCGGCCTACCAGAGAGGTGTAAGGTAACCGTTTGGACGACCGGTAAGAGCCACCCAATTTAGACCAAAACCCAGTGGGGGAGGCATCCACAGGAACAGTACTCTCCTTCCCCTACCACCAACCTCTCGGAAGGACTTACGGACCCACATGTTTAACGTGATCGTTCTCCGCGTGAACATGTCAGCAGTTTTGCAAGCGGATGGAATCGAACCCTGACCCACTGGTTACAACCACTGGGCTACCGCGCCCGTTTGAATATAGTGTAGAATCTCACATAAGTATGTCACTGGCATTATTTGCATATGCTAGAGATTCATCTGGCAACGTTTAACAATACTGTGGCGTGGCAACGCATCTAGTAAACTATTAAGTATGGCTTTTATTTATTGCCTTACTAGCAGCGATTACCCGGCATTGCTCGGGATTTACCATGCAAAACTATGAATAAAATTACACCGGAACATATAGGGCGATTGTGATATATTACTGCTGAATGTGTCACATTTTAGAGATTTTTAAATATTTTAGAGATGTTTAAAGTTGGAAAGTGTTTCATAATATTCCTGTATAAGAGCAGTTTGCAGTATCCCGATAGTCATCTTGGCCTAATTATTTTCTATAGGATTTAGACCTGGCGAATATGCTGGCTACTTCATACGTTTAACACCTTCGCTCGGAAGGGAGGTCTCTCATAATTTTGGTTTATGTGGTGGCAGTGTTTCTTGCAGGCATACCTCAGGGTGGGGCGATACACCCCCGGAGACGAGTCATCCCCCCTGGAGACATGTTATGTTAATCCAGTTTCTATTTATATGACACAGCATTTAAATATATTTATATAGGGGGAATGGAAAACTGACCCCAATAAAATTTAATTCGCTCCCCCTCGGCCAAAAAATCCTGAAAGAAACACTGTATGGAAGAACAACAAAAGTCCAGACGGACTGCAGATACATGAAGTCTGACACAGAGCTAGGGATTACATCAAGATAACTTTGCCGCGTCGTAGTGCAGGCTGAGGGGGAAAATAGCCTATACCATCGTATAATAATGACCATAATCATGGTAGTCAATAACGTCTTTGGGCTGGTGGTGTTTCATTGCTCTCTCTAAACTACACACGTCTATTGTCTATCTCGCTCCGTCTGTAAAGAGAATAATTGCCCATTATGTTTGAGTCCAAATCACATACTCACGACACCACTGTAAACATGTTCTTCTGGCCCTGGAGCTCAACTGGACACATTTTTTCAGTGCATAGAGACCTCTAGTATGAAGACCTTAATACATAGTACTAGTCAATATTGGTCCTATTATGGTAGCAGTAACAAACCCAAGAACTGTCCACAAACAAACGAGTAGAAAGGATGTAATGGTGTACACAAGTGAAATTCGCCACCTCTACGATAGATTAACCACCCTCAAGTCTCCCAACGTAGGTTATCATACAGAATTATCAACACGTATTCTCTTGTTCATACTAAAACAAGTGGCTATTCCAATTTTGAAACAAGAAAGATCAATCATGCTGGAAGCATTGATTATGTGAAACACATTCCATCTTCAATACAATTTTATTTAAACATGTCTAAAATGCAATACATTCCTCGGTAATATTTTAAAACTTATCACAATACTACAATAATTTATTATATTTGAAAACTTACACCTTCATCCAAAAAATGAACTTCATTCAAATGATGGCATTGACATATACATTGCCTGGTTTAAACATATCTAAAATGTGATATTTTCCTCGGTAATTTTAGAATTATCATAATACTACGATAATTAATTATATTCGAAAACTTCATCGAAAACAACTGAAATTCATTCAAATGACGTTATAGAAAAAATAACACGCCTGGCTCTCTCTAAAAAAGAAGCATTTCATTCATAAATAATTTCCCATTCATGTCATTCATCAGAATACTAAAATAATTTATTTTATTTAAAAATTAAGACTATGGAGCTACACGTAATTAAACTCTATGCGCAAAACTTCATCGAAAAAAAATCGTCCTTCTGTTTATAAAATCAATGAATATTTGATTCATATCAGCTATACAGACTCCATGAACTAAATGATTTTGTGTTAAAGAAATACAGCAATTCTAATACAACTCATTCTACATATTTTGCTGTTTACATTTTACATAAGTGAAAAATAGGCTTCGTTGCAGAAATAATCAAATTTGGATGAGCATTTAAACTCAAATATATTGTAATTGCGTTGTTTCAGTATGTAGATGCCCAGAATTTATGCAAAAATAAAGTGATTTTAGGACGGATACAACACTCAATATGAATTAAAAATAACTTTAAAAATCGCGATTTTGAGACAAGATGGATTCCATATACCATTTTGAAGTGGGTCACGTGATATTTTCATATCATGGTCACGTGATCGCTTCATATAAGAGGTGTTATTATTATTTTAATTTTTATTTAAAAAACTACTGAATATATTTTGCTAAATTTTATTTTTATATATTTTATGGAACAATTTGAATATTACCTAAAATTTACGATGCAATTTGTGAATTTTAAATCCGCTTAAAAAATGTTTGAAAAATTAGGTCCCATAGGGCTTAATGTATTTTATTTTTTCAACCCGGGTTCAATCCAAAACTAATTGGGTGATATTATTCATTTATATTCCCATAGGTCCTACAGACCGTCTGAACAACATACTAAAATTTCATTTTTATTAAATCATTTTTACGGCAGTTATCGTGCTAACGGACAGACAGACAGAAAGGCAGTCTGACAGACAGAATGAACAAAGTCATAAACACTTTTCAACTTTGTTGTAAAGTGTTAAACAAATATTCTTGCTTCAATTAAAATCATAGAGCCGAGTGCATCGTTTTTACCGAATGTGTAATTTGCATATTTGAAGCTCAGCCTTTCGCTTTCTCGGTGCTCGTTTCGATATTAGCATATTCTATTCGAGAATCACAGAAAGTTTAGCGTAATAAAATCGACCCTGGTGCTCGCTATTTGATAGTTTGCATTTCGTGTTTAACTTTCAGAGGACAGTGTATATATAATTTTTTTCAGATGTATCAGTAACATTACGGAAAGTCACAAGGAAATCAAAAAAGGATTTTCTCTCATACTGTGTTTTCCCTGTATCGTACATATGATTATAGAACAACTTTCTTTTATTTCTTTCATTGTAACATATTTTATACATACAATAGACAATTAAATATTTTCATTCTCTCTATTAAAATGCATAACTCAGATCACATTTTAATTATGCTGCAAAAAAGAACTTTTTTTTTATCAAATGGCCAGGCACTTGATTTTCATCATTCGCCTTTGTCTGCTTCCGGAACGTGAACCATTTAGACGTCCTAGGACGTTGCCCCAGGCGCACTAGTGGGGGGCGAAACACACTGCGCCCACAACACAAACATCCATGCCTTACGTGGAACTCGAACCCATAATGCGGCGGTCGAGCGATTGCTGTGGAAACGCTCGCCTTGACCACTCGACCACTGCGTGGGCTGCAAAAAATAACTAAAACTAATCGCACAATTTTAGTAATAAAAACTGCGTTAAAAATAACCACACATTTTAAAGAAATAAGGGAATAAGGACAATTGCGGAAATGGAATATTAAATCAGAGTAGTTTTATTTTGTAGTTCGAAAATCTTTCTGGACCAAGCATTAGAAAGATTGAGATCTTATTCTCAGTGATGCAAGAGACAGAACTGATGTATAGAATTGATTTATGACTATCATAGAACGTCCAATAGAGCAAATAACCGTTGTTTGTACTAGACTAATTTGCTAAGTCACAGTGTTTGTGTTAACTATATAAATTAGAAAAACCATGCTATTTTGCGGTGCATATATTTCCGTCTTATAATAGTTAATGACAATGCATTGCAGTTGAAGTTTAATAATAGCAAATTCGTTCCAGTTACATTGTTTATTTCTATATGAGCAGGGCAGCCCATACAGATTGTAAGCTCTCTTTTAAATATTTATCATGGAATCCCTCCATATTTTATTTTCCTTTTTTGTAAATTTTTAATGTATTCTCTTCTCTATAATATATAGTGAAGAGCCCCCCCCCCCCTCCACCACCACCACCACTCGAGTAGTGTCTGCTATTCTTATAAGCGGATCTACGATGACGTGTTTGATTTCAGTTATTTAAGTTACTGTGCATTTGACTTCAGTTATGTAAGTTATTTTGCTATATTTGATTTCAGTTACCTTATTTACTGTGCTATATTTGATTTCAGTTAAAGTTTATATGCTTTATTTAATTTCATATTAATTAACACTAGCACATATTTTGTATGTCTCGCATTTGTTTATAAGCAAATCTTAATCATCCGAATTCTAAGTATATGTATATATATATATATATATATATATATATATATATATATATGTATATATATATATAAAAATTGAAAGATTTTAATCGAAAACTATGCATAAAATACTGTATGTACAATAAAACCCATCTCTAGCATATCTGTTACAAATGAGTAACTATAGACCAAGACTAAGGATAAAGATAGAAGGTAACATATCACTACAATGGAAAGGAGGATGAGAAGAATATTGGGATACAAAAATCAAAATTAAAAAGTATATATATATATAAATATAAATAAAAATGAAAAAGAAAACACGGCAAAAATGAGAAAAGGCAATAATAATTAGCTCAAGATAAAAGATTAAGACATAGAGAACAATCAATTGAAACTACACAAAAAATGGCGGTTAGTTCGAAATTGCATTCTCATCAGGACAGCCATACAATTCGAATTAAAACCGATAGAATAACCAGTTTCTGACAATGGCGATAGTATTTAGCTATAGACACCATTGGAACTGTCTACTGGCTAGTAGAAGGAGAAAAATAAATCAATTGAATTACAAATCAGAAAAATAATACCTCCTCGAACAGAAATATTAACTCACAAGAATTGCTATCACGTATAGGTTGAACAAGCGACTGAGCATTTCACCTCACTTCGTCAATGCGAGTGGGCACGGGAATGAATGCATTTGAACGATACATAATATGTATGGAGACTTCAAAAATAGTAATCAGTATAGGACTCATGACAAGTGGAAAATAGTCATTCGAAAATAGTAAACAGTATTAGACTCAGGCCATGTGGTAAGTTAGGTGATAGGAATGTGTGAATTCTCAAAAATTAGTTATCCAATCAAAGCTAAATAATGCATGTGTAATATTATTACGCGGTATATCTGAAATTATTAATAATATTATTTACAAATACTTCCGGATATTGGTAATTTTGACAAATGCGTTTAAGATTATTGATGTGGAGAAAGTGAAACCGAGGATCAGAAAGTCGATGTATTCGAAATAGCTGGTTTAAAATGATGTTTCTAAACAATGGAATAGAATTACAAGAATGATATAATAGCAGCTTTATGATAGTAAAGTTGTAAGAATCTTTTTTATCATATAGATCAGTGATTACATGATTATTGAGGGTATCTAAATTTAGGTCTAAAAAATTTACAGTTTGACTAACGCTAGGCTCATTCGGAATTAATTTTAGGTTAGATGGGTTAAAATCAATATTAATTGGATAGGAATCATCAATGATAATACAAATTAAGTCGTCAACATATCTATATATAATATATGAATTGGAGTTAAAATGACATTCATTAAAGATACGCGAGAATACTACTACTACAGCCACCTTGCGGTACACCAGATGTTTGTAAATAAATGTCATCGCCTTGGATAATATAATTGTTGTATAACACAAAGTTTTTGACATTAAATGCAACATGATTGGAAGATATATAGTCATGATAATGAGAGATAATAACTTTATATAAATCTTTAATGACAATATTATTAAATAGGTCTTTAAAATCAAAGGTTTGGAAACCAAGAATTTGTGGAAGCTTGCTAAGGTGATTAACTAAGTCAAAACTATTGTTCAAAATGAAATATCCTGAATTCCTAAATTTAAGAGATTCATTAATTCTATTTAAACAGTTAAGCAAGTACTTACTGGCTATAGTGGTGAAGGTATTATGTCCACAAGTGACCGTTCTAAAACTGAGAGGTGATTTGAGGAATTTAGAAACCAAAGTAACATAAGGAAATTTAAAAAACTTACAATTAATAGTTAATTGCGTATATAATTTTAGCATTTTAGTTTTGATTTTGATAGACTGATTATTAATGGGTTTAAAAATTTGATTATTTTTTAAGTAATTCTGTAACAGAGAAACATAATATTTTTTACAAATGGACACATAATTACATTTTTACATAATTATTAGAAGCTTTATCTACATAAGTCATGACAAAATGCTCTTGTAGTTCTTTAATAGCAAATAGGAGTTGTTTATAAGGATACCTAGGCTTCTTTAATTTAATGTTTATAATAACATTTTTAAGTAGATGTAAGGTAGTATACTTCCATAGATGGAATGCTTCAAAAGGAATGGAATGTGAACAAGCAAATTGATGTACGAATTTATCAAAATCAAAAGATATAGACTGAAGAAGTTGTTTAGGGTGATGGCAGAATGGAATGCGAAATTTAGACCCTTTATTAATAATTTCCCTAAGTATTTTATCCTGAACTATACTGAGATCCCCATGAATAATGTGTCCATGAGAGGAGTTGACATAAGGAGTTAGATTTTTATCGCTGCATACACATGATGTAAAGAAATCGAAGTTTAATGCCCTGGAAACTTCATTGAAATTGTAAAAAGTTCTACCAAATGGTAAATTATATTTGAATGATTTTTGTATTTTGATATCATTTACTGGTAACAAGTGTTGATGTTTTGCAAATAAATTATTGAAGTTAAGAAAATTAAGAATAGGGTGTTTAAAAGAAATTACACAGTAAACTATTTTAGTATGTGGATTTGGTGAATGGAGTGGGTGGTAATTTAAGAAATTTGCACGTGAAATAAGCAAATCATAAAATAAATATTTAAAATGCTCATGAGTTAGTTTTAATTTTAAAAAATTAGTATAAACAATACTTCATTTGCATTTTCTGACTTTATATAACCAAGTTCTAACAGGTAAAAAATTAAAAGTTTGAGAATAATTATATTGTAATTTCAAAATGTCTGCATTGTAATCAATAGTTTTACTTAAGTTACTTTTTCCTTTGCCACTCTTATATCGCTTTTTACTAGGAGCTGATGACTTAATACTGAAAAAGATGTTTATACACTGAAGATTTATTAGAATTGTATTCAAAACTATTCTTAACAACATTATTATTATTATAAATTTGATTTAAGCCATATGGGAAGAGAGTTTTATATTTTTTAATGTAATAATTTTCAAATACTAATATATCAGTGAGTGAAATTTTAATATCTAAAACATGAAGGGATACATTTTTAAATCCGTGTGTAGCAAAGTGCTGATATTCAAATTGATTTTTAGTAGGGAGATCGTTAAAGACATTATGATCAAATTTTTTAATATGATCCCTGTGAACATTCATTCTCAGATGTAAAGGGTTGCTGGTTTGGACAATATAGAATAAGTTACAAATAGTACAATTAAGTTTGTATATGCTTTGCAGAATTTTTGTGAAGTGGAATTATTACTAATTTGTAATGGGTCAGCATAAGGACAAGTTTTGCACCTAAGATTATTGCATCTATTGAAGGAATATGATTTAGATAGAGAGTAGGTATGGTATTCTTCCAAATCGTCTATAACGCCTGATTGGTCAATGTTTGTCGTTCTATAATTATCCCAATTCATAATAAAGATAGACCGGACACTAGGTAATGAATAAAATTTACATCAGGAATTTTAATTAAAATTCCCAATATAAACCCCTTCAAAACTATTTTGTCAGGTACGAATTTCAAATTATAACTAATACCATAAAAAATTGAAACGAAATTTCGGAGAGTAAAAAAAAAAGCGTAGTAGATAAGATCTAAATGAGATTTTCATACGAAATATTCATAAATAAGCGAAGTGTGGACAAATAGTCATAATCATTCGGAATGAAAGATATACAAAGCCATTAATACGTATGTGTCTGACTGAATCCCTACAACTGCAAGCAAAAGAGGCCCACATACAGTGGAAATACATTTCTAGATTAAAATGTAAAAATAAGCAATAATATATATATATATATATATATATATATATATATATATATATATGTGTGTGTGTATATATGCATATATATATGTATATATATACATATATATATGTATATATATGTATATATATATATGTATATATATGTATATATATATGTATATATATATATGTATATATATGTATATATATATGTATATATATATATATACATATGTATATGTATATATGTATATATATATATATATATATATATATATATATATATATATGTATATATATATATATGTATATATGTATATATATATATGCATATATATATGTATATGTATATATATATATATGTATATATGTATATATATGTGATATATAGTGTGATTTCTGATAAATTTATAATATTATATTTCACGGTATTTTCATATTATGTATATATATGTGTATATATATATATATATATATATAAAATGTACTATGTATGTGTATAAAATACATTATCCATTATTAAGCGAGTCCATGGAAAAAAATTGTGATGTCTGTGTACTCTTGGATGATAAACGATTGCAGATCCCTGCTCTAGAATAATCTAACGCATTTACTTTTCCTTGCAAAGTTCTTGGGGTACTTAGGGATTCCTAGCAACCCTGCATATTTATAACGATTATAAGGCATAAACATTTTTGTGCTTAACAGTTATATGATTGCTTCAGTTTTACTAAGTGCGGATCAAAGCTTTAAAAAGAGCAAAACTCAAAATGAATATGAAGGGCTATTAAATGAGGATCACCTGCTCGTGTTTATCCAAAACTGACTTAAATTATTTGTAAGTATCAGTTTCTCTAAGCCCTACACAGCATTTCATTACACATCCCAAACCACACATTTCAAACACTACATTAAGCTCCATGGATTTGCAATATTATGCATTGACTAAAATGTTAATAAATCAGAAGCGACATCTCGCGTAAGCTGTCGATATTTCATGAACAGATTATGGAGGCAAAGCTCCGTGACGGTAAACGATAATTATAACTCACTCAAACATTCCGCAGGGAAATTATCAATAAATCCTTTGGGAAATGGTTTTGAACGAAGTAAATCCCTATGAGACTAGGTACCTGACATTTTGTCAGAAATTATTTATTTTGATGATTACTGCTCGCCTGCTGGTGTCTGAATTGGTAATTAAGTGCTGCGGTAAAGCGAAAATATATTGAGCTTTACTTTTTTGGATCCTGTTAATAAATGTTAGGTAATGAAACAAAAATTAGGATGAATACTTGCGGTAACATAAACTTGACAGCAGGAAAGTATGGAAAAAACTATAATCCTCCGCCAAGTTTTACAGACAATTTATTAGGCGCTATAAATAATTAAAAACATTTAATGTAACGGAGTCAGGCCTCTACGTTTTTATTTTTTGCTTAATGTTCATTATTTTGCAAGTTTTATTTCAACTTAAAGACAACAAGAATTAAGAAAAAATATTTTAAAATATTTAAAAATGTTAAGATTTATTCTTGCATTAAAAAATGAACTTATTGTTAAATTGTGAAATTTATTTAGTCACCTACATTGAAGTACTAAACACTTGCTCAATATCTTATTTTAGAGCTAATTAATGCTTTAATTTTTTTTCATTTTGAATCAAATTTGTATTTTATATTTAATTTTAATTCAAATTATTTTCTTGTTTGAATTTCATTATTTAATTGATAACGCTTTTTACTTGATTTGTGATATTTCATATTTTTCATCTTTTATAAAAAAGATTTAATAATTTAAGAGACAAATCAAAAATAACGCTTTTAAAATATATTATTAACAATAAACACAAGAGTTAAAAAAATATCAATATCAGCACAATATGTGTTAAGAAGATCAACATACTATGTATAGATAGAAACGCTAGTCATGTAATTATGTTTTACAGTAGTATTATGGAATAATTTTTCGTCCAGTATTGGTAACAGGTATATGGAACTCTAAGCAAGGATTTAAGATAGGACATTATAAATAAAATAATCTGCTAAGGTTATAATGATTTGGATACGTTAAAGCAATAAAAAATACAAAACAGAGAAAATTGCATTTAAAGTTTTAAATTGCAGTCCCTTAAATACAGATAGTCACTCACAAAAATACTTCTAACATATATTCCTAATTAAGACATCGATATGAAATTTACAGAATGTATTGATAGATCAATAAATGTTATTAACATATGAACAGAATTGTGGCTAAAAGAATATAATTTTTAAAATAATTTTATGAAATCTCAATGGGTCTGCCCCATTAAACTAATGGATTGAGTTTAATAATCAAAGGATTCCTATAATTAAAATTCAAAATTATATTAATAGCTTTTCATATTACATTAAAAATGATTCATAACTGATATTCAAAAAAGAATCCGTTATATAGAAATTATCTAGACAGTGTACGTATAATGGGCGTATGAAAACAGAACTCAAAACAGGCAATAACAACTTTTGTAGTATTTTCAAGTCAGCTTTACTGAAAGTAGAGTAAATCTGGGAAAGATGTCGCCCTTTCTTTCAAATCAATATTCTGAGATCAATGGTGCTCAAACAAGAAACTTATGTAGTCATAATAATTTATTTATATAGAAAACATATGTATTATGGTAAAATGAATTTTTAAATTCTTCATAAGCTATTAAGAATCCACTGACATTTCTGGAGTTTTAGCTATAATTTACAATCTGTCTGTGGTACACATTTTAAAAAGAAACTTAAAGTTGAACTTTTAGCTTAATTATTATTAACCTAATCTATATATCTTAACATGGCCGCAAAATTGTACATGGTGGAACTCATTATTATTGTAGTACATTGCGATGTGTGTCGCTTTTAACCCTCCAGTTATTTAACTTTCGCGCGAGTTCTGTAAAATAATTATTAATTAATATAGTACTAAATGTAATTACACCATTTTAACTTTAACAATAAATTATTTATTAACAACATAAAATACTTAATTATTTATTTACAACAATTCTTCTTATTATTAATTATTTCGACTGAGGGAGACAATGTGAGTCCACTTAAATTGCCTAAAATGTTTTGATGAATTGTAAAATTTGAGGAACACATACCTTCAAGGCTGTCTTGGCTTGACCACCGGCAGGTACTTCGCCGATCATATTACTTGAATTAACTCGAAGTATTATTCACCACACGTAATACGACGATCATATTGTACTGCTGTCTCGAACACTCGTACTTACGAAGTTCTCGTACTCATATCTGTATTCGCTAAGTTATACGTAAGTCGCCTTCTCGCTATCTCGTTATACCTTAAGCGTCGTGCTATTCGTCTGTTTCACCATCAAGTCATTGTATATCCAAGTTATATGTACTCGTATATCTATTTTCGTGCTGTCTTAGGTTGTGGTTCTTTTGCCTCATGATTGACACTCCCCCTTTTGCTTCTATTAGCCGCATTCATGGCGACGCCACAAGCATATACTCAATTGGTCAGCCTCTTTATCCAATGTCGTTAACTCACATTTTCTCAAGAATTCGACCCCTCTGTCTCGATGCCCCTAAATTTATGGTTTTATCTGACCTTTGGGTCAGCATGCTGTAAATTTCATTTTTTTCGAGGACAGAGTATGTTATGTGCTATAAAAATTTCATATAACATAATTATGTTGTGCAATGTTCAAAAAATAGTAATATTTTTATTATTATGGAAATAAATGCGAGAAAATTGGCTCTCTACTGGTTTTTTTCTTTAATATAATCGACAAATCTCGTCAGTTTATCGATTGAATTATCCGTACAAAATTTCATCTGAATCGCTCAATTTGGTGCGAAATTCATTCATTCAGCATAAGCAGATAGCATTTACAAAAAGTGAATTTGTATTAAGGGATGCTGGAAACGTGTAAATTGGTTAAAATCCAACAGGCGGGCTGTTAATTAATCCTACACAGTATTTTCACATTACATATCCTATTCGGTGGAAGGGAAGTAATAAAGATAATAGAAAACTGACTACTCGTTAACAATTACCGGTATCATAATAACCAAAACACAGAAAATGCAAATATTTGAACAATTTGAATTTTCCAGTGGTTTTTATCACTTAAAATAAGGTGTTTTTTTATGCAAAGATATCCCAATATTTCGTTGTTCATCACCCCTAAAATACCAAATAATGCAAAGTAATTTTCTTCTTTCTAATATTATACGCCCTGTCCTAATTCCTAATACCTAATTGTAAGTCTCCATATTATCTGTAAGTACCGCTTCTAAACAGCTCACATTTCAAACGATTTGGTGTGGATCCCATCCCAACTTCAAATGTAAAATTTTAAATATTTTCTCAGTGCGTTTTATTAAACTCTTTTCCTGTTATTCCCCATTGAAAGACTTTATCTAATTGTAAAAATGCATTTATTATTTATTTGTAAATCGGTATATGACAGTACTAAATTAACAAATATTAAAACATAATAATAATTTAATCCCTCTTAGCAATAGACAATTTTCCTTTTGTACTAAATATCAAGTTCCTATCTCATTGCGGTAAGTAAGTTTTTCATTCAGTTCGAATGTTCTGGTCCCCCTTAAATTATCATTTAAAAAATATTCAATTTTTCATGAGAATTTATCAAACAATTCACCCGTGCACCTAATTTCAGCTGTCTATTTGGGGCGTGTCTAAAATAGACCTAACAGACCTGCGGACAAGGAAACTAACGAATTTTTAGTACTCAGTACTCAGAAATATAACTAATGTTTTGTCCAAAGAAGTGTAGTCATAATTATCTCCTCCACTGTGTTTCGCTGAGAGAAAGAGCAAACATTATCGTACCATGTATGAATAGTAATAAATTATGGATCAAGTTTGCAAGTAGAATTTAAAATGGGAAAAATAAATCCTTATTTTTTTCCTATAACGTCAGGGTAATTTGCATTAAAGAAAATAGTTCTCGATTTTATTCGAGATACTTATTACAATATTATATATTACCAACAAGGGAATTATGTATTCATATCGTTTCTCTCAAACTTTGCAGTTTCCAAATAAAATCGACGATTTGACACTCTTAACTTTTGAAAGGAAAAATGAACTTTCCCCTCGAAATATTTTCTTGGTATAAAATTATATAAAATTCTGATTTAAAATACAAAAAATTATCACACTATTTTTGATAGATAAAAATCTGCATTGTTTGAAGACAGTTCCAAGAAAGTGTAACACTGAAAAATATATTTGCTTAATAAATTTTTTTAGAATTAGTTTCATTTATATGCTACTTAAATTTAATGGAAAATGAACAACAAAGGTTCTTTCCATGCTTTTTCAAAATATTGATTAAAACTGCAACTGGTTTGCCGATAATGGGATACTGGAAAGAAAGATAATTTCTTCTTTAAAAAAATCGATTCTCTTCGTTAATTTTGAAATCCTCGAGAGGGAGAGAGAACCGTGTGCTTTTAGTAAATGAGGTATTTATTCCAAGACGTTGAAATACCATAAATTTTCCGCAATCCCTCAATTAAAAAAACCCGAAATCTTATTTTATGAAAGACTGCTTTTAAAGTTGTGAAAGATAATTTGATACAAGGAAATACGAAATAAATATCAGTAAGTAACACATTATATAAATAGGAGTTCATAAAATTAAATAAATGAATATAAAAAGCAAAAACTATCTGTTATATAAAGCCTGTTTGTTATATCTGCCCAACCTTGCTGTCATTTAGTAATGATAGGGCAGTGGAGTGGTATGCATCCTACCTTTGCCGAAATGCATTGTGTCTTTTAAAATGCCTATGTTGCCATGCCTCGTGCGAATGTTTCATGCTGGAAAACTTTGCTGCGCTTAAACTGTTGAATTCTTCACAAATAACTGACAGCTCTTAGCTCCAACAAGATGAAGCAACGGCACACACAGCATGCATATCGATGACCGTTTTTTCGATCTTCTGTTCTTTTGCGTCACCCTGCATTTTCAAGGTGTCGGATATTTAAATACCATTTGTAAGAATATATTCAGTTGGTATTGATTTACTTCACATGTATGTGTCTGCTACATGAATATACTACACAAGAAAAGTCCTTCACTCAACCTGTCTGCTTGTCTGTCTACTTGGCGTCGAAATGTTACCTACCTAGCGACTATCGGAAAATTTCGCCAAATTGAGTAAATTCAATATCTCAGAAAATTAAATTTATTTTCTTTAATAATTCCTTTCTCGTTTCTTTGTGTAGAATTAATGATTTTATATTATATAATTAATATGTAGCCAGTTTTACTGTTTAACGAGTATGTACCACATTTTCAGAGGGTCTAAGTTATTGTGAATTAATTGCTTTTTGTTAGTTGTTGTATAGTGTTTATATTTAGTTAGGGGGGGTGTATAATAGCTAAGAAATTTGATCGAGGTGTATAGTTCGCATGTCCAGGAATATTAGGAACGCCAGCGCTGCAAATGGTCGAATGAAAATGAATCTTCCCCAAACCTTTATGCATGTCTTTAAATAGGGGTATTTACAACCAGTCTAGAATAAGTGGAGTTAGAATTTCGATACATGTTTAAAATGTACAATTATATGATCATAAATTGAAATAAATGTGCATTAGTATTTGAACTATAATTTTGAGGCTAAATATGACTTCTTTAAATGGTGATATTTTATTATTGTCTACAAATAAAATTTCATCGCGTAAAGAAAACATCTATAACAAACTTCCAACATTGGATAAAAAAATCATTTTATAGCTAATGTCTTCAAGATCCTATTAAAACAAGAAAGATCAATCATGCTTAAAGCATCGATTATGAAGCACATTCCAACTTCAATGCAATTTTATTTAAACAAGTCTAAAATGCAATAAATTCCACGGTAATATTTTAAAACTTATCACAATACTACATTAATTTATTATATTTGAAAACTTAAACCTTCATCGAGAAAAATGAACTTTATTCAAATGACGGCATTGAAATAAAAAATTGCCTGGTTTAAATATCTCTAAAATGCGATACATTCCACGGTAATATTTTTAAACCTATCATAATACTACGACAATTTATTATATTTGAAACCTTTATCGAAAACAACTGAAAGTCATTTAAATGACGTCATAGAAAAAATAATACGCCTGGATCTCTCTATAAAAATAGCTTTTCATTCATAACGTTTTCCCACTCATTTCATTCATCACAATACTATAATAATTTATTTTATTTAAAAATTAAGACCATGGAGATACAAGTAATTAAACTCTATGCTTAAAACTTCATTGAAAAAAAATCGTCCTTCCCTTTGTAAAATCAATGAATATTTCATTCATATCAGCTATGAAGACTCCATGGGCTAAATAATTTTGTGTTAAAGAAATACAGCAACTCTAATACAACTCATTTCACATATTTTGCTGTTTACATTTCACATAAGTGAAAAATAGGCTTCGTTGTAGAAATAATCAAATTTGGATGAGCATTCAGACTAAAATATATTGTATAATTGCGTTGTTTCAGTATGTAGATGTACAGAATTTAAGCAAATATAAAGCAGTTTTAGGACGGATACAACACTCAATATGAATTAAAAAGAACTTCAAAAATCACGATTTTGAGACGGGATGGATGCCATATATCATTTTGAAGTGGGTCATGTGATCTTTTCATATTATGGTCATGTGATCGCTTCATATAAAAGATGTAATTATTATTTTAATTTTTATTTAAAAAACTACTGAATATATTTCGCTGAATTTTTTTTATATATTTCATGAAACAATTTGAATATTACCTAAAATTTTCGAAGCAATTTGTGAATTTTAAATCTACTTCAAAAATGTTTGAAAAATTAGGTCCCATAGGGCTCAATGTATTTCATTCTTTCAACCCGGGTTCAATCCAAAACTAATTGGGTGATATTATTCATTTATATTCCCAGAGGTTCCACAGACCGTCTGAACAACATACTAAAATTTCATTTTGATTAAGTCATTTTTACGGCAGTTATCGTGCTAACGGACAGACAGAATAAAGAAAGTCATAAAAACTTTTCAACTTAGTTGTAACGCGTTAAAAACGAATTAAATTTGTTTCAAGTTATGATCTTAATAGTATATGAAGACTCTTACTCAAATATTTATTGAAGATATATTATCTAACATTATTAATTTTCTATAAAGTTTATATCTACTTAGCATCACAGAGAAAGGATACTAATGCTTAAAACATATGTCCATTTTATATTTCTTTAAACTTTTATATTTCTTTGTACCTGCTAAAATTGAATTTCTTATTTATATGCAACAGTGTCTAAATTAAAAAAATATATACTTACGGGAGATAATCTAACACTTTAACCATTTTTTAGGAAAGATCTCTATCCCTTTAAGAGAAGTAAAGACATCGATAAATATAACAAGAAAGATCAATCATGAATAAGCATTGATTATAAAACACTTTCCAACTGAAATGCAATTTCATTTAAAAATCTCTAAAATATGATACATTCAGTGGTGATATCTTTTACATTACTACAGTACTACAGTAATTTATTAAACTTAAATATTTACAACTGTATCGAAATATAAATCATCTGATTCTCTATGCAAAATCAATGAATATTTCATTCATATAACCTGCATTCCAGACTCCAGAGCTACATAATTTTGTGTGAAAAAAATTCAGCAATTCTTATGTAACTCACCTTACAATGGCTTGAGACATTTGCATTCTGCACAAGTTAAAATTAGGCTTCGTTGAAGAAATAATAAAAATTAAGGATCATTTGAAATCACAACTATTGTAATTGCGTAGGCACGGAATTTAGATACACAGCTAATACAAATACACAGATAATATATGTGTTTGCGTATGTATGTATTCAAAGTATTGGAATCGTGCCGAAGATTGGAACTCGAATTTTCGAAGGATCTACACGTTTTGGGACATGCAGAACACGAAAAACTATTTTTAGGAAGACGTCTGTGTGTGTAAGGGTGTATTTGTGTGTGTTTCTGTGTGTCTGTGAGAATATTGCATTTACTCTAACTGAAAAACTAATGGACCGATTTTAATAAAATTTGGTAGGTAAGTTTTTTGTGGGAAACCCTGATGTTCATTTGATTATAGAACGATTCGTAATAAAAGAATCTGTCTTCTTTGCGAAATGGGCGGCAGAAATTGCCTTTATCCACTCTAGCTAAAAACTAATGGACCAAATTTAACACAATTTGGTGTATAATATTTCAATAACCTTCAAGTGATTTATATACCAAATTTAACAAAATTTGTTATATAAATCACTTGTAGGTTATTCTAGTATGATTCGGGAAAAAGGAACGGGTTGTTTTTGCGAAATGGCCCGCAAAAATCGTTAAATATAAAAATAAAAGTCTACGTGTGCTCAATTATATCAATTAGATTCTTATTTTAAACGTGATTTTTGACAACAAAAAGAATAAGACTAACCCTATTAGTCTAGGACTAGCCGTTCTTGAGATATTTTAGTTTTTTTGCGTTTTCGCTACGCCATTTTTGACAATAAGTCAATCTATCAAATGAGAACCAAATTTAAGTTTAACGTGCAAATTTAATGTCATTTAAAATACTTATGGATGTTATTTTGTACAGATAAACTCAAATTATTATTGATGAAATAAAGAGAACGAGAATATGAGTCTGCAGTGAAAGACATGTGCTGTCTACATCAGAATTTCAACAATATTACAACAATGATTTATAGAAGTGAACGGGGATTATTTGCAGGCCATTTTGAAAAAAATGTAGGATCTATATTTAAAGATCACCAAATTGTTGTAGAATAAAATGTTCTACAAATTTAATATGTGTACCAAATTTTAATTCCTAGGACGTAGGAAAGTGCATTAAAAACGCCATCAAATAAGTATATCATGAAAAGTTATATAAAATTAAAAAAAAATTTTGAAAAATTGTTATCTACCAGATTTATTTTAAAATGTGAAGCCTCTCGCATATACAAAATAATTAAATTCTTGGAAAGATATTTATTATATAATATATCTATTTTTTCTCTCTGGAGGATATCGCAAAAGTCAGAATTTAATTGAATTCGTTTTTCTCCCTATATTAAATAATTTTTAATTAAAAAACTACCTAACATATTTTACTGAAGATGTTGTTATATATTTTATGAGATAATGTGAATATTTCCTAAAAATTTCGAAGCAATTTGTGAATTTTAAATGTGCTTAAAAATTTTTTGAAAAATTAGGTCCCATAGGGCCCAATGTATTTCACTTTTTCAACCCGAGTTCAATAAAAAACTATTTGGGTGATATGATTTATTTATATTCCCATTGGTCCCACAGACAGTCTGAAAAGCATACCAAAATTTCATTTTGATAAAGTCATTTTTACGGCAGTTATCGTGCTAACGGACAGACAGACAGACAGACAGACAGACAGACAGACAGACAGACGGACAGAGAGACAGACAGAATGAACAAAGTCATAAACACTTTTCAACCATGTTGTAAAGTGTTAAAAATATTGCCTTTTCTTAAAAGATAATAAATATTTTGTAATTAAATGTTCATTTATTATCTTCTATAAATTAGTAAAAATCTGATGTGGGCAGCACGTGACTTTCCTTATGTAATGCAATGAATTTACTACTTTTACAGTAAAAAAATAGATTTTTATAGTAGTTATTTATATTCTTTCCAAGATATTGAATTTTCGTCAATGAGTCGTCATTCTTATTGATTTAGCGTCATTTTTATCCATTTGGCGAGTTTTTTGTTAATTTATCAACATGCAAAAAAGTCGGTAAGTTGGCGACATTCCGTCAAATTCGTCGCCAAAATCTCGCCAAGCGTTATGAGCCAAGAAATAAGTTATTCTTACAGCAGATAAATGACTATTGGCGTTCAAATACAAAAGTATTAAAGTATCTTATGAATAGAAGGCGCTAGATCCATGAGAATGATGTCACCCAATTTATCGCATGGTATTACATATGAAAAGTGAACATGTTTCTAAATAGGAAATATTTTTTTTAATTTTTTGTGACTTTTTGATAATTTTTTTGAAAAATGTACAATATCTCAAGAACGGTTCAGGTTAGCGTTCTAGAATTTATGTCAATCGTTTTCTAATGAAAAATTACATAAGAAATGTCTATTTGCGTAACTTTATTAGCAGTTTTGATTTTTTGACGATTTTTTCAAAATTTCTCACGAAAATTTAGGGGAGTTCTGAACATTCGATTGCATACAAAAACAATAAGCTTCCAGTGTTTACGAATTGTGATTTTTGTACCAAATTTCTATCAAATCGGTCCATTCGTGCGTCAGTTATCGTCTTCGCAGACTTACTGACACACACACACACACACACACACACACACACACAGACATCGCCTCAAAAATATGTGATTCGGGATCAGGGATGCTTGAAACGTGCTCTCCCGTCGAAAACTCGAATTCGGTTTTTCGATCCCGTCACCATACTTTCCTTATACATTATGTATATAAGGAAAGTAATATCCTCCCAAAGTGTTTTACTTCATTTACAGAACTGTGTGAAAATTGATTTCCTCATAAATCTTCTGATATTCAATAGCGTCGAGTATAATTTCACGAATGAATTATTTCCTTGCAGGTGGCGTTAAAGGCTAACGTTCATTCAATATCTCTGTAACGTAGCGTGTGACTTAAGAATCGAAGATTTCCTCCCAACGAATAATAGCAATTGTTTTAATCATTAACATCATGAGTTCAAAAACTTAATTGCTTTAATAAAATCCACGAGTTCTTTCATTATATTAAATGATAATTCATAACGTTTTTACATAAAAAAAGAAAATGTCTGTTTCTGTGTGTATCTCTTATGTAGCGGAAAATAGAAGCCAAATTCGATGTTAGGATAGCTGAACATTCGATAAGTCAAAATCTATCCTTTTATTGGAATTACTTTAAAAGTTATGGTATATTGAAAGCGGAAATTCGCCGAACTTTCACCATTTTCAATCCATTTATCGTGAAGACGATTTTACACGAATGCGAGAACCATATCTCAAATTTTGGGTCCCGACTTTGAGTAACAGCTGTCGTAACAGAAACTACGCTTTAAAATACAACATTCTGACTTTGCGAGGATTTTTGAAAAGTTTTGGCATTTCGTTAAGTATTTTTAACACTTTACAACATAAGTCAAAAGTGTTTATGACTTTGTCCATTCTGTCTGTCTGTCTGTCCATTAGCACGATAACTGCCGTGAAAATGACTTTATCAAAATGAAATTTTAGTACGTTGTTCATACCGTCTGTGGAACTTATAGAAATATAAATCAATAATAACACCCAATTAGTTTTGGATGGAATCCGGGTTGAAAAAAGAAATACATTGAACCCTATGAGATCTAATTTTTCAAACATTTTTTAAGCAAACAAATTGCTTCGAAAGTTTCAAGAAATATTCAAATTATTCCATAAAGTATAAAAAAATAATTTCAGCAAAATATATTCAGTAGTTTTTTAAATAAAAATTAAAATAATAATTACACCATTTATATGAAGAGATCACGTGGGCATTATATGAAGAAATCACGTGACCATTATATGAAGAGGTCCCGTGACCCACTTCAAAATAAAATATGCCATCAATCTTGTGTCAAAATCATGATTTTTAAAGTTATTTTTAATTCATATTTAGTGTTGTATCCTTCCTAAAACCGCTTGATTTTTGCTTAAATCCTGTGCATCTATATAGTGAAACAACGCAATTACAATATATTTGAGTTTAAAGGATCATCCAACTTTGATTATTTCTGCAACGAAGCCTAATTTTCACTTATAGGGAAAGTAAACACCAAAAGATGTAGAATAAGTTGTATAAGAATTGCTGAATTTCTTTAACGGAAAATTATTTAGCTCATGGAGTCTACAATGTAGCTGATATGAATAAAACATTCATTGATTTTACACAGAGAACAAGACGATTTTTTCCATGAAGTTTTAAGCATAGAGTTATATTACTTGTACCTCCATGGTTTTAAGTTTTTAAATAAAATAAATTATTATAGTATTGTAATAAATGAAAGGATTGGAAAAACGCTGATGAATGAAATGCTGCTTTTATATAGAGGTGATTTACATTTCGATGACGTCATTTGAATAAGTTCATTTGTTTTCAATTTAGTTTTCAAATATAATAAATTAATGCAGTATTATGATAATTTTAAAAATATTACCGAGGAATGTATCGTATTTTAGAGATGTTTATACCATGCAATTTATATTTCAATGCCGTCATTTGAATGCTGTTCATTTTTTCGATGACGTTTTAAGTTTTCAAATATAATAAATTAATGTAGTATTGTGATAATTTTAAAAATATTACCGAGGAATGAATCACATTTTAGAGATGTTTATATAAAATTGCATTGAAGTTCTAAAGTGTTTCATAATCAATGCTTTATGCATGATTGATCTTTCTTGTTTTTTATTATTCCGTTCCATATTTTAAAATGTGGTATTATAGTATTATCAATATGAGTATTGTGTACAATTCATGATCAAATCTGGCTAAGATATCACTTGTTTTTACCGCTTTTTTATCTGCACTTTGATATATCTTAGATCTTGTTGATCTGATTTACAGAGAATTTCCACTGACATATAAGCGTTTGTCAACAAACGTCGTGTTGGATTTGAAGCGTCCTATGCCCATTTAACTCGCTCGGAGGTAGGATTATTCTTTTTCTATAATTTCAAGTCTACGCGTGATTAGTTAATTTGCGTTTGGTTGATTTTAGAAATGTAGTTGGCTTAATGATCAATATTTATTTTTAATACTTTACAACATAGTTGAAAAGTGTTTATGACTTTGTTCATTCTGTCTCTCTGTCTGTCTGTATGTCCGTTAGCACGATAACTGCCGTAAAAATGACTTTATCAAAATGAATCTTAGTATGTTGACCAGACTGTCTGTGGGACCCATGGGAATATAAATGAATAATATCACCCAATTAGTTTTGGATTGTATCCGGGTTGAAAAAATGAAATACATTGAACCCTATGGGATCTAATTTTTCAAACATTTTTTAAGCAAATTGAAAATTCACACATTGCTTTGGAAGTTTTAGGAAATATTCAAATTATCCTATAAAACAGATAAAAAAAATCAGCAAAATATATTCAGCAGTTTTTAATTAACAATTAAAATAAGTATGAAGAGATCACGTGACCATTATATGAAGAGATCACGTGACCTACATCAAAATAAAATATGGCATCCATCTTGTGTCAAAATCGTGATCTTTAAAATGCTTTTTAACTTATACGTAAAGTTGTATCTATCCTAAAACCGCTTTACTTCTACTTAATTTCTGTGCATCTATATTCTAAAACAGCGCAATTAGAATATATTTGAGTGTAAATGATCAATGCTCTCTATCTTGGGTCAAAATCGTGATTTTTAATGTTCTTTTAATTTATATTTAGTGTTGTGTCCGTCCTAAAACCGCCTTATGTTTGCTTAATTTCTATGCATCAATGTTCTAGAACAACGCAATACGCAAAATTATTTAGATCTGGAGTCTGCAACGTAGTTTGTATGAATGAAACAGTCATTGATTTTACATAGAGAACAGATGATTTTATAGTCGAATTTTACGGTGAAGTTTTAGACACAGAGTTAAATTACGTTTACATCCATGGTTTTAAGTTTTTAAGTAAAATGAATTGTAATATTGTGATGAATGAAAGGAATAGAATAAATGTTTATGAATGAAATTTTTTCTGCTTTTTCATAGAGAGCCAGGCAATTTATATTTCAATGATTTCATTTGAATAAAGTTCATTTTTTGATGAAGTTTACACATATAATAAATTATTGTAGTATTGTGATAATTTCAAAAACATTGCTGCTGAAGGTATGGCATTTTAGAGATGTTTAAAAAAATTGCATTGCAGTTGGAAAGTGTTTCATAATCAATGATTTATGCATGATTGATATTTCTTGTATTAGTATCGTTTACTAAAAATTATTGGTAGAATATTAAATATCATATTTAATGAGAGAAATATTTATTTGAAGTATTAAAACATAAATTTTATAATTTAGCAATTTTTAAGAAGAACATTAACTTTCAAACGTTAAAAACTAAGTAAATAAAATATCCAAATAACTTTTTTAAACTATGCTTAAATGTATGCGATTGTTTAAAATATTTTAAAGTAGTCAAAAATAAATATATAATTATTATAATTTTTCAAAAATAATTTAGATTGTAGCTTGTTTTTTAATTATTGCAAATTGATAAAATTTTATGGAAATTTGGAAGTTCTTTCTTTTGAAAAGAAATATTATGAAAAATAAAGATTTTTTCAAATTTAATATTTTGCACTGCTGCCATTAAATTTATAATATTTCACATATTGGAAACTTCCTCAAAGTGTTCTGCTTCATTCAGACACCTGTGGGAGAATTAATTTCCTCGTAAATCTTTGAAATCCCAGAAACCTTGAAATAACTTTCAAATGAATAATTTTCTCGCAGCTGACGATAAAGATGGAAAATTGGATATATTTTAAAAGTAATGTTTTGTAAGAATCAAAGATTTGTTTCCAATTTATTTCTTGGATTGAAACTTAGAAAGCCGAAGACAAACTTGGAAATGAAAAAAAATCTGAAATTAAATATGTATCCATGATTATTTTATTCATTCTGTATCTAAATATGTTTTATTTATCGTGGATTTTGAATCTTTTAATAACTTGTCAAGAACTGAGGCTGTAGAAAAGTTTTGTTTCATCCACTGCCAATTCATTAACTTCTATGAGAAAAGATTCATAGAAGGTAATGATTTGTAATCAAAATTAATAAATCGAGTAACTTTGGAACTACTTTTGTGTATGCTAGACCAGTGTATACCAACCTACTTCAGTTTAGAACACAATGTGTAACTAGATAGAAATGAGGCGACCTTGCTTTTTTATTGGTTGAACTGTTGTAAAAGTCTAAAACAAACGCCAAAAATAAAACGTAATCGTGCGCAGCTGTATGCACCAGATTTGTTTAAACGGTTAAATTATTATGAATATAATGAACATAAAAAGCATGACAGTTTGAAATTATTCTTTACATACATAAGTAATTATATATTAATAATAATAATTATATTTAATGATATGTAATACGCTGCTAATTTGTTTCAACTGCAACTTGTATGACAACGACGTTGCATTATTACTTTCCATATATACATAATATATAAGGAAAGTATTGAGACGGGGTCGAAAATTCGAATTCGAGTTTTCAAATGCAGTTTTTTTCAGTTTTATATTTTTCATTGCTTTAAATATATATATTCTTATAACTTAAAAAGTAATTGATGAAAAACGTATTTATTGTTAATAATATGTATTAAGAGTAATATTTTGAATTTGTTTATTAAATTATTAAACTTTTTTTTAAATATAAAATGTTTTGAAATGTCCCAAAACATATAAATACAAGAAAGATCAATCATACATAAAGCATTGATTATGAAACACATTCCTCGGTAATATTTTAAAATTATCACAATATTACATTAATTTATTATATATGAAAACTTAAAATTTCATCGAAAAAAATGAACTTCATTCAAATGACGGCATTGAAATATAAATTGCCTGGTTCAAACATATCTAAAATGCGATACATTTCTAGGTAATATTTTTAAAATTATCACAATACTGCAATAATTTATTATATTTGAAAACTTCATCGAAAATAAATGAACTTATTCAAATGACGTCATCGAAATGTAAATCGTCTCTATATAAAAGCAGCATTTCATTTATAAACATTTTTTCAATCCTTTCATTCATCACAATACTATAATAATTTATTTTATTTAAGAACTTAAAACCGTGGATTTACAAGTAATTTAATTTTATGCTTAAAACTTCATCAAAAAATCGTTTCCTTCTCTAAAATCAATAAATGTTTAATTCATAACTAATTGGTAAATACCAATTAGTTGATACTAATATTAAATACTAATTGGTTATTAAATACGAATTGGTAAATTGGTCATAACCATTCAATCCAAAACGAATTGGGTGATATTATTTATTTATCTTTCCATAGGTCCCATAGACCATCTGAAAAATATACTAAAATTTCATTTTAATAAAGTCATTTTTACGGCAGTTATAGTGCTAACGGACAGACAGACAGACAGAATGAACAAAGTCATAAACACTTTTCAACTTTTTTGTAAAGTGTTAATAACACTTTTCAACTTTGTTGTAAAGTATTAATAACACTTTTCAAATTGGTTGTAAAGTGTTAATACCACTTTTCAACTTTGTTGTAAAGTGTTAATAAAACGACTGCTTGTAAGAAAATAGGGAAGGAACTATTCACATTCTTCAAATAAAATGTCCTTGAAGTAATTGCCCCACGCCTGCTTTCTTCAAGGAAGTTTTGTAAGTTATTAATGTTAGGTTACACTAACATTTGATTACAACTTTATATTACTATGATCTGACCTTGCATTATCAGCGACCAATAACGTATTTTCACCAAATTTGTAAAATCAGTAAAGGGGTATTTCATCCCTCTTTAGTAGTCACTGCAGTTGTTGCATACCGGGATTAGGAAATACAAAATAAAGATATACTTTTTACATTTCTATTGTTACGAAGAATATAGGCACTACTATGTCACGAACAATAGAAACATTATGTTGTGATGTAACTGAACATATGTTAAAAAGAGGCCGACAAGGGACATGAAAAGGGGGAAGAGTACATAAAGGGAATATTCGACGCCCAGATGTACATTTCACAATATAATTTTATTTTTCCACTTTTGGGAGAGAAACTGTTCAGTTGTATACACGTGTTTTATACACGTGTTACATACACACGTATTATATACACTATAAAAATAGACACTTTCTTAAGTAAATGTAAGTGAACGAACGTGAATTCTTAATTTATTACTTTCCTTACATACATAATGTATGAGGAAAATATTGTGACAGGGTCGAAAATTCAAATTCGAGTTTTCGACGAGAGAGCATGTTTCAAGCATCCCTGATCACGATTCGAGAATTTTTAAAGTGATGTGCGTGTGTGAAAGTATGTGTGTGTGTGTCAGTGAGCCTGTGGAGACGATATCTCACGAACGAATGGAGCGGTTCGAATGAAATTTGGTACAAATATCACAATCTGTGAATACTAGAAGACTATTGTTTTAAAACGCAATCGAATGTTCAGAACCCCCCCCTAAATTTTCGAGTGAAATATTGAAAAAATCATTAGCAAATCAAAACCTTTAATAACGTTACGCAAATAGACATTTCTTATGTAATTTTTCCTTAGAAAACGATTGACATAAACGCTAGCATGAACCGTTCTCGAGATATTGCACATTTTTCAAATAAATTTATTAAAAAATCCCATAAATTAAAAAAAATATTAACTGTTAAGAATTATGTTCACTTTTCATATGTAAAATTATACGATAAATTTGGTGACATTAGTATTCTCGTGGATCTAACTCGTTCCATTCACGAGAAAAGATACTTTGAGTAATACTTCGCATTTGAACGCCAATAGTCATTATCCGCTGTAAGAATAACTTATTTCTCCGTCCATAACGCTTGGCGAGATTTTGTCGACGAATTTAGCGGAATGTCGCCAATTTGGCGACATTTTTAAATGTTGCCAAATTAACGAAAATCTCTCAAAATGGATAAAAATGACGCTAAATCAATGGAAATGACGACTCATTGAAGAAAATTCGATATCTTGGAAAGACTATAAATATCTACTATAAGAATAACATTTATTTTAGCTGTAAAAGTAGTAAATTCACTGCATTATATAAGGAAAGTCATGTGCTGCCCACATCAGATTTTTTTGCAGTTGTTTTGTGTACTTGTAGTTCTTATTTTGTGATTTATTTTATTATTTTACTGTTCATTACAGAAATATTTTGCATTTTATTATTTCCGTAATTTATGATTTTTCAAAAAATAAATAAATATGAAACAGCCATTGATCGATAAGCCATTTAATTTATGGTTAGCGAGCAATACGGCATGACACGGGCGATTTACCCATAGAAAGTCATTCAGTAAAACCTTTTACTCTCATTCATGTTTGCGTTAATCCTAGCGTAGTAATGTGACTCGCCTCTTATGAAGCACCAGGGCAATGTCTTTGACAAAAATGCAATTTACGTTTACCTATCATTTATGGGCATATTATCTAAGATATTCATTTGTTTATGTCTGTAAACAAAGTTTAAATACATTAAGTTTCTATAACCTGAACTGTTTAGATACATATAAATGATAGAACTAAAATATAACATAAACATTTTGGTAGATAAAATGCAAAATTGCTGAATTTTTGCATCTCAAGTGTCATAAAATGTCTAAAATTCAGTAACAGAATTGTTTCTACAAAATAAAATTATACCCAAATATAAAGATAATAATTTCAAAATTTCAATAAAAAGTATTATATGTGTGAGTTTCAAAAGTGTTCGAAGTTTAAACATAATTTTAAAACCTTAACGTTTTGATATTGGCCCACAATTAAATTTCTTGTGTCCAGCTTCTTGTTTTTAAGAATTCTTTACCAGTTTAGTTATGTCAGCTAGTAGAATAAAACTGATGAATTTTTTCTGACCTGTACACAACACGATAGATTTACATATTTGACTGTACAACGCATTTGAACCTATATCCAATTTGCAACATCAATACATGTTCTATTTTATTTGATACATTTTAAAACTTCGCCAATATGCCAAAATTAGAAAAAGCTAAACTATCTCCATAACGGTATATTTTAGAGTAATGGAGTTGCTTTGTTTACTTTGTAATTCAAAATTACATATGAAACAAACACTTAATGAATAAATACATTTAAATATATTTAGTATCTTTTACCTATTTTGTCTATTTTTGGGGTTTCATGTTGAAGGCAAAGTCGGTTATACTTTCTCAAATTGTACCAAAATGTAATCAGCGACAGTAAAGCCTATTAGTGACTCGACTTCTGAATTCGATTAAATTCCGTTGAATAGTTTTTCACTTAGAGTGCGTACGTATATTACATACACAAAAACAAACACACACTTCATGCTAAATATGGTGTATTTGAGTTCTTGAAGGTCCAAATGTTAAGATTCGTCGAAAATTCAAGTTCCGATTTTCGGCCCTATTCTAATATTTGCCTTATATATCATCATTTTTTTGTGGGGAAGTAAAAATATGATGTGAGCAGCACATGACTTTCTCGGCATACTTATATTGACGTTCTCTTTATTTCTTCAGTAAATCATTATATTGAGTTCAATTACACAAAATAACACTCATAATTATTTAAAATGACACTGAATTTGCACTTTTAATTCAATTTTCGTTCTCATTTGGTAGCTGGAGTAGTAAAAATGCGAAAAAACTAAAATATCTCGAGAACGGCAAGCCCTAGTGTACTGGGATTGGCCTTATTATTTTCATCCTTAAAAATTAAGTATAAAACAAGCATTTAATGGATACATTTGAGCATACGTAGTTCTTTATTTTAGATTTTGACGATTTTTGCGTACAAGAAAAATAATAATCTGCGAAAGGGCAGATTATTATTTTTCGAATCATACCAAAATCTAATTAGCACCAGGGTAACCCACAAGTGACTTAGATCAAATTTTATAAAATTTGGTACATATTATTATTTAAGCTAGAGTGGATACAAGCAATATTTGCCCACCATCTCGCAAATAAAGACAGTTTTTTTTTATTCCGAATCGTACCAAAGATTAATCAGTACCAGGGTCACACACAAATGACTTACCTACCAAATGTTATGAAATTTGGTCCATAAGTTTTTGAGTTAGAGTGGATACATACATTGAACACACACACACACACACACACACATCATGCTAAAAATAATTTTTTCGTATGATAAGAGAGATGAATATAATGCTTCTTTATCAAATGAAACAATCAAAGCGCAGATAAAAAAAACAGAATAGGGATCACTGGTCACTGGTATGGATTAAAAGTAAAAGTTACGCTTTAATTGATTTTGTATATTAATTAGTTTTCTTGATAAAAGGAATTATTTTTTCAGAAATAAGGACTGTTACGTGTTCTAATTAACTCTTGAAAATAACAGAAAAATGATTAAGAGTATACAAGATTCCAATAATTATATTGTCTATTTAAATACCCGCACAAAGGAATAAAATGTTTTTAATGGTATTATTGATTTATATAATTTATTTTTCATAATATATACGCAATTCACATTTTTTTCAATAATAGATAGGTATTTCAATAAATAAGTAGACCTTTAATACTTTTAGGTTAAAAAGAAGATGACATCATGCTATAAAAAAAAAAGACTCTCTTATACACAAGGTGACCCCAAAAAATTGAAATTCGCTTTAATTATTTACCTGTTGGAGATAAATGGGCAACGTAAATTGCAAAAATGTTGAAATTAAGGTAGAAAATAAGATTACGTTAATGAGATAGTTCTCCTATTCATTTAAAAAAATTACACTTTTTAAATTTTTATACGACCCCCTTAGACAAATTTGGTCAATCAGAAAATTTTTATTTTTAATGCAACAAGATCATTAAAAAAACCCGCATATTTGTACCTTTAAAATCAACTGAATTATGATAGAGAAAATCTGACTTATGCCACTTTTCCGAACCACGTGAAATGTTGTTTCATCAGTGAAAATAGGGATCATAAACAAATTGACGATGGAAATTGTTTAGATCAAAAATACGTTAATATGTGTCAAAATTTTTTATCACAAATGCATCTAAATAAAGCATTACACAGACAGAGATCATCTAAAACAGTGATACTCACTACGCAGTTGGGTATTCTATGCATTATCATCCAGTCTTATCTTTTTTGTGACATGTCACAAATTTACATTTCTAATTTGATATATGGTCCCTATTCACAATGTTCAATTTTCAATTAAATATAACTCGCTCAATTTTAAAGATACAGATATGCGTTTTTTTAAAATGATCTTGTTGCATTAAAAATAAAAAAAATCTGATTGACCCCATTTGTCTAAGGGGGTCGTATAAAAATTTAAAAGTATAACTTTTTGAAAATTAATGGGAGGACTATTTCATTAACTTAGTATTATTTTCTACCTTATTTTCGACATTTTTGAAATTTATATTGCCCACTTATCTCTAACAGATAAAAATTAAAGCACGTTTCAATATTTTTGGGACACCCTGTATATGTGCCTGTTTATCGTGCTGGCAAAAAATTGGGAGACAACAAATTTGGTATAATTTTTTAAGAGGAGGGTGAGGAGCTGTCTTATACAATTTGCATTTTGTTGGAGGTTATATTTGAGTTTCTGAAAAATGAATTGTAATGTCATAGCGTGTCTTAAGTTAGTTGAGTTTATTAGAGGAGCCTTATAGTAATTAATGAATTTCATAGGTAGAGGTATGCAATCTGTATGTGTTCGTAGATTTTATAAGCTTAATTACTGAAGACGGAAGGATGAGAAGGAATATTTTGCATTTATTTATACACCGTGTTATATAAGGAAGTTCACATCTAGTTTATAAGTTGTGCCGTTTTTAAGATAATGCATGTTTTTATCTAAGATAATTAAAGCCATAAAATAGAAATATTTCTACTTTTAGCACATAATTGTATGTTTTATAAGTACACTAGCAGCATACCCGTTCTTCGTACGGAGTATATAATATAAAGAAACTTGAAATTCATAATCATGCCCAAATTCTTATAGTATACTAAATGACATGTTTAATCAAAATATTCTGTTAAAATATTTAATATAATGCTCCTAAAAAGAAGTTTAAGAATCTCTGTTCTCGCTATATAAAATTATCTTCATGGACATATCTGAAGAATAAAACATCTTGGACCCCTTATGTAAGCAAATATAAAAAAAAATATGGAATTGAATCAATATATGCAAAATAAAAGCGTTAAAATTGTATGGGACCCGTACTAATTATATACGCGAATATTTGAAAATATAACCTGTATTAGTAGATTACATGTATAAATTGAAAATACCAATAAACCCGTAATCTTTAAATCTGAAGACAGTCATTTATTCCAATATATGTCAAAATTAAAGTGCTAAAATTATATGGGAAGATATACACGTACTACTTATAATGTCCGATTATTAGAAGACGATTACCCGTTTTGCAATATGAGTCACAAATGTTTTTTGGTAAAATACAACAGACGACGTAATAAATTGAATATATAATTAATCCCCTTAATCTTCATACCAGAAGACTGTACTTGATTCCAATATATATGCCAATATATGTCAAAATATATGCCAATATACCTGTACTACTTATATTCTCGTAGGTTAGAAGATATACCCGTGCATTCCTAGAAGATTACTCGTACAACGTACAATATGCGTGTGTCAGCAATTTTTGCCGCAATAAAACAATGGCGTAATAACTTAAAAATATCAATAATCCCTGAATCAATAACTCCGGAAAATATCAATAATAATAATGTTTAAACCTGAAGAGTATAATTGATATTATCCAGTCCAAAATGAAATGGCAATGAAATTTATTTTATATACATATCTTCATTATTCAAATCGGAAAGGATTTAATAAAAATCGTCTGCCGCATAAACACATTGGATTTAAATCCGTTGCTAAGCGACATGATACCATTTGCTTCAAATAAATTGGTAGAAAAAATATCGTCTAAATAGTTATATTTCTATGGAACATTTGGCGACAGTTTCGTCAAATTAGCGACATTTTAAAAAATCGCCAAATTTATCGCCAAGTGGGACTGTAGAACTGACAGTTCCACTTTGCGACAAGTTGACGAAATATCATCACAATACTATCCCCTAACAAAAAACAATTAATATCATTTATGTAGCGCAATTTTATCAATTTCAAGATATTTTTATAGATTTGAAAACATTTTTATCAATTTGGTGACATTTTAAAAATTCGCTAAATGTATTACTAAGTAGGATGGTTGGTCTGACAGAGAAATGCTAACCAAACATCATTTCAGTACTCTCTTCTAACAAAACAAAAAAAAATTTCATTGATATGTAGAAGACCCAAGTCACACGACCAACCCGAAGGTTTATGGCAGCTGTTTGTGTGTCGTTTATATCAATTTGGCGACATTTCCGTCAATTTGGCAAAGTTTAAGAAAAGTTGTCAAATTAGCGATATCCCTCCAAATTCGTAGCTTTGAATTTGCAGATCTGAATGAAACATTCTTATCCCGTCTCAATATACCAAATGAAAACACTACAATTGTATTAGAAGATATACCCGCTCTACTCTTTTTCTGTTTCAACAATCGGCTATATGAATTTATTGGCTAAACACAATATATGAGTTTAGTAGCTAAATACGATATAAGCTTGAAAACTCTTTGCCAAAATAAATGAAATTGATGTACGCAGTCAGCAATTAATATAATTAAAAGAAAAATCAAACCGTCCATTCATAAGATATACTTTTATATCCATTTATCCATTTATTTATTATTTGAATCGAAAAAAAATAATAAAAACATTAACAAACACATTTAATTTAATTGCGATGCCGAGCAACATGATATATCCTCCTAAAATGTTAAAATTTATTAACCACTAACAGCACACCCGTTATTCGTACGGAGTGTACAATTTAAAGAAACTTAAAGTTCGCAATCATGTGCAAATTCTGTTAAAATATTAAATTTATTGCTCCTAAAGAGAAGTTTAAGAATATATGTTCTCACTATGCAAAATTATCTTCACGATCAGATCTGAAGAATAAAACATCCTGCCCCCTTTTGTAAGCAAATTTACAGAAGAAAAAAGAGGAATTGAATGAATATATGCAACACCGTACTAATTATATTGTCGCAGATCAGAAAATATGGCAATGTGTTAGTAGAAGATTACCCGTATTACAATATGCGTCTCAAAAATATTTGCCAAAATAAAAGAGATGACGTAATAAATTGAAAACATCAGTAATATCCGTACTCTTTATACCAGAAGGTCGTAATTGATTCCAATATATGCCAATATATATCAAAACATATGTCAATATACCTGTACTACTTATATTCTCGTAGATTAAAAGATATACACGTGTATTTGTAGAAGATTCGTACAACATACAATATATGAGTTTAAACAATTTTTGTCATAATAAAATAATTGCATAATAACTTGAAAATATCAATAATCCTTGAATCAATAATTCCCGAAAATATAAATAATAATAATTTTTAAACCTGAAGACCGTAATTGATATTATCCAGTCAAAAATGCTATAAGAAAAATCAAATCGTTCTTTTCTAAAATATATTTTTATATCAATTTATTTATTATTCAAATCGAAAAAATAATTATTAAAATTAACAGACAGATTTAATTTAATTGCGTTTCTGAGTAACATGATATAAGATAGAATCTTATAACATGTTAAATATGTCATGTCTTATAACATAAACTGCGAAATTAAATAACGATTTTGATTTCTCTATACTTCTCATTGTTCCGTAAAAGCTTGTTTTATATAAACCATGAACCATGGAGATAGATTTCCCCTTTAAATCATGTTTCAAACAATTCATGTTTTCAGAAAGTGACTAATTAACGCAAAAAATCTCCTATCAAACTCAGAGATTAAATTTTAATTCACTTTTAAACGATTTTCAAGCTTTTCGTTTGGATAAACCACGGAGTTAGGGAGTAGAACTCCTAGGAAAAAGTTCCGTTTTTCATTAATATCTCGACAACCCCAGGTCTTAGAAACTCGAAACTTGGACAAAATTTATGGGGGGATATTTCAAGGCTATTCACCAAATTTCATTAAATTCGGTTCAGCCGTTTTTCCGTGACGATGAGACAAACGAAAATTTCGTTTTTTACTAATATCTCGAGAACCACTGGTCGTAGAAACTCAAAACACGGATATAATTTTAAGTGGGGCTATTTCTGGGCTACCATCAAAATTTCATCAAATTCGGTTCAGCCGTTCTCCCGTGATGGTGTGACAAACAGACAGACAGACAGACAGATTTTCATTTTTATTTATATAGATTTAAACTGATTATGATATTAAAGTTAAGAACATGTCATGAGCTATGCCGAAGATATAATTCGTTTGCGACCCTTACAGGAAAATTTTGATTTTGCAGAAATTGAAAAATTTTCAAATATGAAAGATTACTTACTTTTGTAGCACATATCAATTTTTCTTGCTTTAATCTCAGTTATCTACTAGTCCACGTTGAAAAGGTCTAAAACTATCGAAACTGGTCAACAGATACTGGTAACTGCAACGGGGGCACAATTCGAAATTGGTGTAACTTGAATTGATGCAATTATAAAATTACAAATATATAAAAAAGCGTGAAATTGTTGACTCGCTAAAATACAGACAGAAATATAAATATTAAAGAATTTATAGTGTGTACTTAAAATGTCTCTAATTTTGCCACTTTGGTACACAAAATAAAATGAATGTAGTAGCTTTTAAAAAGAGAAGTAACATGAATTAGCGCAACGTTTAATCAATAAATACGTAAGCAATGATAAATATTTGTGCAGTCTCTAAATTCAAACATTAAGTTTAAGAACAAATTATGAACAATAAAATTATGAAGGATCCTTTATATGTTGGTAAGCGGTATGCATTCATTTAAAATGGAACTGTTAAATACCTTTATACTTTTTTTCACGCTTATATCGAACAGTCATACGAATTTTCGGAAACACCAAAAACGACAGCTCTGGAACCGGAAGTGAACATCTTTTGTGAACACTCCTCTACTCTTTTCAAAATCCAATGCCGAATCTATATCAGTCATCATCTAAGCGTTATCTATATCCAATCCCGATAAATTAACGTTTCAAAGAACATTGTTGAGGTGAAAAACCAGAAAATATAAAAATCCTTATTCAACATCCTGAATCCTACAGAATTTAATTTTAAACCTATATGTTTTCATATATGCTCCATCTATAGTCAAATTTAGAAAATTGATGTTGAAGGAAAACATAAATTTCTTAATCGGAAGCGACATCTCCAGAACCGGAAGTGAGTATAACGAGTCACCTACTGGTCTTAAATTCGACGCTGAATCTATTTTAGTCTCAATCTCAGATTTATTTATAGCCAATCTTGAGAAATAGACGTTTCAAGAAAAATTTTAGAACCGGAAGTGGGAAAGGAACCAGAAAAGGAAATCCTTAGTAAACTGCCCTACTTTCTTCTGAAGATACCAAATTCATATCAGTTGTCATCTAAGTCCAATCTGTGGTCAATCATGAGAAATATATATTGTAAATAAAATTAAACATTTTGAATCGAAAATACAAAAAAAAAAAAAAAAAAAAAACAAAAAAAAAACTTGAAGTTGAACTTTTCAGTGAATTCCTCAACCTTCTTCGAAATTTGATTTCAAATCCACATTAGTCACCATTTGTACCTAATCCATAGCAGATTTTGAGAAATAGAGGCTTTAAAAGATATTTTAGTAAAAGCGCTAACATGACAAAATCTTTGAAGGAATATTGGAAGTTTTAATTTTATTTCATAATATGAAGTCGTCTAAGTATTCTTGCTTATCAGAATTTCCGCCGTATGTAACAGTAACCACTTGCGAATGTAACAGTACTTATGCCTAACTACAAAACTCTATTCTGTACTGCCTCATCATGACACCCCTCTTCCCTTGAAATCTTCATTTATTACGACGCTTTCAGGCTTATATCGTATTGTTCTTTATTCAATTCCAGTCCAACTTTTTTCTTTTCTTCATATGCAACCACTTACGAGAGAGATATGAGAATACGGTCGAAATTGCCTCCTCAGGACAGAAAACCGGCTATTTGGCATGCTTCCATATCAACTCGGGGCAGAGATTAATTTTGGAAAAGATGGAAATATTGTTCTCCCCCAAATACCGTGAATCTGGCAGAGCTGAACATTTCAGGAGCATAAGAGAAAACAGAAGGTACATACATATTAAAGTTCGTACGAATCCATATGGAAAGACAAAAGTGCTCTTTATCAATTTGTTTTCTATTCAAAGAACGCTCCTAAAAAGGGCGTTCCCAAAGTTAGGATTGTGTTCCCATTATAGATGACAGCTTCTATGGACCAGTTCTTGAATTTTTCAGAATGAAAACCTTAATCCTAGTTTAAGGGTACTTAATTGTTATAATTCCTATGACATGCCAACTTGATTTTAATAGAAAATATTTTTATTCTTTATATAATTATCATTTTAGTGATATTAAGATTTTCAGTATGTCAATTGAGAGAATCAAGGGTACTTGTCAGAATATACCATTTTAGTTTACGTTTACTTGGTTCGTTATGTTTCACTGTATCTGAATCTTTATCCGTAGTGTACTTCATGCGTTATATATATATATATATATATATATACATATAACATTAAGAACAACAAGTGAGATTCATGTTCGAATTTATCACTTACGCTAATCGACGACAAAAAGCAATGCACCACTCAGGAACAAGCGTGAAGCTGCTCACATCTCCAGAGTAGAAAATATCCGAGTGAAAAGGAAGGAACGTTAAAACGTTGAAAGAGGAGACTCAAATGCGTTGCATATAATGGCAGGGGAGGATTGTGTATCCCCTTCCCGTTTAAAGCAGATTTTACAGCCCGAGCAACGCTCACGGTACCAATACAATGCAATGGTCACTCCCCTACATGTGCATAGACATAGGCACGCGTATACAAGAAGAGCAAGACCAACATCGACGCAGAAGGAAAAGACGCAAAATGAAAAACGATCCGAGTACCAGAGTCTATATATCAACACTTACGCATGCGTGCCTACATACCAGTATAGCATGAATCACAAAATTCCAACCAATTCCCGATGGAAACGTCTAAAGTTTTCTTTATTACCGAAAAACGAATTATAGCATGCCCGCAAGAAATAAATAGGATAGTGTTTTTTGAAGCTTCGGTTACGATTTTTTGATTACATTTATTACAATCCTTTTTGAAAGTGCTGCAAGCCCAGTTTCTCTTGAAATGGCCGACGAGGATGTTTCTGAAAACATTCTTAGTAAGGTTCGTCCTCTAATCTATAAGATGGCCAATCTTGATTTTGTATAAATAGCGTTTGTCGTATAAAGTTGTATAAGTACCGTATTGTAGATGCTTATTTATTGATATATCCAAAAAATTCACTGCACCATTCTCGTCGACTTGGTTTTCGATCAGCCCCAATTCTCTTGGATAAAAGGTGAAATCGAAATTAGATGTTCAAAACACCCCAAAAGAAGTCTGAACCGTCCACATAATGGAAATATGGCATCTCATAAAGAATATGTGTGCCTTTTTTATAAGCAGATAGATAGATATCTGCCAAGATGGATGAACAGGCTCCCCCCCATGGGTATGCCTTTGATTGTTGGTAATAGCTATTTCCGTCATATAAAATATTCTCATTTAGCACCAATTCCACGAGATCCAAATATCTACGAAATGTAATGAACACTTTCATGTCAAATTCTTCATGTAAATTCTTCAGTATTAGGCACAGCTGTGTTAAGTCAATATTGATAAAAAAATCTCGAAAGTCATAACTTTTAAATCTGATGTCCTTGTGACCAAATTTGAGGCGATATATGACCTCTTGTCCGTTCTTAATCATAACAGTACCTTGTTTATTAAGATTAATCATACATGTTTAAGGATATTCAAAAGCTTCTGATTTGCCTGGGTTGGGTAAGTTCTACATCCAACAGTGACTGTGCGGAATTTGACACACACACATATATATATATATATATATATATATATATATATATATATATATATATATATATATATATATATATATATATATATACACATACATATATATATATATATATATATATATATATATATATATATATATATATATATATATATATATATATATATATATATATATATATATATATATATATACATACATATATATATACACATACATATATATATATACATATATATAAATATATATATATTTATATATACATATACACATATATATATATACATATATATATATATATGTACACATACATATATATATATATATATATATATATACACACACATATATATATATATATATATACATACATATATATATATATATATATATATATATATATATATATATATATATATATATATATATATATATATATATATGTATATATATATATATATATATATATATATAACGTATTTAAATGTTTATTATAAACAACTACATACATAAGAAACATTTAAGTTTGTAGTTGATAGGTTTTTCTTTTATATTTAACTAATTTACAGACCTTTTTGATAAAAATGCAATCCAGAAACAAAAAGTTTATGAAAATCTATCGAATATTTTATATTGATATACAGATATAAGCAGTGACAGACAGCACAAGCACACAGACATGACGATAAAAATAGCTGATTTAAGTTGTATTGCACCCAAAGCACTTCAATTCATAAAACAATTCGAATTAGTTTTCTAGAACATTTACCATGTATTTTCATAAGTATATTATTTATTGCAGATAAAGTTTAAAAATGGCAATTTCTAGTATTTCTGTATCAATTTATTTAGGGTACTTCAATAGAAACTGAATGAAAAAATTGCATGGCTTCCACATGATATTGAATGCTTTGAAAAATCAAGAACATACCAACATTTTAAGATTTTTTTTAGTAATTTAAAAATTTTCACTCTAAAAAAAAACCAACGCTGGACATTAGTATACTCACTAAGAGAATATTACTCATCCTCATCTACGAAATTGTGTCATAAATCATCATTACAATGCTCGTAAAAGCTGACTGTCATTTACTAACGTGTTCATTTGTTACGACGCGTTTCCACTCCTTTCGAAAGATATCGCATTATTTAATCTCCGTCCAATTTTTTCTACTTCCTCCATATACAAGTGCCAGATATGAGAACATGAGACGAAATTGCAAAGCAGACGATTGGCGATTCGGCACACTGCCATATTAGCTTATGGCAAAGATGAATTTTGTGCAGACGGTAATGCTGTTCCTTTCCTGAATACAATGAACCTGGTGAAAAAGAAAGTAATAGAATATGAAAAAAGAAGAGGAAATCAGATATTTTGTTGGCATAAATCCAGAAAATAAATAAGAGCGCTTTAATTGTTTTTCTATGTTAAATTTAAGCTGTAAAAATTGCATCGGATTTCCTTTTTATAAAAACAATGATATGGTAGCATTCCGTAAATTTACCTTAGTTGTTATATCTTTCTCCACATCAGGATTTGTAAATCTGTAACAATCAAATTTAAGATACCCCTTAACTAATTTAGACCTCATTTAGACCGACTCGTAAATTCGTTGAACATATTGTACTGCTGTAACTCTGTACAAATAAATATTTATCCATTATTTTTTAATATCTACGGAGCACTCTACATTTCTAGTCGTCGTGTTGTTATTAAGTCATCACTGCTCTTGTCGTTGATCAGTGTCCTTCCTCGGTCACAAGTTGTGATTCCCTCCATTTGTCGGGGGTGTCAATCCCCCCTTTGTTCTCATTCGAAGCATTGAATGTGACGTAACAAGCTTCATCTGAATTGACTAGCATTACATCCAATGCCGTGCTTTACATTATTTTAAGAGTTCGTTCGACCCCTTCTGGCTTGAGTCCCCTAATTTATGGTTTCAGTTGACCTTTGGGTTCACATGCTGTAAACCCTGGCGTCTGTTTGACTGGACGTATTGTTGCCGTTTCAGACACCATACATTTGTACATAAAAGTGTCTCACAACAAACACAACACTTCGTGTGAGATCTATTTCTGGTCTCACAAATACTAACTAAATATTAACATTAGTTTCTATTACAATTTAAACACACTTATTGTAAGTTTCTCATACATGTATTGGATCATCTGATTTATGTTACTGCAAACGAGTTTTGTAACTTTTATGTGCATAGCACATTTCAAACTATCATTTTCTTGAATTTTCTGCTTTCATCTGAAAAAGGATTTTCCCTCTACTATTATTAACTTCAGACTACTACAGAAGTTTATAAAGTTTATAACACTTTGTATTAAACTGCATGAAACACAAAAATTAATGGCGAATTTCCTCACTACTTCAATTATTTAAGATGGTTGTGGTTCTCTATCTACAATAATGAAAGATTTATTGTTCATCTATTTATTTGTTTGTTGTCGGCGTAGTATAAAATCTAAATGATTCACAGCTACGAAATTTGGCGCAGAGTTAGTCAGCTCAAGTCAGGTTCAATTAATCTTTTTAATTGCGTTGAAGATAAATGTTGAGTGATTTGCTCTCAAATCTGTTTGTTAGCAATGCTAAACATTCTTTCTCATCGCTAACAAACAGATAAGAATATTTAGCATCGAGTTCCCATATTTCACCATCGACAAGATCGAAGAACGTTCGATTCGAAAGTTTTACCAGAATCTTTAAGATAATAATTTTTTTTAAGAAATTTTTTTAATGCCTCCAAAATCACGTGTTTAAAACAAATGTATCGTTACCTTCGTCCAACAACAACTTGAAAATTCGCAAGATTATAATGGTTTGGTAAATATAGAGTAATTTCGTCACATTGTAATATTTCAAATTACTTTGTTACTGACTTGTTTTTTTTTTTTTTGCATTTTTAAGTATTTTTATAAGAGTTTCGATTTTTCATTCGAACTAAAGTACTTCTCTTGTGTTCATGACGTCACAGATGGGGTCGTGCCCGGTGTTAGGAGATCTTATACTTTAAATGCGGAGCACATGGATTTTCAGCAAGCTTGTCGTATTTATATAGCCCTTGTAAAAATTGTGTTGTACAATTTTCCGTGCGCATTAAAAAACGCTTTTTTGTTTCGTTTTTTGTCCGTAAATGATTTTTGTTCATAACAGGCGTTTCAGAAATTGGGTAATGTTTGTCTGTATAATTTAAGTTGCTGGCACTTATTAAGGACCCGAACGACGCCAAGTTATTCGTTCCAGCAAAACATAATATTTATTATGAAATAATTTGAATTCTGCATGTTTCGTTTGCGAATTATTACATTACTTTACGAATTCTTACTTGCACAAAATTTTTTGTAGTCGTAGCAAAATGTATTTCGTGCATAAAATTTTATATAGAGAGGTAATTTCGGTCAAGAATTATCCTGGCTAGTCCATATGAAACCATCAAGCTTAAAATGGATTTGTGTTCTGGAGTATATTAAATGTGAAAATCTATCGAAAACGAAAATTCCAATTTCAACCCCTTTCTAATACCTTACTTATGCATTTCTATGTATTATTTATTGGTTACCTATGCATTTCTATGTATTATGCTATGCATGGTGAAGCAAAATGACGATTTAAAATAATTTAATTTTGGGATTATCTGTGTTCTTATTAACCGAGTAGCGAATTAACCATAGCATAAATGAATTTTGAAAAAAAAATTAAAAACAGCGACACAGCTTTTTTAAAGGTGATAGTTCTAGTTTATGAATTCCAAGGAAACAAGCAGGCGGCAATAATGCGCACACCAGACTGGATTTTATGGTGCGGACAGCGATTTATGCTGTGGGCAACGAGTTATGATATTCCATCACATGATGTTGGTGGATTCGAGGCGGTGAATGTAGCCCACTTAATAAATGTAATTAACAATAATGAGTCATTTACATCACATTTTAGTGTATGGGCACCTCCTCATAAGTAATATATGTGTGATATAGTGGTAGTAAAAAGTGTTACAGGTTCTAAAACGTTACAATATGCGACAATAACATTTCAGAACATTATTAAAATGTTATTGAAAATTTTCTTTTTGAATTTTTGAATCTTTTACATCCCAGTTATTCCTCAACACGATTAAAGCGCCCTCGCTTAATCAAAAATGTACTATAAGTGATGAATTTAGGCATTAATAAATATAACAGCTTTTTAAGCTTCTTATAGTAACTTAAAAAATCTTATCTCTGCTAAACTTTTCTCCAAAAGTGAAGCTGGACATCACTAGTCCTACCAAGGCAATATTACTGATACTCAAATAAAAATCAACATAAATCATTATTACAATGCCCAAGAAAACACACTCTCATCTACCAAAATCCGTATTTTTTACAACGCTTTTCGATTTGTTTAGAGAATATATCGCTTTGTTCTCTTCTAAGAAATTGGCGGATATAAGAACAGTGGATGAAATTGAGGAGCAGACGATTGGCAATTCGGCACGCTGCCATATTATCTCTTGACAGAAATGCACTTTTTGTAGAAGGTGGAGTCTGAATAAAGCTGTTCCTTTCCAGAATACAATGAAACTGACGTAAATAAAAGTAACTGAAGATAAAAATAAATAGACAAGAAGATTCGGTATATCATTAGTATGAATTCAAAAAAGAAATAGGTGTCTAAATGAAATATAATGCTTTGGGGCACATAGGTAGGTCGAAGATGCGATTTTAATTTTTTAGATTTTCTAATAGAACGATGTCTCTAAAACATTCTGACAAACTTTTAAAAAGAGTTAGTAGAAATGGGAGTTGTATCGATAGACACAGGTATAAACGTTTGGGAGTTCGTTCCAAAAACCTATCGAAATCGAATTTTAAAACTCAAATGTCAAGATATATCGAATAATTTTCAACCAACATTTTTTTAAATTTAGCTTGATTCTTCCATACAAAGTTAAAATAATACAAAGTAATACAAGTAATACAAAGTTAAAAAAGTAGCTCATTCTTGATTTAGGTATTCCTTACGATTTTATCGTAAAAAATAAACTATTTTATAAACGGAATCGTTGTTTTTCGTTTCCATGACCACCAATTTTTCTCACGTTAGATATACAAGTATCTTAGCCTAACTACATATAAATGTTCAGAATTACGTTGATTTGTTTTTTACTTTCCCTGCAACACATGGTAATGTATAGTGAAAGTATTGGAATCATGCCGAAAATTGCATCTCGAGTTTTCGACGGATTTACAAGTTTTGGGACCTCTAGAATACGAAAAACCTATTTTTAGCGTGAAGTATGTGTGTGTGTGTGTCTCTGTGTGTGTGTGCGTGTGTGTGTGTGTGTGTGTCTGCGTGTCTAATAGTCTGCCTGTGTAATATCCACTCAAAACTAATAGACCGAATTTCATAAAATTTGGTAAGTAAGTCACATGGGTGTGACCCTGGTGCTGTTTAGTTTTTGGTACAATTTGTAAAGACAGAGCCCGCCTTTTTTTGCGAAATGACCCTTAAAAATTTCATTTATCCACTCTAGCTAAAATATTATTTGACCTAATTTCACAAAATTTGGTAGATAAATTACTTGTGGATTAATCTGGTGCTGATTAGATTTTGGTACGATACGGAAAAAAACCCCTGCCTTTTTTCCCTAAATAACCCGCAAAAATCGCCAAAATCTAAAAAAAAAAAAAAAAAAGCACTAAGCATTTTCAAATGTATCAATTAAATTTTTGTTTTATACGCAATTTTCGACGAGGAAAAGAATATCACCAACTCCATTACTTTAGGATTAACGGTTCTCAAGATATTTGAGATTTCTTGCATTTTTGTTACGTCGTTTTCGGAAAAATGTCCAATGACCCAATAAAAACAAAAATTGAATTAAAAAAGCAAGTTCAATGTTATTTTGTGCAATTAGATTTAATCTAATGAATTAAAAAAAATATAGAAAAAATGAATTTGAGTCAGCAGGAAAAGTCATGTGCTGCCCCCGTCAGAATTTCATTTCTGTTGAAACACGTATCCACGTATCATACAAGCTCAACCGTGAAGAAAACACTTCTGACAAAGATCGCTGTCATTTAACGAATCAGACTATTTATTTCAAGAAATATTTCATAATTTGTATTTTATTATATAAATTTTTACTTTCACTGCAATACATGGTAATGAATACGAGTTGCGATTTTCGTATTGGAATCATACCGAAAATCGCAACTCGAGTTTTCGACGGATCTACGCGTTTCCCGACCTCTAGAATACGATAAAACCCTTTTTAGCGTGACGTCTGTGTGTGTTTCTGTTTGTCTGTGTGTCTGTCTGTCCGTCTGTCCGTGCAGATATTGTATCCACTTTAACGAAAAGACTAATTGACTGAATTTCATAAAATTTGGTAGATAAGTCACATGTGGGCGAATCTGGTGCTGATTAGGTTTAGGTACGATTTGAGATAAAAGAACCCGCCTTCATTTGCGAAATGGCCCGCAAAAATTGCCTTTATCCCCTCTAGCTGAAAAACTGATGGACCGAATTTCATAAAATTCGGTAGAAAAGTCACTTGTGGGCCACCCTGGTGCTGATTATATTTTGGTACGATTCGAGAAACAATAAACTGCCTTTTTTTGCAAAATGACCCTCAAAAATCGTCAAAATCTAAAATAAAAAACTGCGTATGCTCAAATATATCCATTAAATGCTCCTTTTATACGTAATTTTTACCGAAAAAAATAATGAGATCAACCCCATTACACTAGGACTAGCCGTTCTCGAGATATTTTGGATTTTTCGTATTTTCTCTACGCCACCTTTGACAATAAGTCCAGTTACCAAATAAGAACGAAAATTGAATAAAAAGTGAATTAAATTTAATTTAACTAAAGAGAAAGTGGATATAAATAAATCTGCAGGGAAAATCATGTGCTGCTCACATCAGATTTTTGGATATTAAAGAACCATTTATCCATTTTTCCCACTTATATATATACTCAAATATACTCTTTTTATCGGGCATGCCACGTATATATGCCCTTAATTAGTTTTCTATGTTAATCTTACGCTATAAAAAATCCCTTACGATGTCTTTATTACAAACATGAAATATGATATCCTTTAATAATTTGAACTTAATTGGTACTCTACTTTAGTATTCGCAGACTTACGTCAATGAATGAATAGATTAAGATACCTAGATTTAGATCATCTGAAGGAAATGTTTCGATTAGAAATTTTTAAAAGATAAATTATATCAATATATTGGATAGCCAAATATTGACAAAAAGGTTAAAATTCACGCACACTTGACTTAAACCAAAAATGATCTAGAATGTGAACCGATAGCCAACTTTCTCATACTTCCCTATTAGATACATTTTATAGCAATCTGTACCACAATCAAGTATTGTGGATATAACAGGAATTGCTTTGTTAGTTATAATTTACAAATGATTTTCTTAACTTTAACTTTCCCTACAATACATGGTAATGTATAGGGGAGGTATCGGCATCTTATCGAAAATGGCAAATCGAGTTTTCGACGGATTTACACGTTTCGAGCAATCTGGAACCTGAAGAAACTATTTTAGAGTGACGTCTGTGTGTGTGCCTCTGCAATGTATGTATCCGCTCTAGATGAAAAAGTGATTTACCAAATTTCATCTTGTCACTTGTGGGAGACCCTGGAGCTAATTATATTTTGGTACTAGTCTGAAAAAAAGAATCTGCCTTTTTTGCGAAATGGCCTGCAAAAATTATATGTTTCCACTCTAGCTGAAGAACTAATAGACCAAATTTCGCAAAATTTGGTAGATAAGTTACTTGTGGGTTACCCTGTTGCTGATTAGATTTGGGTTCGATTCGTAAAAAATAACCTGCATTTTTACAAACAGCCAGGAAAAATCATTAAAACATAAAGGATTACGTATACTCAAATGTATCAATTTAATGGTAGTATTGTGCTCAAGTTTTGACGAAGAAAGGGATGAAATCAAGCCATAGCTCTAAGGCGAACCGTTCTCGAGATATTTTAGTTTTTCGCATTATTACCACGTCGCCTCTGATAGTATATCCAGTCGCTAAATAAAAATAAAAATTGATTTAAAATTACGAATTCAGTGCAATTTCAAATAGTTTGCCATGTTATTTTATGCAATGGAACTCAATTGAATGAATTGTGCAAGAAAGAGGGGCAAAATGAATTTATGTCTGTTGGAAAATTCATATACTGCTCACGTCAGAATATTTTAATTTGTAAGACATATAAATTGGCAGCATGTCAATCAAACTGATAAATTAGATTTTCTTAAGCGATTCGCGTTAATACACATTTAATGTTTTATCCACACATAGCATATTTCAAAATAATATATTTTTATATTTATCACATTGATTTTATTGTTCCGGGAACAATCATTGTTCTCTATAGAAAACAACAATCTAAAGTTTTGAGGTTTCCAATAGTTTGGGTTCAAATCTTGTGAATTACACACAATTATTTCTAGTTCTCTATTTTGCATGGGTTATCCGAGCATATAATTTTATAGCGATACATATGTATATTTTATTGAATTATTCTGTTCAATCCAGACATACAGACGGCACTGTAAAAATTATTTATTCTTGTTCAAAAATGCGCAAAACGTTTAAATACTTAAAACACTCAAATTCCAATACTTTCCATAAACATTATTGTCGGCTACAATAAAACTGTTAATTAATAGTAGCTCAATTCATAGTGATACTAATTATTTCGCATAATTAGATAAAAACATAAAATAAAGAATGCCATATATTTTACCAATTTTAGAATTTAACGGTTGAAGAGCATACTGACATTTAAGCGCCTAAACCTATAACTCGCTTCGTGTTTCAGGAGGCTTCGCCTCCTATTCGCTGACGCTCGCTGATCGAGCTGTTCCAATCCAAACTAAAGATTAAATCGAAAAAACGGGTTTATAATAGTAGCCTATGCACATGTTTCCCTAATATTTCCTTATAAATGTACTACATTTCATATTTTTGTATCAGTTCTTGCGGTACGAGACAGAGAATCTAGGAGGAACGCGCTCATACAAAAAAAAAACATTTTCACTTCAGAATTGCATAAAAAGTAAAATAATTCATAAACAGCATCAAACATTTTAAAAATCCCCCGTCTGGCAAAATCAACATACGTAGTTTGTTGCTGCAGAAATTCGTGGTCTTGCTATTGTTAGTCTGTCCAAGACGCGAATGTGCAGATCAAATATTCTGTCTTTGATTTTGACATAAATATTTCTTAAAGTTTAAATCGAAAAACGGGTTCTTTAGGCATATGTCTCTAATATGTATCTACAGATGTACCAAATCTTATATGTTTGGATGCTATGGTTTCTGCGATAAGAGACATAACTCGAAAAATGCGAAATTTGTCAATTAGAGCTGGCGTCAGCTACACTTTTTAATAGAAAGAGATACGAAAATCTTAAATCGCTAAAACATTTCTTCAAAAGTGATGCTGGAAATTACTGAGAGAAAGCTACTTTATACCAAGAGAATATCATATATCCTCAACTACGAAATTAGACGATAAATCGTTATTATAATGCTCATGAAAGTTCACTGTCATCTACCAACATCCTTATTTGCTACAACGCTTTTCAACTCTTTTGGAAATGATATCGTATTGTTCTTTATTCATTCTTCATCTAATTTTGACTTTCCACCTCTTTTCATATGCTAGCTCCACATATAGAACGAAAGACTCATCAGAGCAGAATATACTCTGCCACATATATTTGATGAAAGAAATGAATTTTGTGCAGGCAAAGCGATAGTAATGCAGTGTATTTTCTGAATACAATAAACCTGGAGCAGCTGCAAATGACAGAGAATGAAAATATAAAAAGGAAAATCAGATATTACGCAAGTTTGAATCCATAAAATTTAACTAGTGAGGCGTCATTGTTTTTTGAGGTTAGATTTATACTGTGAAATATCAATATATTGTAAAATTATACTATAAAACCAATTTCCTTATTACATAGAAAATGATTCAATATCATTCAGTAATTACACTTGAGTTGCTATATCATTAAGACCAGAATTTGTAAAATTTTTACAATGAGGCTTAAAATACTTTTTAAATAATTTTGATGTTTTAAAGCACTTGGGTTTCGGCGTCTGCTTACTACGTTCGCCAACCCTAGGGAGCTCTTTTGTTCTTATATTAATTTCTACACTATCTTGGAATCAACGTACATTTTCTGACCTTTCTGCAACTGCTTTAAACTGCACAGCTGCAGAATGTTGATATTTAACATGCATCCTTCCAATAGTGAAATTAACTACATTAATATAAGTTCGAGAAGTTATGTTTGCTGCATAGATTTATGACGGCCTACCATCAGATTTAAAGCATTTTCGATTTCCATTCCTAGTGCGATAATATTACTTTCGGTGGCGTTATTGCATAATGCTAATATACCAAATCTGAGCTGTATTTTAATTGCCTGGTAAATGTTTGATTCGGGATCATGAAAATTTTATTTATGAGATTCAACAATAATATAAATCGTTAACTGCATTAAAATCAGATTATTAAAGCAAATGTTTGTGACAACATAATTACGAAACGTTCCTAAGTAATATATAATAAAATGTGTAATTGTTCTGTCCAGGAACAACTTTGTGACGTTGCTACCAACAACCCATCACAGAGCATTTGATAGTCGACTTGACCTAATAAATCGCTGAAAATACTGACAATACTAAATTGTATATTGCTATTTTTTAGTATAAAGAAATATATCAATACGAAAATCTTAAAGATTAAATGATTTACAATTTATTGAATATTACATTATTGGATTAAAATACATATTGTAGTTTTACAATTCAAAGCTCATTGTCTAATCATATGCTTTACATCTATTTGTATAACAATATATTTCAGAGGGAAAATTCTTCTTTATGAGCTTCGTTTTCAAGTTGTTCTGAAAGCTTCAATATCACTTTAAAGAAGTTGGTAAAATGCCAGCCAAGTCGATGAATAAGATGTATTCAATAAATTTGTGTTAATAAGTGCTATTTTAATGCCTTTTCCATGCATAATAATACATTTCAAAATGTCATTTTACTGCAAATTTATAAAACATTTTGCAGTATTATGATAATAATATAGGTCTTCAAGAGTAAAATGCTATGACAGTCTTATATGCCACCTAATTTTTGTTGAAATAATGCCAACTACAGAAAATTTAATCAAGCTTACATTTTAAAGAATAAAGCGGAACATAAAACTTCATGACGAATGTTCGATGGTTCTTGAGTTACTATACTCAGTACCAACACATAAATCTATGTCAAGCCAAAAATAATAATATTGATAAATTTCTTCTAGACAACTCGAAGCGTGTAAATTAAACAATGACTTGATTTTCTGATTTTGGGACTTTTTAAATTATATCTATACACATTACTATGTATTACATCATAATTTAAAATGGGACGAGTATTTTAATCCTTTTTTTTTTTTTTTTATCCATTGGCAGAGAACAAGACAAACAGTATTTTAATCTATAATGACTTAATTTACTTCGGGTAATTAAATATAAATTAAAAATGAAATAAAATATTACGTTTATCATTTGACATTGCAGAACTTGAGAATTCAAGAACAAATCACCATTTTAAAGACTTTTTAAATAATTTAAAAAAATCTCAATTTCCCAAAACTTTTCTTCAAAAGAACCGCTGGATATTACTGCACTCAACAAGAAAGTATAACTTATCCTCATCTACGGAGAACATCGTAAATCATCATTACAATACTCCTGAAAGTTTACTGTCATCCACTAGTATTCTCATTTGTTACAACGCTTTTGGACTTCTTTAGAGGCTCGTATTGTTCTTTGTTCAATCCCGGTCCAACTTTTCCTCCTTCCTTCGTATGCAAGTGCCAGATATGAGAGCATGAAATGAAATTGCAGAGCAGACGATTGGCGATTCGGCACACTGCCATATTAGATCATGACAAAGATGGATTTTTTTGCAAGCGGAGTGATTGTAATGCTGTTTCTTTCCTGAATACAATGAACCTGGCATAGATGAGAATAACAAAAGATGAAAAAAAAAAGTGATGATGAAATTAGATATGTTGGCAGAAGTTCAAGAGAAAAGAAACTGGTAACATTTTAATTGTTTTTCTGTGTTAAATATAAGGATAGTTTTATTTTTGTAGCAGAACAATTATATTTTATCATGAGAGAATATAATCACAACACTCAACATAACAATCGATTATAGAAGTGCAAAAATTTTGTAGAAATCAATTATACGGTTGCAAAAATCAATTATGTGATTACATAAATCAGTTATACGCTTACAAAAATTAATTCATATTATATGTGTATTATAATATGAATATCTTATCGAGCTAAAATTCCTTATAAAATATAAAATGTAGGCGTCTTATGTGTATCAGAAACAGATTTTAATGGTGTACTATATTTTAACTTTAGAAATGTCCATCTGCGTGTGCCTGTTGCTCTGTTCGCATATGTATATTTTTGTCCTGTAGACTCAACTTAAGAACGAAGTTACTCAATATATTAAATTTGAAGTCGGAGTCTTTAAGAGTATGTTGAACTATGTAAGAGCATGTTGAAGTATGTTGAACTATGTAAGAGTATGATACATGTTAGATTTAGAGCAATACTTATTCGAAATTATTTACTATTTTGGACGTGTTAATATCAGCTCACTATTAACACGCTATAGATAGTGTCTGTCCCTGGGGATCGACCCCGAACTTTCTGTTCGGCCGGCGTCAGGCCCTGAAGGCCGACACTGAGTTTTCCGTTTAACCAGATTCGGATTCTGTGGACCGACTGTATAGAATCTGATACATAAACTTAATTTATAAAACATAGAAAATACACTTACAAAAGTTTATTTGTATAACATTAAAAGTACACTTACAAAATTGTCATTTATATAACATAAAAATACACTTGCACTTCTTCAATGTATTTTATGGAAACATCCTAAACATAAAGTGAAAGTATCTCTATTGCTCTGAGAGCGTTATAATATGCTTCCTACTCTGTACGGTCAAACGTCCGATAAGTGAGTGCTCTCCGCTAGCTGAACGGAAAGTATATCAAAATGGTCTTCGTCTCGAACGTGTTGTTGCTGTTGTTGTTGAAACCCAGACCGTCCGACCTACCAGAAAGGTGTAAGGTAACTGCTTGGACGATCGGGAAGTGCCACCAATTTAGACCGGAACACAGTGGGGTAGGCATCCACAGGGACCGTACCCTCCTTCCCCTACTACCAACCTCTCGGAAGGACTTTCGGATCCACATGTTTAACGTGATCGTACTCCGCATGAACACGGCGGCAGTTTTGGCAGTGGATGGAATCGAACCCGGGCCTACCGAGTGCAACTCCAGCGCGCTAACCAATGGGCTACCGCGCCCGTCTCGAACGTGTTAAACAAATTAAATTTGATCAAACGAATATTTATGAATACACTATGCAAATAACATATAAATTTTAAAATAAAATAAAACATTACTTTTAGCCTCCCCCCTCCTCTATTTCACCTTTAATCTAGGCGTTTTCAATCCACCAATATCATGTGTTTACAACTAAAATACAGCAAAAGACTGAAATCCCATAAATGTGTTTTTCCCTGGATATTGTATGACTGCGCATTTAACTAAATTACAGCTCAGGAGTCCGATATTTCATAAATGTGACACCAAATATTCCATAAATGCGTCTTACACTTTAAGCACAAATCTTTGTTACGAATACCTAAAATGTCTTCGCAGCATATTGTTTATCCACGAGAAAAATTATATTTACAGGCAACCATCGTTAATATGTATTTGAAAGTCCAGGTTGCTTGACCTTGGCGAAAAATTTGGCAAAATATCACCAACTTGACGCTTTGAAGCACAAACTGCTCGAATTGTGCAGATTATTTACACATTTTAGAATTTAGTCGATTTTTCTAAAATTTTCCATAGAAGGTATAAAAGCAGGTAATCGGTCAAGTAGAAATAATTAACATAATAGAGTCAAAGTGGATTGTGACTATGCCAGAATTTTTAGAATATAATCGTCTGTTTTGTGAATAAGGTCAGTATTTAATTTATGGTTTATTGTAACTTGCAGAGTACACTAAGATAAGAGATTGCAACTTCATTCCAGTAGCTCAACTGTGGGACGTCAGTTGGCCTGTATGAAGATCCAGGGTTCGATTCTCGGTTGGGGCAGCAAGGTTCTGTACAATGGTGCTCGCACAAATCCACCCTGTAGGTTAGTGAAAAGATGTAGGAGGTCTGAAAGTGATCCTAGTATGACTATCACGGGTTCAGTGGAATCTGGCATATTTAGCGCCGATTTTAAATCGGGAGGACAACGACCACACAAGATGGCTAACCCAGAGAATAAAAATAGCATCAGGAGACTAACCTGAGGTAAAAATAGTAGGAGGTGGTTAGACAGATTATCAAATTCACGCCAGTTTGATGGTAGAGGGTGGAGAATGCAGAGTACACTTAGACGATAAGAGCTTGCAATTCAGTCATAGTAGCTCAACGGTAGAGATTCGACTGGTCAGTACGAGTTCCGTGGTTCGTTAAATTCCCAGTTGGTGCAGAAAGATTCTTTGCAAACTGATAATTGTTTTGTGACCTTGTTAGATAGCAAAGTTTGTTAGATAGCACAGTTTGACCTTGTTAGATAGCAAGCTAACGTTTTAAAGAAGATTTTAAAAGAACAATTTGCAAACTTACATGCATAAATTTACAGTTTTACTTGGAAATTCTTTATGGTTTAAAATGGATGTTAAAATAAGGAATGCGAATGTATGAGTATGCTAAGTGCCTATTACAATTCCAGATATTTTATATTAAACGTATGCTGAAAATCCATAAAATTTAACTGATTTGATAATATCCTTAGAAAAAATAGTTTGATAATTGGAAAAATAAAAGGATCCATCGACATAAAGCAGAGTATCGTTGCCAGGTTTTGTCATATAAAGATTTTAGATAATTTATTTCGGACAATTCGAGGAAAAATGGGAAATTAAAAATAGTAATTTTACCCGATATTTCAGGATTTGACAAGCAAATGTTAGGCATTTCTATTAATTTAAAAATGGTCTGCAACACACAGTACAAAAACACATCCGGTCATCAGTGGCAGATTCACAATTTTAGGCCTTCATTCTACATCCCACTCGAGGCTTTATGACGTTATTAATTTTTCTAACATACAAATGTAGAAAAGTTGTGCAATGTGACGTCTTAGTTCCGTAACATCATCTAAATATCAAGATTAAATAAAGGCAGTTTATTACTAACGAGAGAATCCTCGAGTTGTAAAGAGCGATTTGAAAATCCTTTGGGTTTGTGATATCTTTTAAAATCAAGGTCTCTGTTAACTTCATGTATTACGAAATACATTAATACATGTTCTATGAACAAAATAATACACAAAGAGGGTACTCAATTTGAAGTTATATTAAACTTTTAGGTATAAAATAACTTTCTTTGTAACTTAATGGGAAAATAGATTATAATAAATATAGATTGGCAATAGTTGACAAAAATAGATTGACAACGGTTAATTCTATAATAAAATGTTATTAGTTTGTAAAACAATTACGTATAGTACCAATCCTTAATAAATACTGTTATGTATAATTAGCCTTTATTTCTGATTTTGTCGATTTTTACGAGCCATTGAAGAAATAAATGCTAGTTATATTTTTCAAATCAACCAAAATCTAATAAGAACCAAGAATATACATAAGTGATATAACTGCTAAATTTCAGAAAATTTCGTCGACTAGTATTTGAGTTAGAGGGAAATCACATACACAAACACGTGATACTGAAAATAGTGTATTGATCTTCTAGAATGTAAAAATCTGATGTGGTCAGCACATGACTTTTCTTGCAGACTCAAATTCATATTTTTTTTTCTTTAATAAATCATTAGATTGAGTTTAATTGAACCAAATAACACTAAATTTGCATTTTTAATTCAATTTTTGTTTTTATTTGAAAATTGGACATTTTTTTCGAAATCGGCGTAACAAAAATGCAAGAAATTTCAAATTTCTTGAGAACGGTTGGTCCTAAATTAAAATGGAGAGTGTTATATTATTTTTCTCTACAAAAATTGTGTTAAAATAAGAATTGAATTGATACATTTGAGCATACACTACTTAGTCTTTTTTTTCAGATTTTGGCAATTTTGGCGGGCCATATCGTAAAAGGCAGGTTTTTCTTTTCCGAATCGAACCAAAATCTAATCAGCGCCAAAATATTCCACAAGTAACTTATCTACCAAATTTTGTGAAATTTGTTCAATTAGTATTTTAGCTAGAGTGAATACATGACATTTTTGCGGGCCATTTTGTAAAAAAGGCGGGTTCTTCTTTTCTGAATCGTACTAAATCCTAATCAGCACCAGAGTATCCAACAAGTAACTTATCTACCAAATTTTGTGAAATTTGGTCAATTAGTATTTTAGCTAGAGCAGTTAAATAAAATTTTTACTGGCCATTTCGCAAAAAAAGGCGGGTTCCATTTTTACGAATCATACCAAAAACTAATCAGCACCAGGGTCACATCCAAGTGACTTACCTACCAAATTTTATGAAATTCGTTTCATTAGTTTTTGAGTTAGAGTGGATACATATATTGCACATACAGACAGACAGACAGAGAGATACACAGATAAACACACAGACAGACACACACACAGACGTCACGCTAAAAATAGTTTTCTCGTATTCTAGAGGTTTTGAAACGTGTAGATCCGTCGAAAACTCGAGTTGCGATTTTTAACATGATTCCAATACTAACCCTATACATTACCATGTATTGCAGGGAAAGTAAAATTGTCGAAAAATGGAGTTCCACTTTCCGACCTCATTCCAATTGTTTCTTCCATGTCTTGTAAGAAAAGGATGAAAGTAAAAAAAAAACAGAAATCTTCATCACTTGCAGAATTTCTGCATTACCGATTGCCGCTTAAAATATATAATTTAGATGAACTTGGTACTTACATATTTTCTATAGATTAAGACAAGAAAACTAAATTTGCGACGAGAGGTGAAATGACTTTATGCAAGTTCTCAAATAATGGGATGAAAGTGTTTCCTTGCCGCTTGAGCCTGGTTATTGGGCACAATGCCATATAAACGTATGAAATAGATAAATCTGTTCACGTGGAGATTAAATTATTTTATTTTTCTTTTAAATGCAATGATCAACGTCATGAAAATAACAGAACATGGAAAGGAATGTTCAAGAATACCTCTGCCATTAGTCAACAATGAATATAGTTTCTTTTGCGTCAAAGTAAATATCAGTTTCTTTAGTTCTAGAACTGAAGATGTTCAGGAAAATGTCAAGTGCATCTTTTCTGGAATTGTTTTACTTTCTTATATTGCTGTATTCGAAGAAAGTAAAATTAAAAAAAGTAAAAAAAATATCTCTAATAATCATTATACTGTGATCTTATTGATTTTGTTTTTATATTTTAGTTAATTCCTCCCTCCCATCACCACATCTAATTTTGAACACTTTCAGAAAAATGTCATTCTCTATATTTCTATATGTGTGTGTTTATGAGGGAGATAAATAACATAGGGGCGATTGTAGGAATCACAAAATTTTCCGTGCGCATATGCAATGTAAAACAAGAAAGATCAATCATGCATAAGCATTGATTATGAAACACTTTCCAACTGAAATGCAATTTCATTTAAAAATTTTAAAATGTGATACATTCAGCGGTGATATCTTTTACATTATCACAGAACTACAGTAATTTATTATACTTAAATATTTAAAATTGAATGGAAATATAAATCATCTGATTCTCTATGCAAAATCAATGAATATTTCATTCATATAACTTGTATTCCAGACTCTAGATCTAAATAATTTTGTGTGAAAAAAAATTCAGCAATTCTTATGTAACTCACCCTACAATCACTTGAGATATTTGCATTCGGCATAAGTTAAAATTAGGCTTCGTTGAAGAAATAATAAAAGTTTAGGGATCATTTAAAATCACAACTATTGTAAATGTATAGGCATGGAATTTAGATACACAGATAATACATGGATACACAAATAATATATATGTGTGTGTGTGTATGTATTCAAAGTATTGGAATCGTGCCGAAGATCGGAACTCGAATTTTCGAAGGATCTACACGTTTTGGGACTTCTAGAACACGAAAAAACTATTTTTAGGAATACGTCTGTGTGTGTAAGGGTGTATCTGTGTATGTTTCTGTGTGTCTGTGAGGATATTACATCACTCTAATTGAAAAACTAATGGACCGAATTTCATACAATTTGGTAGGTTTGTGTTTTGTGGGAAATCCTGATGTTCATTACATTATAATACGATTCGTAATAAAAGAATCTGCCTTCTTTGCGAAATGGCCGGCAGAAATGCCTTTATCCACTCCAGCTAAAAACTAATGGATCAAATTTAACAAAATTTGGTGTATAATAATTCAATAACCTACAAGTGAGTTATATACCAAATTTAACAAAATTTGGTATATAAATCATTTGTAGGTTATTCTAGTACGATTCGGGAAAGGGAATGGACTAGTTTTGCGAAATGTCCGCAAAATTCGTTAAATATAGAATTAAAAGACTACGTGTGCTCAATTATATCAATTAAATTCCTATTTTATACGTGATTTTTGACAACCTAGCCATTCTTGAGATATTCTAGTTTTTTCGAGTTTTCGCTGTTCCACCTTTGACAATAAGTCCAGCTATCAAATGAGAACCAAATTTAAGTTTAACGTGCAAATTCAATGTCATTTAAAATACTTATGGCTGTTATTTTGTGCAGATAAACTCAAATTATTATTAAAGAAATAAAGAGGACGTGAATATGAGTCTGCAGGGAAAGACATGTACTGCCCACATCAGAATTTTAACAATATTACAACAATAATTTATAGAAGTGAACGGGGTTTATTTGCAGGCCATTTCGAAAAAAATGTATGATCTATATTTAAAGATCCATCAAATTTTTGTACAATAAAATGTTCAACAAATTTAAGCTGTTTACCAAATTTTAACTCTCTAGGACGTTGTTGTTGATGTTGTTGTTGAAACCCAGACCGTCCGACCTACCAGAAAGGTGTAAGGTAACTGTTTGGACGGTCGGGAAGTGCCACCCAATTTAGACTGGAACCCAGTGGGGGAGGCATCCACAGGGACCGTACCCTCCTTCCCCTACCACCAACCTCTCGGAAGGACTTTCGGACCCACATGTTTAACGTGATCGTACTCCGCATGAACACGGCGGCAGTTTTGGCAGCGGCTGGAATCGAACCCGGGAACTCTCTAGGACGTAGAAAAGTGCATTGAAAATGCCATCAAATAAGTATATCATGAAGAGATATATAAAATTAAAAAAAAATTTGAAAGGTTGTTATCAACCAAATTTATTTTAAAATGTGACACCTTTCTCATATACAAAATGATTAAACTCTTGGAAATATATTTATTATATAATATATCTTTTTTTCTTTCTGGAGGATATCCCAAAAATCAGAATTTAATTGAAATTGTTTTTTTCACCATATTAAATATTTTAATTAAAAAACTATTTAACATATTTTACTGAAATTGTGTTATATATTTTATGGGATAATGTGAATATTTCCTAAAAATTTCGAAGCAATTTGTGAATTTTAAATTTGCTTAAAAAATGTTTGACTAAATAGGTCCCATAGGGTTCAATGTATTTCATTTTTTCAACCCGGGTTCAATAAAAAACTAATTGGGTGATATTATTTATTTATATTCCCATAGGTCCCACAGACCGTCTGAAAAACATACTAAAATTTCATTTTAATAAAGTCATTTTTACGGCAGTTATCGTGCTAACGGACAGACAGACAGAATGAACAAAGTCATAAACACTTTTCAACTATTAAAAACGAGAACTTAATTTGCTTTGCGATTCACATGCTTACAACGGATATTTTTAGAAATTCAAAATTTTTATAGCATAATTTTTTGTCCAAAACATTGACTTTTCCCGGAACAATTAAAGTTGCTGAAACAAGGAGGAAAATCTGATATGGGCAGTACATGGCTTTGTTTATACGTATAATGCAACTAATTTACGCCTTTCACAGTGAAAAAATGATGTATAACATCTACTGCACAAAGTTTTAACGTTGAAATGTACATTTAGGGCTTTTCAGGATGATAACATGTAAAACAATTTTGTACCCAATTAACTTACATTTCACACATCTTTAAATTAACAATTATCAATAATGGTAGCATCCTCAATAAGCAATATAGTCCATGCATTAAAATATATTTTATAATTCATCAATTAGGTGTCATTTGCATTCATTTGGCTTCATTCTTGCAATTTTGACGATATTTTTGTCAATCTGGTGCAAAATATCGCCAAACTGACGATATTTTGCTGGATGATTCACCAAGTTCCGTAACTGGTACAGACAATTGGAGAGAAAAGCATTTCTTATATACTAGAAAGTGTGTCCGTCATAAGACGGAATTAAAAATTTTCATAACAATATCTCCCATTTAGAGTCATTTTTATTATCAATTTGGAGACATTTTCGTCAATTTGGAAACATTTAAAAGTCTCCAAGTTGGCGACGTCCTACTAAATCATTCTCCAAGCATTATAGACGAAGAAATTGTTTGTTCTCATAGTCGATTCTCATGTTCTCTTCCAGATATTTAATTTTCATTAATTAGGCTCCTTTTCATTGATTTAGCTTCATTTTTATCAATTAAATGACATTTTTATAAATTTGGCAGCATTTTCGTCAATTTGCCAACATTTAAAATGGCGACAAGTTGGCGATAGAGTTGCCAGATTCGTCACCGAAATTTCGCCAAGCATTATGGACGGAAAAATAAGGTATTCTAACTCCGCATAATATTACAGGTGAAAAGTGAACATATTTCACAATATTTAATATTTTTACTTTATTTTATGTGATTTTTGAAAAATTTATATGAAATTTGTAATAATTCGAGAACGGTTCATGCTAGCATTTTAAAGTTTATGTTAATTGTTTTGTAATGAAAAATTAAATACAAAATGATTATTTATATAACTTTATTGACGGTTTTGATTTTTTGATGATTGTTTAAAATTTTCATTCGAAAATTTATGACTCTTCCGAACATTCGATTTCTGTTAAAAACAATAATCCAATATTCAATAATTGTAATTTTCGTTCCAAAATTCGTTCGAGAGATATATTCTCCACAATCTCACGGACACACACACACATAGACATCACCTAAAAAAAAATCGATTCTTGTTCCAGGATGCCAGAAACATGCTCTTGTTGAAAACTTGACTTGGAATTTTGGGCACCGACTTTCCTCATACAGTATGCTAGAAGGAAAATAATATAGTTAAATGTTTCTTATGTGAAAGGTGTTAAAGTACCACGCATCTACAAAAATCATCTAATAGCATTCTATTCAACAACATGGCTGACTAGTTGCCAACAATTATTTTTAATCTTAATAAATGAAATTGAAAATCTGTGTGTATGTATGTTCGTGCATTTGTCTGATCATCACGTGAGAACGGCGAAATTATAGTATTAATTAATAAAATTATACTATCCAGATTGTACGCAGCTTTCTTCTCCGACAGTCACGATCCGAAACCTATCCTGTCACCATGCAAGACCGCGCTACGTTACTTGGCTCGACGATTGGTCTACATAACCGAACCAATCATAAGTTGCTAACATAAAGTCAAGATAAATTATAACGAAACTGAGGGAAATATTAACAAAAGGTTATATAGTCTCACACACGGCCCAAATAACGAAAAGTTTTAAGCGCGAAATCCCTCTGAACAGGGTCGACCCCGCAAAATTACCTCACCTTGCCCCAAGCCTAGACAGTCAATAGACAAATACTTACATCTCCGACTCCTTATCGCTTATTTACTTTCGGAGTGGGATCTGACTGCTGGACCCTACATGTTTCGTTACAGATAAATTGTAAATGAAGCATTAAATTGAAACGTAGGATATTCCTGTTTCGACCTGTTTTTAAAAGGACCTACGATATTCTTTCATATTAATTAGGCGCAGTATAACATGTATGCACTATTTTATTAATTCCCGGTCACTCAAACTACTGCTATAAGCCCTAGGGTCAGCCGAGTGGTCTGCGTCTTCAACACCCTTTTATTACAAATCCTACATTTTTCGTCACAGGTAAATTGTAAATGACGTATTTAACTGAAACGTGGAATCTCTCATCTTCAATATGTTTTTAAAAGGATCTACGATATCCATTTACGATATTCATTCATATTAATTAGACGCCGTATAACACGCATGCACTAATTTATTACACCCTTTTTAGCAACCGTCCACTCAAACAGCTGCTCCTACCCTAGGGTGAGTCGGGTGGCTTGGGTACAACCACTTTTTGCGAGTTGTTGTTGTAGTTGTTGGAATCTAATCCATTCAAATAGAGATCTCATCACATACAAAAAAATATAACAAGAACAAGCAAAGCAGCGGACAGGGGAACACAGAGAACACCGTCAATGCAAAAGAAAAGAATCCAAGGAAGCACACGGCGAAGATGTGGCAGACATTCTTTATCATTCCACAAGATTCTTCGCATCCCAATAAAATTTAATGACATCTCATTGGTGCTGGGCATCCCTATCCAGTTAGCAAGTAATAATCCAAAATAATAAAACGTTATGTATCAATCTTCTTTACAATGGCCATGGAAGCTCACCAACACATGCGAAATATTCATTTGCTACCAAGCTTTATAACTTTCCTAAGTAGCACTTTGTATAATTCTTTAGTCAATTTCTCTCTGACTTTTTCTAACTCCTTTGTGTGCAACTGCTTAAATGCAAAATATGAGAACATGAGGACGAAATTGCCTCCTCGGCGCAAGACTGCGGTCATTCGGCACGCTGCCATATTAGCTCATGACGAAGAGGAAGTTTGTTCAAGATGAACATATTGTTTCTTTCTTAAACTCGAGAAACCTGGTACAAATGGAAATTGCAGAAAATAAAAAGAGTGAGATATTACGTTGATATGAAGCAAGTATGATGATCATTTACATGTGTACCGGATATGCAGGAGGTACACAAATTAAAGTTTTCAAAGTATTGATGCGCTAAATAGTAGTGTGTGAATGAGAGAGCTGGACCACAGCCATAAACCCCCCATTAAAACCACACCCACTTTTAGAAATGTAATGGCTCTATTTTATCCACACCATTGTGATTACACAATGGTGTGAAACCCCCCATTAAAACCACACCCACTTTTAGAATGTAATGGCTCTATATCACCCATAAAAAAACCCACCCACTTTTAAAAACAATGGTGTGAAACCTCCCATTAAAACCACACCCACTTTTAGAACGTAATGGTCCTATTTCACACCATTAAAATTTCCACCCACTTTTAAAAACAATGGCTCGTAAACCCCCCATAAAAACCGGACCCACTTTTAGAACGTAATGGCCCAATATCACCCACACAAATTCGACTATACAATGGCTCTCAGACCTCCATTGAATCCCACCCACTTTTAGAAATGTAATGGCTGTATTTTACCATTAAAATTACCACCCACTCTTAAAAATAATGGCTCACAAAACCCCATAAAACCCGAACCCACTTTTAGAATCCAAAGGTTATTGCTTATCCATAAAAATCTACAACCCCTCTTAAAACGATGGTATCGAAACCCATTAAAACTACACCCCTTCTAGAAAAGTGATGGCTCTATTTCAACCATACAAATTAAACAAATCAATGGTATCAAAATCATCCATTAGCAAGGTTCTAGCGCAAGCACCTCCCGAGAAAGTGATGGCTCTATTTCGACCACACCAATTTTCCGGAGCGAGCAAGCGAAAAGTCGTTGGGAGGGAAGGTACCCCCTTCGGCGAGCACCCCCTTTTAGAATCTGCGGGTCCGTTAAAAAATGATACCCCAACAACATTTTAAGCACTTAAAGAAAAGAATTCTAATGTTGAGAAAGAACAAAAACCATGGAACTGTTGAACAAACTAAACGCAATTAGTACATTGGAAGGAAGTTTCAAGAAGATGCATGAGCTCAATATCGACGTAAAATACCCTGTCATGGAAATTAAACAGATCACCACCAAATATGGTAATAAACTAATAGTGAAGTTAGAAGACGGCTCAAATTTGTATCTGCCGAAACGATGCGACGAAAATGCGTCCGACTATATGAAGCTTAATGAGATTAAACCTCTATTCTTTGTATATTTGGGAGCTAAAGATGTCGGGAAAGCACAACCAGGGCAAATGTTTAAATTTGAACAATAAATTTTCTTTTAATGGTATCATAACCATTAAAAAATATACACCGATTTTCAGTCGGCAACTTTTACGAGATAAAAGTCAATGGCCCTGTCTACAAACAGCTCGAAAAGGAGTGCGAGGCTGCACGGGACCCACTGGATCTTCAGCCAGCACACTGTCAAGAATGGATGAGTAACCCCACTGTCAATCCTCGAACTGGCCGGACGATAAAGAAGGACGGCCCTGTGTACAAGCAGCTGCAAAAAGAGTGTGAGGATGCCCTTGCGGCCGTGCCGCGGCCGCGGTCCCCGAGCCCTCAGAGGCCACGGTCCCCGAGCCCTCAGAGACCATCATATTGTAACGAGTGGCTCAAAGATCCCGAGCCAGTTGCCCCTGTTGTCTGTGCCCCGGTGTACACAGAGAATCAGTTGAAGAAGATGAAAAAAGATGCCTTGAAGACACTCGCCCTGCAGCTCCAAATCAACCCGGGAAATCAGAACAAACCAGTTATCATACAGCTGATCCTCGATAAACAGAACATCAGACAACCCAGCATCAAGCAACCCAGTCCCACTCCCTGTCTTATTAAATCGCGGTCCGGATCACTAACTCCATGTCTTGTTGACCCCTCGCCTAGGCCAAGATCGAGAACTTACTTTAATGACTCCACCATAACTCCTAAAAATTTTTGCAAAATGCCCCCCGGTAGGCTCAGAGTATATTCAATCTCAAATTCGACCCACCAAGGGGCCCTTCTTGATGAGCCGAATTCAAGACCAAATACACTCTGAGCCTACCGCCACTGAGGCTTACAAACAACATATAAGGACAACACTGTAAGACTTTGACGCCTAGCGTCGGGCCCGCCCACCACTTTTTTATCGATGAGTGCTTGCTTTATTGGAACAACGACTAAAGCAAGCTGACATGTCATTTTTGGCTCGGTATAGTTCAATAAACCATCAACCCGGATTGATTAACAACCTGGGAGAGGTCGGGATTTGAACCTGGGACCTAGATGTTAATAGGTCTGCGCGCTAACCGTTTGCCATGGGTACCCATCTAAATATACACATACCTTTAATTTAACCATTACACCACAGACGAAAATCTTCAAAAATAGCACTTTAAACAAGTTATTTCCCTCTTATAATGTAATAATTCTTCAAAATATCTATCACTATAGCTTATCTGATTAAAAAATATAGAATAAAACGCTTAAAATCAATCGCGAAAAATAAATACTATTCCTATCCATATAGTGCTGCCATCTCCCTTTGATTCTCGTAATCTCCGCTTATTTCTACCTCTGAGAGAACTCTTCTTTAAAGAGGAAGAGATGTTAGTCAAGGTCAGCGCTCGCTACAGACGTTATGAAAGCAGGAAGTAGAAAACAAGGTCGAAACTCTCCAAGCGGAAAATAATACTGCTTCGTATTTTATCTGAGTTAAAGAAAACAAAGATATATATAAATGAATGAAATTGAGTCTGAGATATTTCGCTATAGAATTCTTTATCAGTATGTTCAATTAGATGTTTATAGCGATGACATTTCAGAAGTGAAAAAATCTTTAAAAAAGTTGCATGATCAGTTTGAAAAAATTGTCAAACTTATAAAAGAATATAATGATCGAAGACTCGAAGGAAATGTTGGAACTAACAAGAATGTTAGGTCTGGACAATAAAGTTACCTCAGACGGAGACTTGAAAACTCATGAATGTGAACACAAATATGTAATTCAAAATGATGATGGCTGGTACATTTGCCAAGCATGTCACGAAGAGCTGAGGTATAATCCAAATATACCCCCTATCAATAATCTCGATATGTATTTAAACATGCAGAAACAACAGAGGCGAAAACATCGAATGAAAAATCTGGCTAAATGGTTAGGTTTGCATAACCTACCCTTTGAAGAAGAAGAGCTTTTGAACGACTTTTCTTCTTATATCCATAAATATGAGGAGATGTACCCAGAGCGAAAAAACATAATCAGCAAAGACTATATCTTATACCATATGTTACGGAAAAGAGGTTACGACATCTATATTTCACGCCTTCTAGTTAAGTTACCTAAACTCAAAAAGACGCTTATTCAGAATGAAGAAATCTGCAGAACCATCTTCGAAGCATTAAATTGGAGTTTTTACCCTATAAATTAAAAAAACGGCTGATACGTCTGAACAACATGTCACGAAGAGCTGAGGTATGACCCCGATAAGTGATTATAATTTTTAATAGCCGAATAAGCTATTAAAAATTAATCAACTAAATCTTTTTTATCAATCCAGCTAGTCTCAGGATAACCTAACCATTTAACTAGATATTTGTCCCCTTTCTTTTTGATGATTTTTTCAATCTTATACACATTGTCTTTCTTATCATATTTTACTAATTCATATTCATAAAAAGTGCCTTTAACCTCATCATTATTTAAATCCTGAACTCTATAAGTGATTGGGTCGGTTTCTAATACTTCAGAAATGACAAATATTTCATCTGTAAAAGTTGCTTGATAACCCCTTCTGAAGGTAGACTTATATATAGATATTCTTACTTTATCGCCTACCTGGTATTTATGTTTACGTATGACCTTTTCTTTAAACAAATTGCGGTAGACTTCACTACTGTTTTCTTCTAGACTGGCTTCAACAGGAGTCATTTTTATACTTCTGTGGTATGAGTTGTTGTAATTCTTCACTAATTGACCCAATACATCTATGTATCTTTCAGTGTTATTTGCACACAAGTAGAGCTTTATTTTATTACCAAGAGTGAGATTAAATCTTTCAACCATAGCAGCTTTTATTTCAACATTTTCTGTTGTGAACCATTGGATATTATTTTCTTTGAATAATTTTTGAGTTGTTTTTCCGACGAACTCTAAACCCTTATCTGTTTGAACCCTTTCAGGTATTCTTTCTTTGAAGATCTTTTTAAATGCTTGAGTTACTTCTTCTGCTGATTTATCCTTTAGAGGAACAGCCCATGCATATTTACTGAAACAGTCAACAGCTGTTAATATGTACTTGATACCATCATTAAACTTACTTCTCGCAAATTTATAGACAAACAGTAAATCAGCTTGCCATTGGTCGTCGATATGTGACACGTAAATTCTCCTTCTTTTGAACTTACGGATAAGTGGTTTATGCTTTGTGTATACATCCTGTCGGTGTAAAAAATCCGAGACTTCTTTTCGACTTAAACCAGTTTTTCTGCTCAGTACATGTATGCCACAAAATCCTGTTTCGGGAGCGTAATAAACCTTTTCGGGGCAACCCTTCTCAGTTACCCCTTCAGCGGTAAAAAACGGCACTTCTTAGAACCACAACCCACACAAATACCTTTCAACATTGGTCTAGCGTTTTTAGAGGTGACATGCTGTTCATCTTTAGTGTCGGTGTGTGTTTTACATTTGAGACAATATATTTTTGAGCCCATTCCAAATGTCTTCTTTGCTTTGATAATAGGCTTCACAACAGCTCTATCTAGCCTTTCACGAAAACTTGGATTGGGAATGTCGTCCAATTCTTTAATCATGTTTGAGTCACACACTTTGTTTCTGGTTTCGGTATCTTTGTTTTTAATGTAGCACACGTCATGTTTATAGGCACTATCATCAACCCTATTAATAGGCTTACTCCATTCTTTGTATGTTAAATCGGGGTTCAGTCTAGTTTTTCCTCTGAGCAGTTGAGTTCCTGGTCCTGTAAATTGATGCCCTGGCAGATGCATTTCAAACGGTAAATTATTAATTGCTGCGTTAACAACACCTTTTCCTTTCTTGCAAGTCTTTTTACCACACATTTATTTATATATAAAAAATTATTTACTCACAAATTGATATCCATTCAGCAGGGTTTGTTTCATATATTTTTCTCTGGGTAAGTAGACTAAATTATTGATGAAATCCTCCTCTCGCTTATACACTTCCTCTTCTGATAGGGTATTCGATTTGTATGAATTGAGCAGCTGTTTGTAAAACTTGTAAGACTGTTTGTACTCTTCTTTCCTTTCCGCGATATTCAAAGCTTTATCAATAACTTCAACAATACCGACGCTTAAGCTCAGAGCAGCTAAGGGAACAAGTACAAAAGCTGATAAACCCAATGAACTTAAAACGAACTTGCTAACGGTCATAGTGACACTAATTTTATGGTAGTGGTGGTAGCTCTTTCTATATACGTAAATTTTCTTTTGCAAGTATTCTTCCATCTTTATTTATAGGGGTGAAATATTTCTTCCGATATCTCAGAGCCGGATTAACTAAATCAAGCATAAAGAAATCATACGGCTGTTGCATGCACTTTTTATATAATCTACTGAATTCTTCTTTTGTCAAACTACCATCTATCTCTCTTATGATCTGTTGAATCTCCCTCGGTTGAATATTAAAAAATATCAAGTAATTACAGTTTCTTCTGATAACAATGGGTGTTCTATAATAAGATTGAGAAAGATAAATGATTGAGGCGTTTTTCTTCCGACCTCTGATGAAAAAATCTTCTATGCTCCTCTGGTCCTTGTCAGTCATGCAGTCATCAAAGACAACAACATTTTTACAAGATGGGTCCAGGTCATCCACTTTTATAAATTCTTTTGTATCAGAGGAGAATAAAGTTCCTTTCTTGCCGAATCTTTCATATAACTCTAGGATAATTTTCTTCTTCTTTTTGGGGTACTTTATCGAGTCAATATCCACGCCCTCAAACATTGTGTACTTTTCTTTCAGTTTACCGTACTTGGGTTCGTACATATCTTTTGCACAAACGAACAAATTATCAAATTCGAGATAGTCGTATATAAAATTCAACAATAAGTTCGTTTTACCAGTACCTGAAGCTCCAGCGATTAGAAGTCTGAAAGGGTGTTTAGGTAATAAATAATGTTGATTTGCATCGACAAGTTCTTCTGCTTCTGTATAATTTTTAATTTGAATCATCTTTATTTAATGTTAAAAATTTGCTTCAGTAAAAATTTAATTTGCTTAAGTAAAAATTTTTTTGCATAATAATAAAGATGAATGCTATACAAAAAGAACGAAATAAGAAATTAAGAAAGGAAGTTGAATATGAACTTAAAGTTTATAAGCTTCAGGCTGAAATTAGAAAAAACAACGAACAACAACTTGAGCAAAAATTAGGTATCCAGAAAGCACTATCGGACTTTCACAAGCCTGTAACTGAAAAGCTACAAGAACAAGAAATTAATCGAAAGGAGAATATTCAGGCTATAAAAGATGCTGTTGATCACATTCCTCTAGCTATTGAACCGCCTTTAGAAGTCTATGATTTTGATAAAAAATTGGATGTAGAGTTTTTAGAGAAAAATAACTTTCCAAGACCCTCAAAATTGTACCATGAGACCAAGGAAACTTTGCAAGAAATTATGAGTAAAGTAAATGATACTTACCTAAAAATGTCTCGTCAAAAAGGAAACATTATGAGTCAGATGTCTCGAATGACTAAAAAGGATGAAGAAAGAGAAGATCGCTTATTAGCTAAGGCTGATTATTTGAGAGATCATATGACTACGTTAGGAGATTATCGGGATCGACTCAGAGACTTGCAAAGAAAAGGAATTTATATCGGTAAAGGAGTAGAAGACAAAATGGAAATTTTAGCCCGATTGACTGATAAGATATGTAAAGGGTCCAAAAGTAAAAAGTTACACAATCAAGTCGTCGATTTATTGGATGCATTGTTGAGAGAAGGAACTATGACCAACGAGCAAGTAAAACAATACTACAAAAATTTTTCATTAAATAAATGAGTAATTACATAAAAACTAAAATACATTTAAGCGATCATCAGATTGCTAAGCTAAAATCTGCATACCAGAAAGGAGAAGAAGTATCTCTACAAATAGATAAGACAAAAGCCCCCAACAAAGATATACATTTAACTCGAACACAGATAGCTCAAATTGGGAAGGGGAAGCGTATCACTATCAGTAAGACGCAGCTCCAGAAAACGGGTGGTTTTCTACCTTTTCTATTACCTGCGTTAATTGCTGGGGCCAAGGCTTTAGCACTAGGTGCTGCAAGTGGGGCGGCTGGATATGGAGCAAAGAAAGCTTTGGAAAAAATTTCAGGATCTGGATGTGTAAAAAAAAGACCCATTGGAAAGGGCGTCTATCAAAACTGGGAATATCAGACGAAGTAATTAAACAAAATATGAAACATGAACAGGGGTTTAGGGGCGTCTTTACTTCCGATCTGTTGCCTAAAAAGATGAGTCGGTTTGAAAACGGTATTATTAATCTGGACATTGTCACAGGACCTGGTACGCACTGGGTCTGCTACTATAACGATCCTAAAAATAACTTTGTTGAGTATTTTGATCCTTTTGGAGAACACGTATACAAAATTCATCCTAACATTAAGAAGTATCTACTGACTTCTGGAAAGAAAAATATCGGGTGTAACTCGAGCTTTCTACAGCACCCTGCTTCCGTCAAATGCGGCTACTTTTGTATGAAGTACATTCGTGAAAGAAACAAGGGTAAGCCAGTTGTAGATGTGCTATATTCTTTTACCCAAGAACCCAGCGACTTCAATGAAAAAAATGTTCTCTATAAATAAAATGGTTCTATTGATATTAGATTCTAAAAACGCGGAAAAATCAGAAGATTTTACGATTGAATACACTAGACCTTTCACCTTTAAACAGATTGCCCTTCAGTCCTTTTCGATGTACGTTTCATGGGACAATATCAAAGATGAGGAATTATCATACTTTGATGGTCAGCAGTGGTTAAATTTGACGATACCAGATGGAAATTACACTATCAAGGGGCTGAATCGTTACATGATTAATTTTTTTGGAAGCGATCCGCCGATACAATTCGGTATAGTGGAGGAACGACAACGAATAGCCATTAAGTTAAAAGACGGGTATAAGATCGATTTAACGAAAACCAAAAACCTGCATAAACTTATAGGTTTCGAGCCTAAAATCCACGAAGAGCTTGAACAAGTAGGAAAGTACATTGCTGACTTATCTGGGGGAAACGATAACATTTATATACATTGCGATGTCGCAGAGGGGGCGTATATCAACGGTTTCAACTCTACAAACGTCATCTATTCATTTACAAACAGTAATCGTCCAGGTAGTCAGATTATAAAATCATTTGACAAACCTCTGTTTTACCCTGTTCGAATGGATAGTGTTTACCGAATCAGAATGCAAGTAACCAATCATAGAGGTGATTTAATTCCGCTCAATAAGCAAGAAGTACAATACAATTTTATCGCCCTATAATAAAGAAATGAATAAACACAGACTTCAAAGAAAGAGTAAGAAGATACAAGGAAGAGGGTTCTTTTCCGACGTCCTGCAGGAGGCCGAATTAGAAGGTAAGTATGTGCAGGATAAAATAAAGGAGATATTATCAAAGCAGAAAAAACATGGAGCTGGACTAAAGTTTATCTAAATTCGATTTAATAGCCATATAGCTATTAAATTGAGGAGAAGAAAAAAAATTTATTTCATAATAAATGAATAAAATATTTGAATTAAACAGCACCAATTATTATTACGATGATGACATCGAAAGTTTCGAATATAGAGAGGTAAGGCATGAAAATAGTGATAATTCTATGGAAAATGCCTCTTACCATTTCTTTATTCAAGACACCAACGCCAACATTTTATACTCTAACGGTTATTTACAGCAAAAATTGAAAATTGTTAACAATGATGGTACTGCCATAGTGAATGATAATGTAGCTCTCGTGAATGGAGGTGGTTTGATCAATGCTAACAGGTTTACATTAGGAACCACTGAAATAGAATCCAACATTAATTATACCGCTCTTATGCGACAAGTGTTGGGCTTAATACATTTTACGCCTGACTATTCTTCTGCCGAAGCTACAAATATGCTGTTCTACACTGATACGTCGGACACAGCTGATAGAGAACGCTTGAAATATGATGGCACGTTAGTAGATACCACAAAGATTACTGAGTTTTTCGAAAAATTCAGAATTAATGAGAACCATAACCAGGGATTTACAGAAAGAAGCGAATTCACTAAAAATAGCAAGGTTGTAACTATATGGATCCCACTAAAGTACGTGTTTGATTTCTTCCGTGAATATAAAAAAGTAATCACGGGGTTCCAAGTCAAATTTGAGTTCCAGAGAAATCACAGTCTAAATATGCTGTACACCAACGAGCAACATAAGATCTATAAAGTCGTTGTAGAAGATTTATCACTCTGGCTACCTTACGTACGATTTAAAAATGCGGCGGCTTCAATATTTAACGAATTAAAGTTATCGAATAAGGATGTAGAAATAAACTGGAACCAACACAGCATAGTAAAGTCTAATATTTTCTATAAAAACGCTAGCGGCTCTTATACCATAAAAGCTACTTCTGATGAAGTCTTATCTTTGTACGTAATTCCTCAGTACACTGAAAGATACGAAAATTCGAAGCACAATAACATGCTGTTTGATAACTTAGATATGACGGAATGTTGGTTAATGATCAACAATGTAAAAGTGCCAACTGTCAGTTACATGATGGATTTTGAGAAAAGTGATTATAATCGATTATACACAGCCTTTTTGGAATCTGGACTCAACACCATCACGTCTGAAACAGGTTGTATGGTCAATTATTCGAATTTTGGTAAGTTGTATCCAATCATCTGCTTTAATCTCTCTCATCATCAAAACTATACCGATACGAATAACTTAATGATTGAGTTTAACTGGAGGTTAAGGAACGCTGCCCCCAAAGATTATGTTTTTTACTTCATCTTAAAAGAGCACAAGAAATGCCTCTTAAATATTAACAATCAAAATATTACCATGATCAAGACTTTGAAATTATAAAATCTCGCCAAGCATTATGGATCTCCTCCATCTCCGTCAATAATTTTTGGATAGAAGGGGGACAGAACTCAATCCTGTTTCTTCCGATGTATCCATCCGCTGATCTTGTCAACTCTAGCTCAATCAGGATCCAAATTTTTACTGCAAACGAGATATTATTGTATAGAATACGAGACAGGACCTAACGAAGACGAATTTTGGAAGGTCTTTCGACGAATATGGTGAGGGCACATACCCCCCATGAAGTTGAGACAGCTTATGAAAGTCGTTTGAAGACGTATGACATCCAGAACGGTTCATGCACCTCTACGAAACCTTTTCAATATATCAGGCTGACAGTGATAGCGATAGCGATCGACCGACAACGATGACATGCCCTTCCATAATTTAATAGATGTAGATATGACTATATTTTTAATGATTGAAATACTCATTAAAAATTGAATCGTTTAAAGTATACCCCTTCAGTAATAAAAGCATTTAAAGAAACGATTTGTAGTTCTAAAGAAAGACAAAATGGATTTTCAATCTAAAACCGTTCGACAGTTGCAAGGCTACTGTCGTGAAAATAATATTCGAGGTTACTCGAAACTTAAAAAGTTGGAGCTGGTCGACCTTATTCAATATCATAACGGCTTTTCCAGTTTCCACAATGACTTGTTTAGCAAGCCAAAGAAGAACAGAGTGCGTAAGATCAGGTGTTGCGGTAAGTTATTTAAGGGATCAAGCATGAATAAGCACCTACAATCTAAAGGGCACCTAAACTATAAACCAAAGAAGGCAACCGCTCTCCCAGAGTGTGGAAGGGTGGAGCATCGACTACATCACATGACTCTCCCCCAACTACGGGAATTTTGTCGAACGCATGGCATTAGAGGCTATTCCAGGTTAGGAAGGAGGGCAGACATCATAGCATACATAGAAAGCGTATTGTTCAACCGTCATTTCGGGTTTGATTCAGACCTGTTTTTAGATACGCGAGAGAGAAGGCTCTACACCCTCCACAAAGTTAATACAGCCTTTGAATCTCGCTTGAAGACGTACGACATCCAAAATGAACACAACCTGATGCTTCCCGAAGACTTTTTGAACGATGTGGCGTCACTAGTCCGGGGACTCATCACTAAACACATAAAGAGGCTGCATGGTTTGAAGGTTAATTTCGAATTCCTCTGTGACTATCAAAAGGGTAAAGACGATGCTATTATAGAAATGGAGAAAAACTTCAAAACAGAAAACGCAGTCATCTTAGAATCAACTGATTTGGTAGCTTATTACAGATCGGTTATCCAAAAATTATTGACAGAAATGGAGGAGTTTGTTGCAAAGGGTTCGGGATGGACGCTTGTTAGAATTAAAAACCTTGAGGTGAGGATCAATAAATACAACCCACTGAGAGGATCATCCTACATTGATTTACCGAAAAGAATTAAAGATAAAAAGGCAGTCATTAACGTGAAAAATGAAAATGATAACGAGTGCTTTAAGTGGGCGATACTGTCCGCTATTTATCCAGCTGATAATCACGTAGATAGAGTCTCTAAATATAAGCCATATGATAATGAGCTAAATTTCGAAGGTATCGAGTTTCCAGTGAAGATGGAAGATAGAGTATTTAACAGGTTCGAAAAGTTGAATAACATATCGGTGAACATATATTCATACGAAGGTAATGATATTTACCCATTGAGAATCACTAAAAATAAGGAAGACAAACACATCAATTTGCTGTACATAAAGAATAAGGAAGGAAACAGTCATTACTGTTGGATAAAAGACCTCTCCAAATTGATAAGCGGACAAGTGACTAAACACAACGGAAAGATATTCACCTGTGAGAGATGCCTGCTGTATTATTACTCCGAAGAGGACCTCCAAGCTCATGAAACGGATTGTAGGAAGAATACACCAGTAAAGATTGTAATGCCCGAGGAGAACGAATCTCTGCGGTTCAAAAACTATCAAAGGTCTTTACGATTACCCTTTGTGATGTATGGAGACTTTGAGTGCTTGACAAACAAGATAAACACCTGCTGCCCTACAAAAGACAGCTCATTCTTACATAAATATCAAAAGCATGAACCTATGAGCTTCACTGTCTACATCAAATATAAACACGCAGACTATAAGGCACCAATCACATACAGAGGACCCAATGCCACCAAGCTGTTCTTTGATACAGTGAAGACTGAGGCGCTAGCGATAAAGAACATTTATGATAAGAAGCAACCCATCAAAATGACCACCGAAGATGAAGAGCATTTCCAAAGGACCCATGTTTGCCACATCTGTGACGAAGATATCAGGAAGAAACCTTCACCCTATTCACCCAAGGATAAACCAGACTTCCGAAAAGTTAGAGATCATGACCATCTTCTCAATCCGGCGAAATGTGAATCGAACTACAGAGGACCTGCTCACAACCTTTGCAACCTAAAGTACCAAGAGCCTTCGTTCATTCCAGTGTTTATCCACAACTTATCTGGCTACGACGCCCATCTCTTCATAAAGGAGCTCGGTAGAGACCAAGGTGATATCGACGTCATCCCGAACAACGAGGAGAGGTACATTTCCTTCAGTAAGGAGGTCGGGGCAAAAACTGTAGAAGTAGGCGATGGGAAGAAAGTAAAGGTACCTGGTATAAAGTTGAGGTTTGTCGACTCATTCAAGTTCATGGCCGCTAGCCTCGACAGTCTTGCGAAGAACGTAAAGGAGTTCAGGGAGACAGCCAAGTACTTCCCCAAGGACAAACTGGACCTCGTCACCCGAAAAGGCGTCTATCCATACGATTACATGGACTCGTGGGACAAATGCGAAGAAACCAAGCTGCCCCCAAAAGAAGACTTTTACAACCAATTGAATGAGTCACACATAAAGGATGAGGACTACGAGCACGCTAAAAGGGTATGGAAGGCCTTCAACATTAAGACATTGGGTGAATATTCCGATTTGTATGTGAAGACTGATGTACTCATCCTAGCCGACATCATGGAACACTTTAGAGATGTCTGTCTAAAGACCTATAAGTTGGATCCTGCATGGTACTTCACTGCACCCGGACTCTCGTGGGACGCCATGCTCAAAACCACAGAGGTTGAGCTAGAGCTGTTGACAGACTATGACATGATACTCATGCTAGAAAAGGGGACCAGAGGAGGCATCTCTCAGTGCTGTAACCGATATGGGAGGGCGAACAACAAGTACATGAGGGACTATGACGAGAACAAGAAGTCTAACTACCTGATGTACCTTGACGCCAACAACCTCTACGGATGGGCCATGAGTCAATACCTACCGCATGGTGGCTTCGAGTGGAGCACTGTGTCAGATGTGACCCAAGTAGAGGATGACTCAGACAAAGGATACATCGTAGATTGCGACCTACAGTACCCGACCCATCTGCACAACCTCCATTCAGACATACCTCTAGCACCTGAGAGCAGGATGCCCGATGGCTCAAAACAGCCAAAACTACTGACGACCCTCTATGACAAAGAGCATTATGTGGTTCATTACAGGGTTTTGAAGCAACTGTTGCAGTTGGGGGTGAAGCTCAAAAAGGTGCACAAAGTGTTGGAGTTTCAGCAGTCTCCCTGGTTGAAGAGGTACATAGACCTGAACACTGATATGAGGACCAAGGCAACCAACGACTTTGAGAAAGACTTCTTCAAACTTATGAACAACTCGGTCTTTGGCAAGACGATGGAAAATATCAGGAAGCGACTCGATATTAGGCTAGTATGCGATCCCCAGAAAGCGGAGAAGCTAGTTGCTAAGCCCAACTTCAAGGGAAGGACCATTTTTGACGAAAGATTAGCCGCCGTGCATATGAACAAGACGAAAGTGATTTTTAATAAGCCAATATACGTCGGCATGAGTATATTAGATCTATCGAAGCATCTGATGTATGACTTCCATTATAATCTTATGAAGCCTAAATACGGGGGCGATATCAAGCTATTGTACATGGACACTGACAGTTACATCTATGACATACAGACCGAGGACTTTTATGAGGATATGAAAGGATTGATTGACTACTTTGACACATCAGATTATCCAGAAAACAATAGGTATGGTATGCCCCGAGTAAATAAAAAGGTCTTGGGGAAGATGAAGGATGAAAATGCAGGGAAGATCTTAGAAGAGTTCGTTGGCTTAAGATCTAAGATGTATGCCTGTAAAACTGAGGTTGACCTGGTGAAAAAGTCGAAAGGAGTAAAGAAATGTGTCGTGAAAAACAGGATATCCTTCGAGGACTACAAGAACTGCCTATTCAAGCAAGAAGTACAGCATAGAACCATGAATCTCATCAGGAGCACAAAGCATGAGATTCATTCCATACAAGTCAATAAGATTGCCCTATCAGGAAAAGATGACAAACGTCATATATTGGAAGATGGTGTCCATACCTTGGCTCACGGTCACTATGCGATAAAGGAGTAGGCGATCATAATCTTTTAACAGTTTTCGAACTATTAAAAGATAATTAATGGTCCTCAGTTCGAAGGACACATTCTTCTGTTCTGAATGCCTCTTTAATAGTGTCTATATCACATCTAAAGTACTCCATGTAACCGTCCTCTTCTGAGGCCCTATTTCATTTAAAAGGGGGTGCTCGCCGAAGGGGGTACCTTCCCTCCCAACGACTTTTCGCTTGCTCGCTCCGGAAAATTGGTGTGGTCGAAATAGAGCCATCACTTTCTCGGGAGGTGCTTGCGCTAGAACCTTGCTAATGGATGATTTTGATACCATTGATTTGTTTAATTTGTATGGTTGAAATAGAGCCATCACTTTTCTAGAAGGGGTGTAGTTTTAATGGGTTTCGATACCATCGTTTTAAGAGGGGTTGTAGATTTTTATGGATAAGCAATAACCTTTGGATTCTAAAAGTGGGTTCGGGTTTTATGGGGTTTTGTGAGCCATTATTTTTAAGAGTGGGTGGTAATTTTAATGGTAAAATACAGCCATTACATTTCTAAAAGTGGGTGGGATTCAATGGAGGTCTGAGAGCCATTGTATAGTCGAATTTGTGTGGGTGATATTGGGCCATTACGTTCTAAAAGTGGGTCCGGTTTTTATGGGGGGTTTACGAGCCATTGTTTTTAAAAGTGGGTGGAAATTTTAATGGTGTGAAATAGGACCATTACGTTCTAAAAGTGGGTGTGGTTTTAATGGGAGGTTTCACACCATTGTTTTTAAAAGTGGGTGGGTTTTTTTATGGGTGATATAGAGCCATTACATTCTAAAAGTGGGTGTGGTTTTAATGGGGGGTTTCACACCATTGTGTAATCACAATGGTGTGGATAAAATAGAGCCATTACATTTCTAAAAGTGGGTGTGGTTTTAATGGGGGGTTTATGGCTGTGGTCCAGCTCTCTCATTCACACACTACTCTAAATCTTAGGGCGCGGGTTCAGAGAAAATCATGAAAGAAATGCGATGAAGGGTAAACGGAAATGAAATCATATTGTTACTATTACTCTACAGAATTCTGTACAATTTCTCTATAGACTTCCCTATAGAATTCTCTACGGTTACTCTACTAAACTATTGTTATAATTTGAAGACCCTGTCGCATAACCTTGACGACACGATCTGTGATCTTGGTCACGAATTTATCTAAATATTGTCAACTAACGACTTTTATGGAAATCTAGAAACTTCTCGAATTCTGTAATTTGGCTAAGAACTTTATAAGTTACCAGCTTTCTCAAGAAATTTCCACAGAGTATATATAAAGTCATCATCGTTCAGTTGCCTTTTTGACGTGATGCGAGTAAAAATGCTGCCGAATTCAATATTGTAATGTCGGCATTCGAAACCGCGCATTAACTTTGTATTAAGTGTATAATCTCATGTATTTCAAGTCATCTAATTTATTTAAAGCTTTTAAATTTTTTAATTCTGGTTGAAACCCCCTCTTGTCATTTATTTATGTAATTGACATATTTTAGAACATTTTAACTCCTTAAGCCACAATCTAAATATATGTTTAAAAGCATTATTTCGAACGTGCGGGCATTCAGAGTTCCTTTTCTTCTTTTGAATTCAAGGTCATTTTGGCTGGCGAAAGGGAAGTGCCAAATTTAGTTTAGTATGCAATGTATATGTTTCTGCTGGGAAAGAATAGGTAGAGGTAGTGGCTTTGAGTCGCGACGGACGGAAGAGTTTTTCCCTTTTCTAGCGCGACCTGGCGGCATCTGGTATTGATGGGTGAGAATAATTTTGACGGTTTGGATTTAAAAAGGATAGCTTTTCTCTGCTTCCGCGAAGTGGACATAAAAACTCGGGATGCGATTTTCCTGCGCACATTTCCCTATTTGACTGTCTGACTACTCTACGGCAGTCCGGACTTCGGTCTCAATAACTTCGATGCTCACGACGGACTCGGGAGCCTGGCCGCCAATGCCGGTTCTTTGAGATCCGTGAATGATTGCTGTCTGGGGAAATGTGGCCATGAGCCGTCCGGTTGATCAGAGGCCCTACCGGATTGGAGACAAACACCGTCACTGCTTTCGGCTTTCCGGATGACCCGAGACCCATGCCGGGTCTAACTCCGTGCCTGACGAAGCCGGGTTGAGCTTGCTGATTGTTTCCATATGCAGAGAGACCATGAGCGACTAGTATGTCCGGACCATGTGACCGTATGGCACTACTGGTGTGCCTGGCCAGGTTTTATATGGAGCAAGAGTTACTCGCTAGGATTTCCGATCCCTTCGTCAATGAACCCCTTCGCCAATGTGGATCGAGGTAAACCTTTGGATTCTAACTTCGATACGAACCCTGAGGTTCGTTCCCTGTAAGTCTCAGACTGTAATTTTACCACCAGGTGAAGATTCTAGAATTATAAACCTAACTTCAAATGCATCAAATGCAGGCTCGCAAGTTTTATTACATTTGTTTATTTAATTATTTAAAGAACAGAAATTGATTATATATACTGTTTTATAATCAAAATTCAAAATTCTATTTCGAATGTACTTCGAATGCTCGTCCCCGTTCTTTTGACCATACCACATATTTATAAAGTCTATAATTATTTAATGTTTTGCCACTCTGATTTAGTACATTTGATTTTTACGGCTCTGAAGCGTGTGGCATTTGAATGTCTTTTACGTCTGAGTGCAGTGGCGTGCTGTAAAGATTTAGCTTATGTGTTTTGATAACTCCATACATAACTTTAATAAATGATGATTTATTTTAAATTCTAAATTCTTGTGTTTTCATTTTGATTTTTCTGTGATTTTGTTTTATTTAATATTTTTGCTAGAGATGAAGACGTTCCTTTCAAGGTAAGGGTTTTAGATTAAAATGTTTTTCGTGTTTTGGTTCTTCTGTGTTTTCGGGCAGGTCATCTTAGAGATTTTTTTCTTCTCTGGAGAGAAGAATGAACCCATGGGGTTATTTTTGGCGGCCTATTCGATCACTGGTTTCGGGGCTGGTGCTTGTGCCTTCTAAATTCTAAATTTAAGCAGGTCACGTTCCGCGCTTTAACAATATATAACCAATTATGCAATTTTTCTTCTGATTATATATACCTTTAAAACTGTATTATAAAATTATTCTGGATGAAAAGGGTAAATAATTTACATTCGGGATCCGCCACATCTGTGCATAAACATCTGCACTATATACCAGTACGAGCTTACAAACTGAGCTTGTTTGGTCGAGTGACAGCAAACTTTACATCCAAACGTTTCATTGTTGAAAACTTCAACGTGTGTGGTCCGCTTCAGACAAAATAAACTGATTTACACTAATCTATCGAAACTGAATGAACAAACAATACATAAATAAAAATAAAACAAATAAAAACATTTCAAAAATAAAATATATCGACAACTTTCTCTAGGTATTTTGTTCTATGCTTACAACAAAGCATATCAACTTCTTTCAATTCGAAATATTGGAAAGGAACATACTGCTGTTTTACGTCAATCCAATAACAGAGTTACTCAAATTTTATTTTAGGATGAAGAATGTCAATTTCTTAAGAACAACGCAAGTTCTCGTTCTGTAGAGAATGCACATTAAAAAGTGCATATGAAAAGGATAGTTTTTTTTTTTAAATTTTACTTTCCATATAATGTATGGTAATGTATAGACAAAGTATTGGAATCGTGTCAAAAATCGAAACTAACGTTTTCGATGGATCTACACGTTTTGAGCACTATAGAAACATAAAAAAAATATTGCGTGGCGTATGTGTGTGTTTGTGTGTGCAATGTATGTATTTATTCTAGATAAAATCCAATTGACAAAATTTAACAAAATTTGGTATATAACTCACTTGTGCTTTACTCTAGTGCAGATTAGATTTTGGTACGATTCGGAATAAAAAGGATCGTTTTTTTAAAATGATCCGCAAAATTCTAAAATCAAGATTAAAAGACTACACATGCTCAAATGTATCCATTAAATGCTTGTTTTATACGTCATTTTTAAGGACCATAATAATAAAATCTACCCCAAAACTCCAACACTAATCGTTCTGAAGATATTTTTGAATCTTCGAGTTTCTGCAATGTTGCCTTTGTATATACGTTCAGCCGCCAAATTAAACTAAAAATTGAATTAAAACTACAAAATCAGTTTAAAATATTTAACTGTGCTATATTTTACAATTAATCTCAATTTAATGAATTTTGAAAGAAATAAAGACAAAATGAACTCGAGTCTGTAAATAAAATCATGTACTGCCCACATTAGATTTTTCTAATTTGTTTTCAAAAAATGTTTTAAGATTAATCAAGTGTTTTGCTGTAATCTGTTCATTCTCAAAATTCGAAAGACTCTGCAGTTCATCAATTGAAACAATCCCACCAAATTTCACACAATTCTATCAATTTCTTTGAAGTATCGTGTCCATAGACGGACAAAGGCATAATGAGCCAAAATGATAGGGGAATTCCCATGACATGGAAATTTATTAAAATTCGCGAGTATATCTCAATATTTACCTTTTACATTACATATATTATATTGAAAGTAAAAAAAAAATCTGATGTGGGCAGCACGTGACTTTCCCTGAAAACTTTCATTCACGTTCTCTTCTTTTAATTAAATTTAATTCACTTTTAATTCAATTTTCGTTTTCATTTGGTAGCTGGACTTATTTTCAAAGATGGCGCTGAGAAAATACAAAAAACTAAAATATCTCGAGAACGGCTAGTCCTAGTGAAATGGGTTTGGTCTTATTATTTTCATCGTTAAAAATTACGTATCGTATAGAACAAACATTCAATGGATATATTTGAGCATACGTAGTTTTTTAGTTTAACGATTTTTGTGGCCATTTCTCAAAAAAGGCAGGTTATTTTTTTCCGAATCGTACCAAAATCTAATCAGCACCAGGATAATCCACAAACAACTTATCAACCGATTTTTGCAAAATTCAGTCCATTACTTTTTCAGCTAGACTGGATATAGGCAATTTTTGCGGACTATTTTGCCAAAAAAGGCGGGTTCTTTTATCCCGAATTGTACCACCACACACAGACGTCACGCTAAAACTAGGTTTTTCGTATTCTAGAGGTCTCGAAACGTGTAGATCCGTCGAAAATTCGAGTAGCGATTTTCGGCATGATTCCAATATTTTCCCTATACATCACCATGTATTGCAGGGAAAGTAATATGAATTAAAAATATGCGAAATCAAGAGCCGGAATATTTCCTTCATTTCACATACCCTTTCAACGCTGTAATCTTTATGCTTTAAAAATCCCATTCCCCAAATGAATTTATTATTTAAATATCCTCCGCTTTTTAAATCATCGCGTTCGAAAGGGTATTTTTTCAGTTTCTCAAAAATTTGAATTTCAACTCCTTGGGGGATTAGTAGTTTTGCTTTCGATTATAAGCCGAAAATTATTTATGCAAAATTTAATCAAAGGATTAAAGAGAAGTGGAAAAAAAAAGTTTAGATGTTTTCTTGTGTGGAACGTCCAAAACACATTAATGGATTTCAGAAAAAATGAAGCTCTCCTGTCCAAAGTAGTTAACGTCAGATTCCTAAGCTTCGTGTGAAAAGTAGATTTTAAATATCACCTTGTCTTTTGAAAATTCATATTTGAGTTTAACAAAAGGAGCATTGAAGGTAAAATCGGTGAAGCAAGAATTCCAGTTTTGCTTTCCCTGCAATATATGGTAATGTATAGGGAAAGTGTTGGAATCATGTCGAAAATCGCAACTCGGGTTTTCGACGGATCTACACGTTTCAAGATCTCTAGAATACGAAATGCGTGTGTGTGTCTGCGCGTCTGTCTGTGTGTCTGTCTGCCGTCTGTGTGTATGTCTGTCTGTCTGTGTGTGTGTGTGTGTGTCTGTCTGTCTGTGCAGATTTTGTATACACTCTAATTCAAAAACTAATGGACCGAATTTCATAAAATTTGATAGGTAAGTCACGTGCGGGGGCGAGTCTGGTGCTGATTAGTTTTGGGTACGATTTGGGATAAAAGAACTCGCCCTGTTTTGGGAAATGGCCCGAAAAAAATTATATCCACTCTAGCTAAAAAACTAATGGACCAAATTTCACAAAATTTGGTAGATAAGTAACTTGTCGGACACTTTGGTGCTGATTAGATTTTGCTACAATTCGAAAAAAAATAACCTGTCTTTTGTTGCAAAATGGCCATCAAAAATTGCCAAAATCTAAAATAAAAAACTACATATGCTCAAATATCTCCATTAAATGCTTGTTTAATACGTAATTTTTTACGAAGAAAGGAATAAGACCAACCCCATTACACTAGAACTAGCCGTTCACGAGATATTTTAGTGTTTTCTTATTTTTCTGTACCCCACCATTGAAAATAAGTCCAGTTATCAAATGAGAACGAAAATTGAATTAAAAGTGAATTAAATTTAATTAACATAAAGATAACGTGAATATGAGTTTTCAGGGAAAGTCATGTGCTGCCCACATCAGATTTTTTTATAAAAAATTTCGTCGCACATTGCAATATTGCAGATAATAAGTGAAAACTGAAATGTTGCAGTTGTTTCAGTTGTTCGGAATAAATAAATTAGTTTCGTGGCATGAATTATATCCCGTAAGATATATGCTATTTACATGCTACCAATGTCTTTATTTGATGATCCGGTTCAATTGATCTTGATAAACAATGTGCTGAAAACGAATTGAATTTGGCGAAATATTGCTAACCTGCTGATTTTTGATGAGGTTTAAAAACTGCTTGAATTATCAAATTTCGTTAAGAATTTCAAGAGTAATGTTAACTTCTCCGAGACCTTTTTACTGAGAGTTAACAACGAGCCGTCGTCGAACTAAACCGAGTTGGCGTAATACAAAAAAAGTGAATTTCGAAATACATCAAATTTTTTAGAACATAATCGTCTGTCTGTTTGGTGAATGAGTTGAGCATTTGAATGCTGTTCTATTGCACCTTAAATTGTTTGTGACCTTTTAAAATTGCTAAAGTGTTATTATCTGCATATTGTTACTGTTTACGCTTATGGGTGCCTTTAATAAAAGCGTTAGTTATCAACATATTTGAATTCACATTTATACCTTAAGAATACATCTACGATTACAGATAATATGGTAACAGAATATTTTATAAAAAGAAAAAAACAATTTTTCTCCGGTAAATCATGAACTTCAAAGTTACCATACTAACATTGAACATGTTTCTTTATCATAAAATCTCATAAACAAATAACTTTTCTTTTATAACTCAAGAAGTAAGAAAATATGTTATATGTCACAATTTTTCAACTCTGTGAAGACAAATAGACAGATGTACCATGCAGACGGATAAAAAAGTAGGCTCGGACTGAAAGACTAGGTTCATAGGCATAAAACCGGCGAAAAATTTCTAGGTATAATTGAGGGATTTCATATAGAGAAAGTTTTAGAGCGTTTTCTTAAAGTATTTACTTATTTAGGGCTTAGAATATTTTATAATTCGATTTATAAATTCTCATACATGTGTTTCAACCACATGTTATGTTTCGCATGTTTCTAAGTAGTTAACTTCAAAAAATTTTTGAAAATAAAATTTATTGTATCCCATTAAACTATCATTAGTGCAACAAAACTATATATTATACACCTGAATGATATTATTAGGATATATGTCAGAGATTGCCAGATTCCGAAACGCAACGCGTTAGTGCTGATTTTCAGGGAACAGTTTCAACCATCCTGGCAGCATATCCCCAGCCAAACATAAATGTATTATATGAAGAGTTAAAACGCAAATTGTTGCAAATAACTTTCTGGAAAGATTTTAAGTAAATAAGGTAAATATACGAGAATTATTAAAGTTAAAATAAATTTTCTCCATAATTTATTCCTCATTTATTCTAGTTTCTACAAAATGTCTTTAATATTTTCATCTCTCATATTTCTTCATTCATTAGTTTTCTCATTAACTTTATTAGTAATTATTTATTCATATTTTATGATATTTCTTCATTCATTAGTTTTCTCCATAAGTTCATCAGTAATTATTTTTACTTTCCTTATATACATAATGTATAAGGAAAGTATTGTGACGGGGTCGAAAATTAGAATTCGAGTTTTCGACGGGAGAGCACGTTTCAAGCCTCCCTGAACACGAATCAAACATTTTTGAAGTGATGTCTGTGTGTGTATGTGTGTGTGAAAGTATGTGTGGGTGTGAAAGTATGTGTGTGTGTGTGTGTGTGTCAGTGAGTCTGTGGAGACGATAACTGACGAACGAATGGACCAATTCGAACGACATTTGGTAAAAAAATCACAATCCGTAAACACTGGAAGCCTATTGTTTTTATACGCAATCGAATGTTCGGAACTCCTCTAAATTTTCGAGTGAAATTTTGAAGAAATCGTCAAAAAATCAGAACCGCTAATAATGTTACGCAAATAGACATTTCTTATATAATTTTTTATTAGAAAACGATTGTCATAAATTTTAGAACGCTAGCATGAACCGTTCTTGAGATATTGCACATTTTTCAAAAAAATTATCAAAAAGTTATATAAAATAAAAAAAAATATTTCCTATTGAGAAACATGTTGACTTTTCATATGTAATACCATGCGATAAATTGGGTGACATCATTCTCGTGGATCTAGCTCGTTCCATTCATGAAAAAATATACTTTGAGTAATACTTTTGTATTGGAGCGCCAATTGTCATATATCTGCTATAAGAATAACTTATTTCTCCGTCCATAACGCTTGGCGAGATTTTGGCGACAAATTTGACGGAATGTCGCCAACTTGACGACATTTTCAATTGTTGCCAAATTAACAAAAATCTCACCAAATTGATAAAAATGACACTAAATCAAGGAAAATGACGACTAATTCAAGAAAATTCAATATCTTGGAAAGAATATAAGTATCCACTATAAGAATAACATTTTTTTAACTGTAAGAGTAGAAAATTCATAGCATTATATAAGGAAAGTCATGTGTTGCCGACATCAGATTTTTTTTATTACTATCAATTGTGTGCTTTCCATTCCAAATTCCAAGTCTAAAGAGAGAGAAAAGGAATTATAATAAAATAATTGTAGTTTGTCGGGTAAAAGTTTAAAAAATATAACGCAAAGTTATTAATTTAATTTATATAATTTTATTTTAATACCCTGTTATATAAATCCAACTAATCCCAACTAAATTAAACCAACTATTTGAGACTTAAATGACAGTCAAAATATATATTTCATAATTTGTACCTCTGTATTAAAATTTGTATCTCAAAATATTTCGTAATTTGTATCGCTACAGAAATTTCGTTGCTAAATTTAACTTCCTATTATTTTTTTTTCATTTCAGAACTCCAGCCTTTAAAACTACCGTCCGCACTTTCTCGGAAATTTGAATAACAGTTTCTCCTTTCGGAGATTAACAGTGCCTCATTCGATTATAAAGCGAACATTATTAGAGAGATTTAGCTTTCCTTTTGCTTTGGAACGTTCAAAATAATAAATGAGTTTGGAAGCAAAATGATGCTCGGCGTCCTAGTGTTAAAATTTGAGTAGTTTAATGAGGAAAAGTTTTATATATACAGATTTTCTAAGATTCAAATTGAAAATTAAAGATAATATGTAATCGAAGTAACAGCTATCAGAAAAAAATGGGGCTATATAATCCGTTATTAGTGAAATAGATGAGACGAAAGCTATACCTCGAAAATTGTTGAGAATTTAATTCATTAATTATTCTTTTAAATAATTTCATACAAAATCAGATATTCTTCCTCTTTATAGAGGCCCTAAAAATGATTATGCATAAGACATCTAATATTAGCCTGGCTACATACAATTAAAATCACCTTCCATTCATATATGTATAGCATCATTTATGATTAAGTACCAGACATCTTAGGATATTACATATAAAGTATCTAAAGCAAAAGTCACTTATAAAACTATCTAGAGTGAGTCTTAATTGTAAGAGGAATTGTATGCCTTCATTGTAAATCTGGAGTGCATCTACATTGTGAGTCTGCATTGTAGTGTTTGAATTTTATATTCGTTTTCAACGGCCTTTGAAAGTTCATTAATTTTCCAATAGATCCTAGAAAGTCCTTGATTTTCATTTTCTCATTTTAAATTCTTAATTTTGTCGTACAGCTCTACCCCAGGCTCTGAACGTACCGGTAGAATTTTGTGGACAATCATTCTCTGGCATAGTCTGAAAAACCAGCCACACATACTGTTAATGATTTTCCCTACGTTCTGGTCCCTGAAAATCCTTGGTTATTTGGTCGATAAACATAAAATTTGGGTCATTGAAAGTCTTTAAAACGGGTTTTATATTTTATTTGTGAAATCTATGGTAAGTGTGAAAAGGATTTTTTATTTAAATATATTAGTAAAGCTATTCCTATTTTTATATACCATGAAACTAAATATATAAGTCAACATTTTATTTTTAAACATATTATATTCTCAGTGTGTTTTTTACCACATTGGTTTCACTCACTTTAGAAATCCCAATCAGAAATTCAAAATCTTGTTTACTTTTCTCCCTTCCCAGAAGCTTTTGTAATTCGAAATAATTCCTTATCTATTTTCCCAAAACTTTAAATTTAACCTCCGCTTTAGAAGATGGAAAGCGCTGCTTTGGGTTAAAAACCGAAAATTATGAAAGCGGAACTCAATCAAAGGATTGAAAATTACAAAGTTTAAGATATTTTTCTCCTCGGGAACACTCAAAATACATAAATGAATTTCAGGAAAATTCGAAGCCTCCCAATAGTGTTATTAAGAGTTCGCAGCTTTCAGAATTTCATGAAAAATAGCTTATGAATATTACTTCATCTTTTCAAAACTAAAATTGAAGATCACTGAAGTATTTTATTCCAAGCGAAAATGAACGTAAAATAGAATTTTTCGGGTTACTTAACCTTTCACTTTAATATTGAAAGATATGCCAGTGCTATTTGCAATCTGCAGATGTTTTAGTTTGGTTTATTTGTTCCGAGAATTTTCAATCTTGAACAATGTTAAAAGGAATTATGTATTGATACAGTTCAGAATATTTCAAAGAAATGTCATTTCTAAATTGCAAAAATTTAGAAACGGTACTTAAAATGATCTTATTTCACTTCTAGCCGTTCTTCATACGACATATATAATGTAAAGAAACTTATTTCCACAAAAGTTTGATGTGGGCAACACTTGAATCAAATTCATTTCCTCAACAGACTCAAATTCTCTTTCTCTACAGACTCAAATTCATTTTCTCTACAGACTCAAATTTATTTTCTTTACAGACTCAAATTTATTTTCTCTACAGACTCAAATTCATTTCCTCAATAGACTCAATTTCATTTTCTCTACAGACTCAAATTCATTTTCTCTACAGACTCAAATTCATTTTCTCTACAGACTCAAATTCATTTTCTATACAGACTCAAATTCATTTTCTTTACAGACTCAAATTCATTTTCTCTACTGACTCAAATTCATTTTCTCTTTATTTCTTTAATAATTTATTAAATTGATTTTAATTGCACTAATTAACATTCACTAGCCGCATACCCGTTGAAAATCAACGGCCCCACATTAAGCAACCCCTGAATAATGTAAATTTTTTAATAATTCGCGTTTCTTATTTATTCGACAAATCGAGCATTTAGTTTTGAGGCACCCCCAAAAGTTCAAAATATCGGAAAACTGAAATTGCACATGTTCTTCCTTTCGAACTATCTACCTGTACACCAAATTTGAAGTCTGTATCTTATTTCGAAGCATGTTTTTTTTTATCAAATCACATTTCGAACGTTTTCCTCTGGAAAACCCCTTAAACGAACATTTTTTAAAATTATATTCGTTTTGGGTGTTTTCATCAAATGATTAGTCTATATTTAAAATTTTGAGCCTCTATCAAATTTTAAAGGGACCGTTTCTCATTTATTCGGAAAATCGAACATTTTTGTGTGCGACACCCCCTTAAGTAGGAAATATTGGAAATCTGAAATTACACACTTTCTTCCTTTCTAACGGTTTACCTATATACCAAATTTGAAGTCCCTATCTTATCGCAAAGCAGGCTTTCGTATCATTTCACTTTTCGAAAGTTTTGGTGTGCGGCACCCCCTAGAGTAGAAAATATTGGAAATCTGAAAATGCACACTTTCTGCCTTTCGAACGATTTACCCATACACCAAATTTGAAGTCTCTACCTCATCGCAAAGCATGCTCTCCTATCATTTCACTTTTCGAACGTTTTGGTGTGCTGCACCCCCCCCCCCCCCCTTAAGTAGAAAATATTGGAAATCTGAAATTGCACACTTTCTTCCTTTCGAGTGATTTACCCATATACCGAATTTGAAGTCTCTATCTCATCGCAAAGCATGCTTTCCCATCATTTCACTTTTCGAACGTTTTGGTGTGGGGCACCCCCTCTATAGAACGTTTTCGAAAAATTCGATTTTTCCAGGGGGTTTTATCGAACGACCGAGCCGTGTACCAAATTGCAAGTCTCTATCTATTCGGGAAGTGCCTAAAAAAGGCGTGACAGACCGACAGACGGACAGACAGACAAACGGACACTTGGCATTTAGTCTCTATCCTATCGAGAAGCATTTTTTTCTATCACTTCACTTTTCGAACGTTTTTCTGTGTAGCACCCCGTCAATGAACATTTTTGTCAAACTGTATTCATGTTTGGTGTTTTTGTCAAATAGTTAGCCCATATACTAAATTTCAAGCTTCTATCACATTGTAAAGAAGGCGTTTTTCATTTGTTCGGCAAATCGAAAATTTTAGTGAGCGGCACCCCCTACAATAGCAAAAGTTTGAAAACTGAAATTGCTCACTTTCCTTCTTTCCAACTATTTACCCGTACACCAAATTTGAAGTCTCTATCTCATCGTGAAGTATGCATTTCTAGCATTTCATCTTTCGAATGCTTTTGTGTGGAGTACCCACCCCCTTAACTATACATTTTTGAAAAACTCTATTCTTTTTCTGATTTCTATGAGATGATTCGCCCATATACCAAATATTAAGCCTCTATCACCTTTTGAAAGGGGCGTTTCTCCTTTATTCCGAAAATCGAACATTTTAGTGTGCGACACCCCCTAAATTAGAAAATTTTGGTAAACTGAAATTATGCACTTTCTTCCTTCCACACTATCTACCCTTACACCAAATTTGATATCTCTATCTCATTCCGAATTATGGTTTTTTATCAATTCACTTTTCGAACGTTTTACTCTGGAGTACCCCCTTAAACGAACATTTTTGAAAAACTATATTTGTTTTGGGTGTTTCCATCAAATGATTAGTCCATATACCGAATTTCAAGCCTCTATCAAATTTTAAAGGATCGTTTTCTCATTTATTCTGCAAATCGAATATTTTGGTGTGCGGCATCCCCTTAAGTAGAAAATATTGGAAATCTGAAATTGCACGCTTTCTTCCTTTCGAACGATTTACCAATACACCAAATTTGAAGTCTCTATCTCATCGCAAAGCATGATTTCCTATCATTTCACTTTTCGAACGTTTTAGTGTGCGGTACCCCTTTAAGTAGAAAATATTGGAAATCGGAAATTGCACACTTTCTTCCTTTTGAACAATTTAGCCATACACCAAATTTGAAGTCTCTACCTCATCGCAAAGTATTCTTTCCCATCATTTCACTTTTCGAACGTTTTAGTGTGCGGCACCCCCTTAAGTGGAAAATATTGGAAATCTGAAATTGCACACTTTCTTCCTTTCGAACGATTTACCCATACACCAAATTTGAAGTCTCTACCTCATCGCAAAGCATGCTCTCCTATCATTTCATTTTTAGAACGTTTTGGTGTGCTGCACCCCCCTTAAGTAGAAAATATTGGAAATCTGAAATTGCACACTTTCTTCCTTTCGAGTGATTTACCCATATACCAAATTTGAAGTCTCTATCTCATCGCAAAGCATGCTTTCCCGTCATTTCACTTTTCGAACGTTTTGGTGTGGGGCACCCCCTCTATAGAACGTTTTCGAAAAATTCGATTTTTCCAGGGGGTTTTATCGAACGACCGAGCCGTGTACCAAATTGCAAGTCTCTATCTATTCGGGAAGTGCCTAAAAAAGGCGTGACAGACAGACAGACGGACAGACAGACGGACAGACAGACGGACAGACAGACAGACGGACACTTGGCAATTAGTATATATAGATAATTATTTGAAATTGCTCTGAATTTGCACTTTTATATTAATTTTCGTTTTTATTTTTTAACTGGACGTATTATCAAAACAAGCGAAGCTGAAGTGCCATCAAACATAAATATCTCTAAAACAGTTAATCCTAAAGTAATTGGGTGTTCCTCTTATTCTTTCTATCGTCAAAAATTGATTGTAAAACAAGTAATAATTGATTCATTCGAGCATGCATAGTCTTTTATTTTAGATTCTAACGATATTTGAGGGCCATTAAAAACAACACAGTTATTTTTCCGAATCGTACCATGACAATCGTACCATAAGTGACTTATATACCAAATTTTGAAAAATTTGGCCAACTAATTTTTAAGTTAGAGCGGATATATACAATTTTTGCTGGGCATTCCGCAAAAAAGGCAGGTTCTTTTATTCCAAATCATACATTAATCATACATTAATCATACATTAATCATACATACCGAATCATACATTAATCATACTGGATCAGCACCTTTTAACCCACAAGTGATTTATCTCCAAAATTTTTTGAAATTTGGTCCGTTAGTTTTTGAATTAGATTGGATGCATTCATCACACACATACACACACACACACGCGCGCGCGCGCGCGCAAACCGACATCACGCTAAAATAGTTTTTTCGTATTCTAGATGTCCTAAAATTTGTATATTCGTCGAAAACTCAAATTACGATTTTCAACATAATTCTAATACTTTCCTTATACATTAACATGTATTGTAAGGAAAGTCTCACAAAACAGAAAGAAGTGATTTCTCCCGAGTTGAGATAATAAACAGGCTGACACAGAAGCACAACTTATTATTTTATTTATATAGATAACAGTTCTACAATTAAGCAATAGCTTCCTTGTAGACTACGTTTCTAATTTTCTTATTAATAACAGAAATAAAGAGAGATCTTACATTTATATCCCGTGAACAGTCAACATACATTTAGTCGTGCAAAAAGCATAAGTACATAGGTCTATGCCCATAGTGCTAAAATTTTACACTTACTTAAAAAAGCTCCCACAGTTTTAGAGACACAAACAACGATCGGATCACATAATCGGATTTTAAATTGCATTTATTGTAGAGAGCCGAAGAAACCGATTAGATTACGTTAGTTTAGAGATTCAAATAACAATTGGATCATGTTTGTTTTGAGGCTCAGATAATGATGGAGTCACGTTTAAAGTGAAAAAAAATTCAAAGTCATTATTTGAAATGGATTTATAGATTTTGAGAAATAGAGGATTTAGAAATGTTTAGTAAAAACAACAGAATGACAAGATTTTTGCCACCAATACTTTTGGGAATATAGACTTATTCCTACGATCATAAAAAGTAATATTGTATAAAAGTGTCGTATTTAAAGTAATATTGTAAAGTAATATTGTGATCATATTTAATATTGAAAGACATGCGAATACAACTTTAAACCTTTAGATATTTTATATCAGTTTACTAGTTTGGAATATTTTAACTTTAAATATTTTTGAATATTTTGATTTTTGAACAAGGTATTTCGAATACTCGAGATACATTGTCGATATTTTGCCAAATAGGTCGATAAGGACATGGGAACCGGACCTTTAATTCATAACAATGGTTGCCTGTTAAGCCGGCCTTATAGAAAATATAGGCTATATGCCGTGAAGACATTATAGGTTTTAGTAACAACATTTGTAGGGATATTTTTAATTCTTTAACAATAACAGTCGTTGTTATATATTGCAATAATAATTACTAAGCATATTCTCATTTCATATATATATAGTCAACTAGAAAATGTAACCGGGTTTAAGATCCAAACCTCTGATTAAAATCCCGTTGGAACTCGCAGCAAATTCTCAAAAATCAACGAATGCTTTAACAACACGGCCACTTATAACAACAACAGCAACTGAAACCACTGTGGCGATGGCATTATGATGGAAACTCTGCGAAATCGAATATCTCCGAGGTCATTTCTCTCGCAAGCTACCCATGTACCAAATTTTTGGACCATACACAATTTAGATCTGCAGAGTCCAATTCGACAATAACATGTTGCAATTCTATCCCAGTCCGGTAGAGCATCAGCTAGCCAGTATGAAGATCCGTGGTTCGATTCTCAGTTGAGGCTAAAACGTTTTTTAGTATAGCACCCGAATAAATCAACCCTGTAAGTTAGTGCAATAATGCCGGTGGTCTTCTTTTTCTTCTTCTTCTTCTACCCAGGCCGTCCGCCCTACCAAAAAGGTATAAGATATCTATTTGGACGGCCGGGAAGTGCCACCCCATTTTGACCGGAACCCAGTAGGGGTGGCATCCACAGGGATCGTAACCTCCTTCCCCTACCACCAACCTCTCGGAAGGTCTTACGGACCCACATGTTTAATGTGAACGTACTCCGCGTGAATACGGCGGCAGTTTTAGTAGTGGCGGGAATCGAACTCGTTCCGACCGAGTGGAATTCCCGCGCGCTAACCACTGGACTGTCGTGTCCCAAGTCGGTGGTCTATGTAACACTAGCACGGATTCAGTATACTCAGGTATATTGCGTGCTGATTTCAAAGTGGGAGGCTAACGATCACTCAGGAAGCTAGCCTGGAAAATAAACACAGCAGCTGGAAACTGGCTTGAGATAAAAATAGTAGGCAGTGGTCAGTCAGACTGTCAGTTGCATGCCAATCTGATGAAGAATGAAGGGTCTACTTCGACGATAAGAGCTTCCAATTCCTTTCCAGTATTTCATAGTTAGAGCGGTTGACTGGCATTACACTTGCCAGTTGACGCTCTAAGATCTGTGGGTCGACTTCCGGTTGGTGTAGCAAGGTTATTTACAGATTGTATGCTACAGGCGACACAAACAGGCATCTTCCTTAATTAATAAGTAAAAAAAATATCCAATTTACAAAAGACTAAGAAAAACTTGAGCAGTCGATTTAAGCACAAATAAGATAATAATGCAGTATACAGTTGTTTCAATGATATGTTGGATTCTCTTCGTCAGTATAGGACAACCAACAAATCCAAAGTTAAAAAGACGAAGTGAGACAAAATTGTAATTTAGTTAATGTCTTCTCCAGTACTCTTTTAGTCTTCGGTCTGGCGAAGTGTCTTGTAATTTTTCCATTTTTATTGTTCAATTTCTTAGCCTTTGGACCTCTTATGTGCCGTTTCGACTTAGTTTTCGTCTGGTTGGATCTCATTTATTATTATTTGGAATTGCCGGAATATTTATGTTGCGTTTTGAGACGAGCCAATATCGTGTGTTACATCTCGTTTAGAATTGGCTGGACATTTCTTCATTCTTCTTTCTGATTGGTTTGTGTGATAATCGACCAACATCGAGCTATAACATAGAATAACTAAATACCTATATTGAGTTTTTAAAATGTCTCTCTGAGTCACATAGTTCCGGGTCCTGAAGATACTTGACCTATAAGTAGTGAGAAAAAAATAAAATATTTTAATTTTGTCCGATAATTCGAAAATGGATTGACACAAAATTTTGTTCTAAAACCATTTTGCGTAGAAAATGATATTATATTTTTTAATTAACTGTATTGGTGTACGATTAGCCGTTCTTGGAATATTTTAATTTACAATTATAACAGGTGATTTTTATTATATTATATAAATCAATTTTTATATAGTTTTTGATTCTATTTAATCATAGTGATAGAGTGATGCGACACTTCAACTACGGAAATCGTCTGCTGGCTATTCATTGAATGTAACTCTAACAGTTATTTCTATTAATAATTGATTTTAAGATTAAAATGTCTGAAAACTTTGAAAATAAGCAAAGCTACATTGATAGGAAATTAAATATTGTTTCACATAAGGCAATTTACATGTTAGCAGAACTATTAAATGTGCACCATTTTTATTCATTCATTGAAAACGGTTTTTGACAATCAGAACATTTATTTACTGTGTAGGTATCACATTTAGTGGTTACCACTAGTCATATTAAGTGACTAGTGGTCACTAAGACCACTAGTCATTTCGCAAACCTGATGCGTGTTGTTGTTGAGACCCAGACCGTCCGACCTACCAGAAAGGTGTAAGGTAACCGTTTGGACTTCCGGGAAGTACCACCCAATTTAGACTGGAACTCAGTGGGGGAAGCATCCACAGGGACCGTACCCTCCTTCCTTACCACCAATCTCTCGGAAGGACTTACGGACCCACACGTTTAACGTGATCGTACTCCGCATGAACACGGCGACAGATGAGGCAGTGTGCAAATCCAGCGCGCAAACCACCGGGCTACCGCGCCCGAAATGTGCCAACAGCACGCGGTGTTCCCAGGTGGTCACCCATCCAAGTACTAACCACGGCCGATGCTGCATGACTTCCGTGATCTAACGAGAACCGCTGTTTTCAGCACGGTAGGGCCGTTGGCCTTAACCTGATGCGTGTGGAAAATGGCGAGATTTTCTATATTTCGTTCTGTTGTGTTGTGATTCATTTTAGAAAATTACATACCAAATTAACTTCATCATTTAATTTACTTCATTTTTAGAAACTATATATTTTTTCATCAATGTCTCAAAAATTTGCTTTTTATCTTTTATTCAGACGATTGGAGTTCTCTTTTCGTTTAAGAGAGGAAAATTAACTATGCTAGACTTAATCAGAAAATTCTAAAATGCGGAGAGAAAAGTTTCGGATATTTTTCTTGTTTCGAATATTCAAGTATTAAATGGTTTTGGAAGAAAACGAAAAACAAAGGCTACCGATGATAATATTTTTAAGAAATCTGAGTTCCCGTGAAAATACTTTTGAATATTACATCGTCTTTTCAAAATTTAAATATTATGGAGATATTCATTCCATAATAAAAATGACTAAGATTTTTATTTGCATAATCCTTCATTTTTATATTGGAAAGGATGCTAGAATTACTTAAAAACTGTAGTTCTAAGTATAATTATCAGTTTCAAATGTTTGCATTCAACAATTAGTTGCCTTCCATTATAGTATTCTAAAAGAATTTTTTCATTTATAATAGACTCTTTTGCAAAAAAAAAAAAAAAGAACAAAAAAGCACCATGAAGAAAGGGACTGTTTTTATTGAAATTAAATATGCGTACAGTTCATATGCAGGCACTTAAATGACTGCAAAACCAAGGCCTCAGGATCCATCAATGGTTAGCAATTGCACATTGAATTTTCAAATCAGTAATTAGTGAAGCCCCCCTTGGCGGCAACACATGCTTATATACATCTAGGTAAGGAGTGATAAAGTTTCCTAATGTCATCCTGAGATATATTCTGCCAAGAATTCCTCAATTGCTCCTACATATCTGCTACATTTCGGGGTGTCCGGATCTGGCGGCCTAGCATGTCCCATACATGCTCGATTGGCAAAAGGTCTGCTGACCTTGCTGGTTAAGGAATAGTATCAACAGCGTGGAGTGAGTCTACAGATAAACGTTCTATATGTGGTGTGGCATTATCTTGTTGAAAAATGGCCCCAGAATGACGTGCCACGAAGAGTAACGCAAAAGGCCGCAGGATTTCATCAACATATCTTTGAGATGATAAAGTTGTACGCAGGATGACTAGAGGCAACCTGTTGTCGTAAGAGATAGCACCTCACACCATCACACCAGGGGTAATGGCTGTGTACCTGTGTAATACAAAGCCTGATTGATACCGCTGGCCCTGCCGCCTTCACACACGTACCCGATTACCAGCTGCTTAGAGACTGAAGCGTAATTCATCGCTGAACACTATGCGATACCAGTCTGCTGGCAGCTATGATGCTCGGCTATGACACCACTCCATACGACTCTGTCGATGTTACGGGGTTATGGGCAGACGTTTTAAAGGCCTCCGTGAGTGCAAGTCCACCTTAACCAAGCGCCGTGAGATGGTGGAATGTACAATGGGTGGTATGGAAGTGGCTGTAGCACTTTGGATGGAGGACAATGATGCCGTTGGGCCAGTTCAGGTCTGTCGTACAATCATGCGATCTTTCCTCGCATTCGTGCGCCTTAGCCTTCCAGAGCCTTCATTTCGCCGATGAGTTTCCTGCAGCAACCATTGTTGCTAGCACCTTCGCATAGCAGTGTCCGTTCGGTGCAGGTCGCGGCCCATTGCCCGGCATTACCAGCCAGCTCAAGCATGCCGACAATACGAACACGTTCAAACTCGTTTAATTACTTGCAAGATCTTCGGCAGCGTCGTAACGGTATTATAGGATGTAACTCCACGGAACTGCAACGACGATAACGAGTAAAGATAAACCGTCCATATTTTAACCTGTTTTATATGATGCTAATTGCGCAGTAGAAACGCACGTTATGACCGAAATTAACTCATTGGATTTGCAAATTTAATCTTTTGCATATTTGGTATAAAGGAATTTGCCTGTAAAATTTCGAGATGATCGGATTTTTTTAGTTTTAGGGGGTTCTTCGGGTTTTTTGCAAAAAAGTGTATATAGTTTATAGTGGAACTTATAGTTTAAACGATAAATTTTAAAAAACTGCATACCTCATCCATACAAAATATTGGTAGTCTTGCAGAACATTATTATACACATATTATCTACAAAAATTAAGAATTTAAAATAACACTAATTTTATAAAGGAGTCTTCCTATGTTTGGAATCAGTTGTGTATACTTCCTTTTCAACGGAACTGTTAAGAATTTTGCTATTCTTATGCACATTCTCTCCTAAAATCAGACGAATTTTTGGGAAACTGCAAAGGATGTATCATGAACAGAAAATAGGACTCAAATGTACTTTCAAGCTGAATCGAATCCATATCAAACATCATGTAAGCTCCATTTATTACCAATTCTGAGAAATAGATGCTTAAATGAAAATTCTTAGATGACAAATTTGCTTGCCATAAAAATTAATAATAAACTGAAAAGGGTTTTAAATGCTTTTATTCCTCGATTTTTTTCTTCAACATGCAATGAAAATTTTCATCAATTATATTGCGATTATGTTGCAGACAACGGGATTGATTTCACGCTTATGTGTTCGACGACATGGAAATTCAGATATCTAAACTTACAGCAGAAGCTTTTCTAGATAACGTAGTTTTTTGCAAATCTTTAGAGGAGCCAAGAAATTTGTTCGATCAGTTAGCCGTTAGAAAACTTAAAATGTTTTGTTAATTTAGCTTATGCTACAAGAAGACAATCTCCTACAAGTGCCCTATCTGACGTTACTTTTTACGTAATTTCATTCTACTCCTATATAACTTATTGCAGACCCAGACCGTCCGACCTACCAGAAAGGTGTAAGTTATTGCATCATGTGCGTGGTACAACCTTTACTACATGACTACCCAGTTTGCCATCTTGACCAGTCAATGCATTTAATGCGCATGTCTGTGGCAAACTATTTATGGCCCTGCAATCGCCACACGACTTCAGTTTCTAGTTTATAATATTAGCACTCATAAGGACAAAATGCCACTGTTTGTACGCAATAATTTTTCTTTCTAAAAATAAAAAAATGCCTTTCAAAATGAAAATTTTTACAAAAATTCAAACGAGCAAAAACCAAACCACTTAAAATACCCTACAAGATTAAAAAATGTAGATATATGTAAGAGTACGGTAGCATTATTCTGAAATTTAACCTAAACAATATGAATATTGTTACGACATATCCTCCTGAATCATGGACGTATTTTCAGGATACGAATAGGGATCTAAATTCCTGTATAACTAAAGATTCTATATAAAGCGTGGTACAACCTTTACTACATGACTACCCTATTTGCCATCTTGACCAGTCAATGCAGTTAATGCGCATGTCTGTGTCAAATGATTTATGGTCCTGCTATCTCCACGACTCCAATTTCTAGTTTAGAATATTAATTTGCACGTTTTCAAATACTAGCTCGTTATGAATACTTTTAAGCTGTTGGTCAAGGAAGCTGTATATACCATTGTAGTCTCGGCTCTTAAAGCCACGCTTGTATTTTCGTAATGTAAATTCATTATGTTTTAGTGGAAGTTACTCGTTAATAAATTTTTATGTTATCCGCTGTTTGTCTCTCCTTGGAAGCCATTCCACGAAACATGGCGCACTGTGCAAGTATGCAGTAATATGGTAAACTACTAAACGCAGTAATATGGTGAGCTACTAAAGGCAGTAATATGGTGTGCTAGGGTGAGACCAGAAATCCATCTCACACCAGATATTGTGAGACTATTATATGTACATTATTTATTGTGTCTGAAACAGTCACACAATACCTTCAGTCTCAATGACGCCAAAATTTACAGCATGCTGACCCAAAGATCAGATAAAACCATAAATTTAGGGGCGTCAATACCGAGGGGGTCGAATGACTCTTAAGAAAATGTGAAGTAACGACATTGGATAAAAAGGCTGACCAATGTTGAAGTTGTGGCTTCGCCATGAAGGCGGCCAATAGGAGCAAAAGAGGAGTGTCAGACCTGAGGCAAAAGAGCCACAACCTAAGACAGAACGAATTTATAGATTGAGGATACTTATAGAAAAAGACTACTAGAATGATATAAGAACGGAGATAAAGAACGACACACTTAATAAGAACAGACGAAGAGAATGACATAAGAACGATACTTAGAGAGAACGGTTTCGACACCGAGATTGCATCATGAATTCTACGTGAGAGGTGATATCGAAATTCACAATGACTTCTGCACGACAATTGTAGAATGTAAACGACAAAGTTCGGAGTATTCCAGAAGTGTTCGATATTAACACCTAGCTAGCAGTACAATATGATCGGCGAATTACGTGTGCGTGAATTACACTTCGAGTTAATTCCTGTAAAATGAGCGACATTAAGTCCATGCTGGTGACCAAGTCCAAAACAGCCTTGAAGGCGTGTGTTCCTCAAATAATATTGCAGGTCTTAAATACATTTTAGGCAATTTTAACTAATGGTCTCACATTGTCTCTCTCCGGCGCGAACAAGAGGAATAATTGCTGTAATTAAGTAATTTAGTATTTTATGCTGTTAACAAATGATTTATTGTTAAAATTAAAATGGTGCAATCAATTTAGTATTATGTTAATTAATATTCCCTTACAGAACTCATGCTAAAGAAAATAATTGGTGGGTTTTAATAGCCGCAAACGACGCAATGCTTAATTTAATGATGTTCCACTATGTACGATTTTACGGCCATGTATATTAAGTATAATTTAACAATTTAGCAGTATATTAAATAATATTCTTTTATTTTCATTTGTGCACCACAGCTAGTAAACGTAGTAATAAGGTGAGCTAGTAAACGCAGTAATATGGTGAGCTAGTAAACGCTGTAATATGGTGTGCTAGTAAACGCAGTAATATGATGTGCTAGTAAACGCAGTAATAGGGTGACCTACTAAACGCAGTAATATGGTGAGCTAGTAAACGCAGTAATATGGTGAGCTAATAAACGCAGTAATATGGTGAACTAATAAACGCAGTGATACGGTGAGCTAGTAAACGCAGTTATACGGTGAGCTAGTAAACGCAGTAATATGACGAGCTAGTAAACACAATAATATGGTGAGCTAATAAACGCAGTAATATGGTGTGCTAGTAAACGCAGTAATATTGTGAGCTAGTAAACTCTGTAATATGGTGAGCTAGTAAACACAGTAATACAGTGAGCTAGTAAAATCAGTAATATAGTGAGCTAGTAAACGCAGTAATATGGGAGCTAGTAAACGCAGTGATATGATGAGCTAGTAAATGCAGTAATATTGCGAGCTAGTAAAAGCAGTAATGTGGTGAGCCAGTAATATCTAATACAGAGCCAATCTTACTGAACGTGAGCATAAAAGCATCACTGACCACAAACAGGAACAATATATAGCTAATAACACTTTAGCTAATCTTACAAGGTCACAAACAACTGTCAAGTTCAATTAAAGAATAGTTATATGCTCAAGTTATTCACAAAAACAAAAGATTAAAACCTCGAAATACTAACGTATGTATAATTCTCATTTCATTGTATCACTTTAAATACTCTAACTGAACCAGCTTATACACCTTCAACGGAAAATTCAGGAAAAAGGAAAGCTCATAACTCGAGGAATTCTTAACCAATCTACAAAATTTGAGAAGTTTACAGAATTCGCTAAAGTCCAGTCGCCTAGTTGACAATATTTTGCCAAATTTATTGACAATGGTCACCGAATTTGATGCCAAGGTCAAGCGATCCGATCTTTCAAATAATAACAATGGTTGCTTGTAAATATCGTTTATCCTCGGGGATAGGGAATACGTGGTGAAATATTTGGAGTATTCATAACAATGTCAATTATACATAAGAAATTTGAGTGGAGTTTAATACTCCATCTGTTAGTATTTCCCTGAGCCATTACACACAAGTGGATTTCCCTTCTATTAACTATTATTTCTAAAGAAAATAAACTTCTGCATCATTAATGAACGATTGTCAAACATCAGAACAATACGTAGAGAGAATTTCAGTTTATTGTTTCTAGGAATAGTTTAATAAATTGCAAGTCAAAAAATTTAAAAACAAGTGAATTTTTAATTAAATTTATTCTGGGAAATTGTAAGAATGGATTTTAATTAAGCTAATATCGTAAAAGTTTGCATATCAGAAAATTACAAAGAATAATTTATTATAATTTAAAATAATCTCTGAGTTGTGGTGTAGTTTCTCGTGTTTTAAATGAAGATTGAAATATCCTGCCTAAAATTCACTTTTTAAAAACCTGTGAACTTTCTTTTTATGTTCTAGTTAAGCGGAACTTCTGTTTTGAGTCAAGTTTCAGTCAAGTGGGACTTGAAGTTCTAGTTAAGTGATATTAAACTGTGTAATCATTTACTTTTTGATTATCATATTTATTATTAAAGTAATTCATCAAAAACTGTTTAAAATCAAACTCAAAAGTTCTTAATTACAAAAGTTGTTTTTTGATAAATACTATTAATATTTTTTTTTATTAGTATTCATCAAAGTTGCAGTCATGTTTACACAAGAATAAAGCTTTATATCAAATTAATTATTTATATATAATTTTTCAATTTGAAAAAGTTTTAACTTGTTAAATTGGACACATTTTCAGTTTATAAGAAACTAGAACTTATTATCCGGCATTTCCAGAGTTCTAAATACGCGCTCGCTAAATAAACAATACAGCCACTTGTAATTTCATGTCACCTATTACCCCCGCTTTTCCATATTCAACTATGCAATTATGCACTGAAGGCATAGTATCTCCTAACTATCGCAAAAAAGTCACCTTTATTTTGAAAAGTTATATGTTCTTTTTACTTCCCTTATATACATAGTATAATGTATATGAAAAGTGACAGGGTTGAAAATTCGAATTCGAGTTTTGTACGGGAGAGCACGTTTCAAGCATACCTGATCACGAATCGAACATTTTTGAGGTGATGCCTGTGTGTATGTGTGTGTATGTATGCGTCAGTGAGTCTGTGAAGACGATATCTCACGAACGAATGGAGCGAGTCGAATGAAATTGGGTACAAAAATTACAATCCGTGAATACTAGAAGCTTATTGTGTTCAAACACAATCGAATGTTCAGAACCCACCTAAATTTTCGAGTGAAATTTTGAAGGAATTATTAAAATATCAAAACCTTTAATAAAGTTACGCAAATAGACATTTCTTATGTAATTTTTCCTTAGAAAATAATTGACATAAACTTTAGAACGCTGGCATGAATCGTTCTCAAGATATTGCACATTTTTAAAACAAATGTATAAAAAAATTCCATAAATTAAAAAAAATATTAACTGTTGAGAAACTTGGTAGCTTTTCATATGTAATATCATGCAATAAATTGAGTGACATCATTCTCGTAGATCTAGCTCGTTCCATTCATGCTAAAAGGAACTTTGAGTAATACTTTTATATTTGAACGCTAATAGTCATTTATCTGCTGTAAGAATAACTTATTTCTCCGTCCATAACGCTTGGCGAAATTTTGGCAACGTTGGCAGAATGTCGCCAACTTGGCGACTTTTTAAATATTGCCAAATTAACGAAAATCTCGCCAAATGGATAAAAATGACACTCATTGACGAAAATTCAATATCTGGGAAAGAATAAATATCTACTATAAGAATAACCTATATTTTTTTACTTTAAAAGTAGTAAATTCATTGCATTATATAAGGAAAGTCATGTGCTGCTCACACCATATTTTTTGTTTAGTTTTCGACTTTAGATAGCTTAGTTCAAAAATTAGATTTTTTAAATTTTATTATCCAGTTTGCGTCCCCCTATATTTTCTTTCATTAAAGTTTACAACTTGGAGCTGATCAAAAAATAAAAGTAAATTAATTCCAATGCAGAAACTAAAAATGAAATGTTATATGCTATTTCTAAAACGATATGTTCGATTTAACTCAAATTCTCAGATCATACATATACTATTGAAGTAATTCTATGTTCCAAATTTATCTTTACGTTCCACAAAATCATAAAATTGCAAATAAAATAGCTCTCAAATTCCAGACCCAAAGTCTGAGATATCGTTCGCAGAACAAACATTTGCAACAAAAAGTGCTCGCATTCGAGCAGAATTATTTTCTGAATAATTCGATTAAAATTGGCAAAAATTCGGCTGAATTTCGATTTACATATTTATAACTAATTAAAATTGAAAATAAAAGTGTTATTAACACGTGTCAGTGAAATCGAGAGAGGAGGGAAGAAGAAAATATACTCATGCTCAACTCCACCAGTGGTCAGAACTCCTGTCTCTTAAGGTAGCAAATTGTGTAAAAATGATATGTAAAATATTTTTTATAAAACAATAATAATAATTAAAATTAATTAACTTTTGGTCCCCCCATTAAAACCAGTGTTTTCTAATTTCAGTACAATATTATAAAGCCCGAAGGGAATTTAAATCCAGTTTATTATTCTCTTTTGTGTAATATGCGGCAGGTACATGGAGTGCAATATATATGTTTATTCGTACATCTCATTACACTTTCGAGATATTTCTACATAAAAACTTAAGTTGTTTATAATTGAAATTAAACCAATTATTCGGTAAAAACAAATATACGTGAGTCATTTTTGTCTTATTAAAAAGGTATATTGATAACCATACTCAAAATTATAAAATGTTCAATAGGTTTTGCATGAATAACATTTTGAAAAATAATTTACAAATAAAGTTCAACAAATTTATTCGATTTTTCAAACAGATTTGCTTCGTTTGCAGGTTTTCAAAGCACTACAAATTACTTGATAACTTTTTATAGTTCAATTATTTTACTAACTTACTTAGCAGTACATAAATTTATTATATAACTTATTATATCTGACAAGGTTTTATATTTAAGTTAATCTATAAACTTGACTAGCGGAACACGAGTACGACACATATATTTCCATCTATTCATGTCAAACCTCATAAATCATTAAATATCTTTGAAATCCCCAAGTTCATTTAACTCCCGAATTTTTTTTAAACAAAACAAAATATCTCGTGTTTGTCCACCAATATTTTTTTATGGAGTAAGTAAACACATTGAGCTGCAGTATTCGTGATATTTTAAACATTACAGTTTACCCAACTATTGAAAACCTAGATTAAAATAGTTAGTGCTTTTAAAGAGTTACAAATTCCATCATTATTGTTTATAAGCACGTTTAGTTCTTGAGATATAAGCATTACAACCTTGAAAAACAGAAAATTTTAATCTTCTTCATGTTGACAAAACGATTACTCGAAAACTATAGAAGCTTCTTTAATAAAATATATAGATCTAGAAATTAGATTTCGTAATACATATTTTTGTCGCTTACTATTTATATCAAGTTCGGAGATATAAACAACCACCATTTTTCGTAATGCTTCGATTTCCGCCACGGATACACCAAGCATAGATATTATTCATACAAAAGTTTCCAGCTATCTATTTACTGATGTGCCAATGACACCCTATTTCTCTGAGGTATGCCATGACCATGCCGATTTATTTATTTCCCTGTTTCACTTTATTTATTGTGTAAAGTAACTGCCTTTCGGATTACTTTATTCTACGGATGAGTATATTTATGTTGCGGTATTACAGATCCGTCACCAAAGTGACATAACTTAAACTTAAATTCTTTGATATTCTGACCTTTTGGTCCAGGGACAAAAACACGAGACTACACTGAGTAAATCAAATTAAATTTACTGTGGACTTATACAGAAATAACATCCGTTGCCTGTTTAAAGCAAATGATGACATGATAGTAATTACGATTGCACCCTCCCAGAATACTTTGCAAATATACAAGATGCTACAATTAACTCGCCTGGAGATACTCTTAAATGGAGACGATTCTAAAGCGTTTATGCTTACCACTGACCTTCTTTTATCTCGCCTTGTATGGAGGCCAAACCCCCAATATCAGACTTTTCCTAGTCAGTTTTATATTCACTGGGTTTTCCTACCTCCCTCTTACTCAAATCCTTCAGCATTCCATGAATGCTATATTCAAACATCCACTTGTCAAGAAGCCATCTTTCCTTCCCACCACTCATTCAAGATACGCACGGCCTACTGAGGATCCGATTGAACTTTTCGGATCCGAAACTTATTCCTACTCCCCAATAGGACAATGCTGATTGGGTCTGTGATTCGTCTGACAACCGAACCGACTAGGATAGTTAGTTTAAGTAAACCTAAATTATAATAAAAACCGAGGGAAAAAATTATAGAAAAGTTATTCAGGCCTCATAAGTACTCCACACGTTGAGTTTATATAATCTGCATTTCATGTATTTTTCGTGTTTGCTTTTCCAGTACATATTTTCTTAATTATTATTTTTTTTCGTTTTTCTTCCATTTTGTCTCACTAGATGGCGCTTCTATATTTGTCTTTGTTGTTTAGACAGTTTAAGTTTGTCTGGCATAGTCTTAAGCTTATTTACGTGCTTAGGTTGTTGCTCTGAATAAGGAATTCCAATTATTGCCAACAAGTACCTTTGTTTACTTTCTATATTTGTGCCACATTTTACTGTCATATCCAATTTATTATTGATTATGCGCAAGGGCACTTAGTTTTACTAACGCGCCTTTAAATTGATTGATTAATTAATTTCATGAGTAATATCACAGTTAAAAATTCCAAAAAGAATTTGCATTTGAATAACTGAATTTAGCAGAATTTATTTTGTTGCTTTCTATAGGGAGGTTTCACGTGACGTCACGTCCATTTAGCGGCGAAAATCTTCAAGTTCTCTTTGTACAGACAAACGTTGAACTTGCTTTAGGTTTATATGTAAAAGATATGTTTTGGTGTGTAATTTAAAAAAATCGCTTTATTAAAACTATATCCAGCCGATATCACATATAATCATAATTTGTTTAAGATAAAGTGATTGAATTTGATAATGGTGATTGTGCCGTAATTAACTGATCAAACGATCCGTACGTGATTGTAATGTATCATTTTTTTATTCCTTCGAATAATTGAAAATAAAGGGAATAAAATCAAGGACTTGTCTGTTAAAAGAAGCAAAGAATGGCTTTCAAGAATCAACATAGAAGATTTAATACTGAAAATTTGAAGCACAGGAAAGTTTGCAGTGAGCATTTTATTCAAGTTAGTGCATTATTTGGTACAGTATGCTTTTCAATTTAAGTTTAATAAATCTAAAAAAAACGTAAACTTTTTTAGTTTCATAATTTGATTATACAATCAGTGATTTATTAGCAATCAAATCCGTAATTTTTTTTTTGTTTCATAAATCTAAAATTAAAAAAAAATCAACATCAAATTAAAATCACTAAATTCAGTAGCAGATACCTGTAGGTTAATTTCGCTTGTGACAGACATGACATCAGATGTGAATATAGCACATTTGACATAGAATATATTGTTTCTAGGAAAATAAATTTCATTCATATATGTATATCTATATCACACTATTTCCTAGGGAAGTTTCAAAATCTCAAGTTGTCTACTTATTCAATAATTTAATATAAAATTAAAAACCCATCGTAACCGACATGAGATTTCAGTGACCATGAAGTTACAGAAAACTTTCTGAATTAGCAAGATATTGATTTGTGAAAACATTTTTTTCCATATAATAAAGTTTCCAACTATTACCATGCTGATTTCCAAAAACATTAAAATATCACTTTTCTGTGAGTAATATTCATCAATCATAAGGATCTTCACCCCCAATCTCGTAGGGGCGCGGTAGCCCATTGGTTAGCGCGCTGGAGTTGCACTCGGTAGGCCCGGGTTCGATTCCAGCCACTGCCAAAACTGCCGCCGTGTTCATGCGGCGTACGATCACGTTAAACATGTGGGTCCGAAAGTCCTTCCGAGAGGTTGGTGGTAGGGGAAGGAGGGTATGGTCCCTGTGGATGCCTCCCCCACTGGGTTCCGGTCTAAATTGGGTGGCACTTCCCAACCGTCCAAACAGTTACCTTACACCTTTCTGGTAGGTCGGACGGTCTGGGTTTCAACCCCCAATCTCGTTGATTTTAGTTTAATATAAGCTCTTATATCCAGGATCTAGTTTCGAAAAATAAGATTTGTAATGTGGTTTCATGGCGTTCTAGCTGTTGCTTGTAGAAAGCAGTCGTCTGCCCAAATGGTTGCTGCGGGAACGTGACGTAGGTTAAACGTCCCTATAGGGGTTAGCACAATTGATAAACTCAAAATAAGGGAAAAACCGGTCCATGGTTGCTATCTCTAGTGAGAGTGTTATTCTAAGGTAATAAGTTCTTGTTGAAGTTTGATATTATTTATTATTTCGGCCATGTGCTACATTTGAAATATTAACTAGCAATATTAGTTTCTGGAGCATTATCATAGTTTTATAATCATAAGCCGACTTTAGAAATCTCAGCACCCGATTCAATTTGCTTAAATTTCTCCCTTCTTTACAATTCCTTCCTTTAGAAAGTATCCCCCCCACAAACATTTGAATTTCATCTCCTCTTTAGGAGATTAAAAGCGCTCCTTTCAGTTATAGTCCAAAAATTATTTATGCAAGACTTAATCAGAGGAAAGAAAAAAAAAATGAAGGAAAGTTTTGCTATTTTTCTAAACTGGAACAATCAAAATGCGTAAATGAGTTTGTGAGAAAATAGAGAATCTCCAATAGTGTTATTAAAAACTCGTAGTTTTCCCGAGTTTCCCGAAAAGTAGTTTTTTTCGCCTTTTCAAGATTTAAATTGAAGTTTAATGAAATATTCATTCTAAGTAAAAGTGAAGGAACAATATTCTTTGGTTACATAATCCTTTATTTTTATATTGAAAGCGATGCGAGAACAACTTGAAATCTAAATTGGTTCTGCATTTAGATTTTCTTTACGAAAATATTCATACTTGGTTTATAACTTTCAAAGTTTATTATTCTACTAGACCTCGTGAATAACTTCAGAGACATTTTATCGAAAAAATTCTGAGGTGTGAAGACATAACTATCACTTTTCCTACAGAGTGAAATTGAATTTTCATCTCTTTTTGAATTATTGTTGCCAGTACTTGGAATATCTTCACTGCATATTGCTAGCTCACGAGGAAAAACGACATTTACAGGCAACCACTGTCATTATATAAAGGTCCGGATCACTAGACCATGGCGACAGATTCAGTTACTTTGGCGACAAATCTAGCGGTATATCGCCAATTTGGCGACTTATTGCATATTCTGGAAACTTCTCATATTTTGAAGATTGGTTAATGACTTCAAGAGGTATGTGTTTTTTTTCCATAACTTTCCAGAGGATATATACGCTTGCCATCATTCGGTTAATAGTTGTTGGAGCGATACAAGTCAGTGTGGATAAGGAATACGTTCATGTCATCTGTGTTGAGGTGTTCTTTGTTGAGGTGTTCTTCTGTTCTGAGGTGTATCTTCTGTTTTGTAAATGAGTTGAGCGTTTAATATCTGTTTATTGCACCTGCTAGTTGTTTTGTGACTTTGTAAGATAGGCAGAGTGTTACTCGATGGTTTGTTGTATCCTGAGAATACATCCCCGATTCCTGAGGAAACTTCGTAGCACTATATTAATCTGATTGTGATAGCACAAAATAACACATCAAATGGATACTAAACGAAATGAAATCAAATTTACAATTAAAAATATTTCTCTCTTTTGGACAACTTGGTGTATTTGAAAATGACACTAAGTTGCCAAAATACAGTAAACATATCTCTAATTATTTCTCCTACATAATGGAAGAGGATTTATTCATTTTATTATCTAACACCATATATAGAACACGCAGTTAATTAATATATTTAAGCATATATTCTTCTTTACTATTTTGGGATGCATATTATTTTTCTGTTTTGTACCAAAGTCAAAGCTTTGCTGTGTAATAAGTTGGCGGTATATGTGAATCTTGGAAAGGTGTGTATATGTGTGTGTGCATGTAGGTGTGGAAGTTATGACCAAATGAGTTACAGTGTTAGAGCTCGATACTCGATATGGATATTATGTAGAATTATTCCAATTTTCCCACCAATAGTGAGTTATGTCCCTCCCAAATGTTTGCTTATGCCACTGGGGTAATGTAGATTTACTTAATTACCAAATGTTATGGATTATACAAATAGTTTTGCATACATACAGACGTCGCTCTGATAATAGTTTATCCATGTTTTAGAGTGCTTAAATCTTGTACAACCATTAAATATTCGAAATAGAATATTCAACCCCATGCCATAGATAATGTATGATAATAAATATAAAAATGACTTTTTATATTTTTGATTCAGAATCCAAACTGCAGTATAATTTTCTACGTTAGGTTATATTTACGTACGGCCAACGTGGTTGTCGAGTGGTCAAGGCAAGCATTTCCGTAGCAATCGCTCGACCGCTACGTTGTGGGTTCGAGCCCCACGTAAGGCATGGATGTTTGTGCTGTGGGCGGAATGTGATCCGCCCCCCTCTGGTGCGCCTGGGGCAACGTCAATGGACGGCTAAATGGTTCACACTCTGGCCGCTGTAATAAAAGCGAATGACGAAGGTCAAAGTGCCTGGCCATTTGGAAAAAATATATATATTTACGCACTTAAAACAGCATTTTAATCTATATATCTGTTATATTTTTAAATGCATACGGGGATGCTCGAAAAACATTTACGCTAGACTTTCATCAAGTGTGATGTCACCGCTGAGCGAGATCAACTACCCAATTAGATGAAGGAATGCAAGAGAAAATGTTGGAGTTTTAACTTTTATAAAACCTGCGTAAGCGCGGGGTTGTCCAAGTCGATTCACTGCACGTCGCTGTTGGTGAAAATTCAGCATTAAAGGGTACGAAAAACCTGTGACTATCGACTTTTCCTAAATATTTTGAATGTGAGTTTATTTTTTGGTAACATTTGCTCATTAGCTCCGAAAGCAGCTTATTTCATTTATTTTGTTGTTGTTATACAGGGTGTCCCTAAAAGATTGAAACGCGCTTTAATTCTTTCCCTGTTGGAGATAAGTGGGCAATGTAAATTACAAAAATGTTGAAAGTAAGGTTGGAAATAAGATTACGTTAATGAAATAGTCCTCCCAGCAATTTTCAAAAAGTTGCACTTTTAAAATTTTTATACGATCCCCTTAAACAAATTTGGTCAATCAGAAATTTCTTTTAAAATTTTAATGCAACAAGATCATTAAAAAAACCGCATATCTGTATCTTAAAAATTTAGCGAGTTATATTTAATTGAAAATTGAACATTGTGAATGGGGACCCTATATCAAAATAGAAATGTAAATTTGTAACATATCACAAAAAAGGTAAAACTGGATGATAATACAAAGGAGACATTTTCGTGAATTCCGCTTAGGCTCACGATGCAATCACGGATTCTTAAGTACTTTTCAATAACTAAGTACTTTTAAATGTTTTTTTATCTAAAAAATTTCCAGCGTCAATTTGTTTATGATCCCTATTTTCACTGATGATACAGCCTTTCACACGGTACAGAAAAGTGGCATAAGTCAGATTATTTCCTTTATCATAATACAGTTAATTTTAAAGATACAGATATGCGGTTTTTCTTAATGATCTTATTGCATTAAAAGTAAAAAATTTCTGATTGACCAAATTTGTCTAAGGGGGGTCGTATAAAAATTTAAAAAGTGTAACTTTTTGAAAATTAATGGGAGGACTATTTCATTAACGTGGTCTTATTTCCTACCTTACTTTCAACATTTTTGCAATTTACATTGCCCACTTATCTCCAACAGGTAAAGAATTAAAGCGCGTTTCAATCTTTTTGGGACACCCTGTATACTACTATACTACATAATTCCGTAGTCTTATGCACAAACACTCTTATAATATTTTCAGCATATTTTTGATTTAAATGTAGTTAATGATGTTGCTCATACCGCTTACGATGTTAAACTGGCTATTTTCTTAATGTTTTTTATCGAAGGGTACTTAAATTCGCCGCTCCTTCACTGAGAAAGTGTTTATTTGTTTGCTATTTTTCACTTTTAACCAAAATAATTCTTTCACATTTTTTTTTCGTTTGGAACGATTACCTTCTTAGGTCACGTATTGGAGTGCTAGGAACACGGTATATTTCACATTGGAAATGATAACTTAATTGTTTATGAAATATCATACTTCATTAATAACTATTGCTTATGTAATATTAAATTATCATGGATCTGGCTCAACTCGACTTTTTCATACCAGAATCAATTTTTATGTAGAATATAATTTTCTTTGTTTGCATATTTTGCAGGGACAAAGATTTGAAAAATCTGCATCTTTGATCTAAGATCTAAATCATGACAGTTATAGCATGTTATCCTTCATTTTAAAATACTTGAAAAAGCCTTCCGATTGATACCAAGTTTGACAATATACTATCTCGAGGGTAGTAACTTATCGAGGGTACTTATGTCAAGAAAACAAAATTGAATCGTGATTTGATTTTCACTACAATGAGTAAAACTCCTGAACTTAGTAATCACTGAGCCATAAATAATCCTTTTTACGCATGATTACGTCAAATTTTGTCCTATGCTGCCATGTTAAGAAAATAAAAAATTTCGAATAAATTTCGAAATTTCCTCTCGAATTTCAGAAAATTCTACCTAGTTCTAGATTTTTCCGTTATCAAACCTGGATAAAAAGTCTCGAAAAAATTTAACAACGTTTGTGACAGTTACCGAGTGCACACAAAATTGACCACACACAGATGACAAGACATGCAAACCAACGAACACCACTCTTAAAATAGTCCTAATAGATAAGTCTTCATATATAGGCATAAAATCTCGAAATCGGAAATTTTTGTGAAAACAGCACTTTCTCTATACAATATTCTATAGTATGAGAGATTAGCAATAAATATTGAACAATCATGCATAAAGCATTGATTATGAAACACTCTCCAACTGAAATGCATATTTATTTAAACATCTCTGAAATGCGATACAATCAGCTCTGATATATATTTTAAAGTTTCACAGTACTACAATAATTTATTATATTTAAAAACTCGAAACTTCGACAAAAATAAAATTTGTTTAAATGACGTCATCAAAATATAAATCGTCTGGCTCTCTATGTAAAAGCAATGAATATTTCATTCATATCACTTTTATTCCAGACTTTAGAGCTAAATAATTTTGAGTGAAAAAAACAGCAAAACTAATACAACTCATCTTACAATCACTTGTTTACATTCTGCATCAATTAAAATTAGGCTTTGTTGTAGAAATAATCAAAGTTTGGTGATCATTTAAACTAAAAAATATTGTAATTGCGTTGGCGCAGAATACAGATACACAGAAAATACGCAAAAATAAAGCGATTTTAGGACGGATGCAACACTAAATATAAATTTAAAAGAACTTTAAAAATCACAATTTTTACAATGGGGAAAAAAGATGGACGTCATATTTTATTTTGTAGTTGTCACGTGATATCATCATATAATATGGATGTAATTAGTATTTTAGTTTTAAAAAAATACCGAAAGTATTTTGCTGATTTCGTTTTATATATTTTATGGGATAATTTGAATATTTAATAAAATTTTCGAAGCAATTTGTGAATTTTAACTTCGCTTAGAAAAATGTTTAAAAAATTATGAACCATAGGGTTCAATGTATCTCATTTTTTCATTCTAGGTTCATATCAAAACTAATTGTGTGATATTATTCATTTACACATTTCTATATGTATCACAGACTGTCTCAGCAACATACTAAAATTAATTTTGATAAAGTAATTTTTACGGTATAGTTTCGAATGGATTGACAGAATGAACAAAGTCATAAACTCTTTTCAACTATATTGGAAAGTGTTAAAAATGAGTGGTTGTTATTCACAATTCTGCATACATACAATTATAATGGATTTATTTCATGCTTATATTGGACAAACATACTTGTATTGGTCTTTACATAAAAAGTCCTAGCAAGTAATTTTCTTTTGATTTTAAGGATTTAAAATATGCTGCACTTTTTCCCTTGCAACATAATGTAAGATTAATTTTCTCATTCTGCATTCATTTCTTATTTTCTCATTCAAGTTTCCATTGTATGAAAACATTCGATATAAAAGAAATAACTAATATATTAAAACTACGATATAAAAATATAACAGCTTGTATTATACTGTGGCGATGGGTAAACAAGTAATGATAATTATTCCAAACGTGATAATTGCAAATATTAACAAGAAAGATCAATCATGCCTAAAGCAATGATTATGAAACACTTTCCAATTTCAATGCAATTTTATATAAACATCTCTAAAATGCGATACATTCCTTGGTAATATTTTTAAAATTATCACAATTGTAATTAATTAATTGTATATGATAACTTAAAACTTCATCGAAAAAAATGAACTTCATTCAAATGACGGCATTGAAATATAAATTGCGTGGTTTAAATATCTCTAAAATGCGATACATTCCTTGGTAATATTTTTTAAATTGTGATAATACTACAATAATTTATTATGCTTGAAAACTTCATCGAAAACAAATGAATTTTATTCAAATGACGTCATCGAAATATAAATCGCCTCTATATAAAAGCAGCATTTCATTCATAAACTTTTTCTATTCCTTTCATTCATCACAATACTATAATAATGTATTTTATTTAAGAACTTAAAACTATGGAGATACAAGTAATTTAACTCTATGCTTAAAACTTCATCGAAAAAATCATCTGGTTTTCTGTGTAAAATCAATGAATGTTTCATTCATATCAGCTTATTGAAGACTCCATGAGCTTAATAATTTTGCGTTAAAGAAATGCAGCAATTCTTATACAACTCATTCTACATATTTTGCTGTTTACATTTTACATAGGTGAAAAATAGGCTTCGTTGTAGAAATAATCAAAGTTTGATGATCATTTAAACTCAAATGTATTGTAATTGCGTTGTTTCAGTATGTAGATGCACAGAATTTAAGCAAAAATAAAGCGGTTTTAGGAAGGATACAACACTAACTATGAATTAAAAGGAACTTTAAAAGTCATGATTTTGACACAAGACGGATGCCATATTTTATTTTGAAGTGGGTCACGTGATCTCTTCATATAATGATCACGCGATGTCTTCATATAATGGTGTAATTATTATTTTAATTTTTATTTAAAAAACTACTGAATATATTTTGAATGTTTTTTTATATATTTTATGGGATAATTTAAATATGTCCTAAAACTTTTGAAGCAATTTGTGAATTTTAAATTCGCTTAAAAATGTTTGAAACATGAGGTCCCATAGGGTTCAATATATTTCGTTTTTTCAACCCGGGTTCAATCCAAAACTTATTGGGTGATATTATTCATTTACATCCCCATAGGTCCCACAGACCGTGAATAACATACTAAAATTTCATTTTGATAGTCATTTTTACGGCAGTTATCGTGCTAACGGACAGACAGACAGGCAGACAGATAGACAGACAGACAGAATGAACAAAGTCATAAACACTTTTCAACTATGTTGTAAAATTGTTAAAAACGGACTTTAAATTACTGATTGCGCATCATTAATGGATGAAGTGTAGCCAACGCTGCTTTATATGATAAGTGTAACATTTTGTATAAGAATAAACTCTTAAATTACTTTACCTGTAATATGATCTATCAAAACCTGTAAAATGGATGTCTACTTGAGATGAAATTTTTTACATTCTATATTACATATACTTTCACATAAATATAAATATATCTACATAACAAACAAGTACCAAAATAAAGATTGCTCCTAAAATAATACAAAAGGCCACATTTTTCATATTAAATCTAAACTGAGTTCGAAAATCATGTACGAGCTAAAAAACATCTTATCAGAATTTTCGGTTAAGTTTAGAATTAAAAATTTATTTTTTATTTTTTTTTAATCACAGGAAATTAACTTTACAACAGACCGTTCCTACTATATGTAGATTGTTGACATTATGAAATTCGAAATTAATAACGAAATAGTTTTTAAATACCAGAACAACGAGTGGAGAAAATTTTAATTTGTTGCTTCTGGGAAAATTTAATCAATCGCAAGTCATATGGCATTAGAAGCACTTTATTGTTAATTAAAAGTTTTGCAGGGATGTTGTAAGAATATATTTTAATTAAGTTGATATTGTGCAAGATGTTTTCAGAGAAAAAAAAGTGCAATTTATCTTATCACTTAAAATTAACGTTGCTTTGTTGTACTCAGTTTTGAGGATGTTTCAAATTAAGGTTAAAATATTCTGTGCCGCACAATAATACAATGCAATTTTAAAATAACCTCTAGCATTTTGCTATTTTTTCTAAGAGACTATGCTTTTGAAATAAAAATGAACCGTTTGTTTTTCATTTAGATTATATTAAAAGTGAAAGTTCATATTTAATTTTTATATACAGCTTGAAGTCAATTTTTGAGTTCTTCCTAACAATTATTTTCCAGTTTTACATTAGATCAGTAGTTTCCAATATTTTAAGATCTCAAATTACTTTCTCAAATAGTAAATAAAATTGAAAATATTAACATGTGCAAATTCTATTTTGTCGGTAATATATTCGAGACTAGAATAGATAGATATAAACAAAAAGCAAAAAAAAAAATCAAGAGGAAATTCAAGTATATTCAAGAAGAATACTCAAGTCTTACTAAAACTTTTATAGTTTTCAAGCAACCCTCTTGTCAAGATGAAGAAAACTGAAAAATTCAATGATGGCAAAGCTGATAGCATTAGAAACACAAATTGTTAATTAAAAGTTTTGCAGGGATATTGTAAGAATAGATTTTAATTAAGTTAATATTGGTTAAGAAGAAATATTTTGAAAACCGTACAGAGGTATATCATTCAATCTCGAATCGGTTTCTTAGTTTATGAAACATAGTATTATATTTTTGATATCTTAATAGTTTGAACTATTTTGAAATAGTTATTTTAATTTCGATATTTTATCTAGCTATGAACAGTAAGCGAGTAATATATATCATTTTTAAAGCCCTTGAAAAATACATTACTAAAGGATTTTTTTTTCTAAACGTTATCTATGCAAAACTATTTCTCGACGTCAATACTTTTCTTTTTTGATATTTATTCTTGAAATGCAATTTATTCGTATTTTTAGCATAAAATAATATATAAAAATAATAATTTGAATAAAAACCTTGAATAAGCACATTCTCTTCAAAATTGAGGTTTCTGCAGATTATGGATCTACGGTATCTCCTATACGGTGTAGTAAACTTTGTTTATCACAAATCCAGTAGATGACGTTGAAATATCTAATGGAACAAGCAAAAAATGTGTTTGGAATTGTGTGTCTATGGAATAAGGCTCAAACTCACACGCTCAGCGAATGCCACATGGATATAGACAAGCCAAGATGAATATTTACGGGATTCCTGTGTCATTGTCACTTATCCACACATCAGTAAATAGTAATATGTAGATTTTATAGATGAACTCTGGGTACTCCAAAGGGCAGGTACTGAGATACAGTCAGGAAGTAGATGGATGGTGCATAGCTTGTCTTACAAAGCAGGCTACAAGCAGTAACTGAAGGCTACAAGCAGTAAGGCGGGAAAGGGGAGCACTCGAAAGACATAATTGAAAAGGTACTAAAAATGGAGAAAACCAGGAGTTGTCAAGAAATGTGAGCTAAAGCAGCGACACTACCATGTCAGTAGTCCAGCAGAAATGACAAGATGGGACTGTCTTGCAACGAAGTGCCTGGCAGTTTCATCCATCGTGCATTCTATCACTCATTTTAGGACGCGCCCACTTGAGGAACTGAGAATCTCGACCGCTTTCACGTTGTGACTTGTTAGTGAAGCAGCAGGAGTTTGTGTTACCAGTTGGAGGTAAGCGTTGAGACACTGTAGCTTTTATCCACGTCCGTCAAGCAAGGTCTACTAGAATTTCTCTTGTAGAAAATGTTGAGTGTTCGCCTAATATGCTCTGCTACGTATACACATTATTATTAAAAGTATTTGGACACCATACACAAGTTGTAGATTCTGAAATTCCTTGTTCTGGTTACATAGGACTAGGTTGGCTGAGTTTTGTGCTTGCAGTCTGGAAATTGATGAAATTTCTAATATTCTAAACATTTCTGATATTTTAACATCGTGCCACTTTTATGGAGCCGATCGTTTAACCCCGCTCAACAGAGCTTCTACTCAATTTTCCCAGTATACAGCAGAAGCATAACATTATGAAATTGGTCGAAACAGTCACTCCGGTGCGCCGAATGAAAAAGGGCTCTTCCTGCGCTGAATATATTTTTGGCTTTAAAATCAAAGGATAGGAATTATAGGAAAGAACATCCCAAAATTATTTGCACCATGGCGATAAAAGTCAGTTACGTCACTGGTGCTCAGCAATGTTTCCAGAAAATGGATATGGAAATGGACTAGAATACACAAAGGTCATATTTGAAAACAAAAAACACTATGGAAAATATTTCAGTCTATATAACCTTCCGAAATATCTACTACAAATTTTTTGCTAGAAGTTTGTCCGAGCTGCAGTTTACCAAGAGTGTTCTATTCGGTTATTGTGCGGACAATGAACTTTAAAAATATCACCCGATATTTCTGTATCAGTCTCAATAAACTATGTTTATTCACACTGTGAAGTTTGGCAAGGAGTTTTACAGAGCTAAAAGTGATAAATATATTTTTCGAAAAGATGGTCAGAGACAAAACTGCTCAAATGAATTGGTATTGCATTGAATTTAATTGTATGGGTTCAAAAATTAAGAGCCAAAGTCTTATGCTACTGAAACAAGACATTCCGAAATCTACACAATGCTACCTCGCGATAAATATATATCCTAATAGTTTTGATAGCATAGTGTATATTGTGTGTTTTGTTTTATTTTGCTTGAGTTGTATGTACTTTACTTGTTTGCTTTTCATTTTAGATTTTTATCCATGAAATGTAATAATGTTTAATGACATGCTGTGCTTATAACTATTTTTTCAACTTATCATATATGGTTAATGGATACATATTAAAATTTTGATCATATATTAATGGTACACAGATTAATAATTTTGCAGCAATTTACATAATCTAATTCAAAATATAGAAGAAAATATTATTGTATCAATACTACAAACGGTACATAAACGTTTGGCTAGCCAGAAATTGGTTGTCCGATTTGCAATCTACCCTAGAGTTCTTTACAATTCTATTAAAACAATTTAACTCTGTATGTTAGATGCCGTGGATGTAAAAATAAAATTCTACTTTAAAAGTAGAATTCCAATAAGCAGACTATTCGATTAAGTGAAAAATTTTCAAATGCGTTTGAAACCGCCATTACTAAAATTTATGATGTTACATTGTACTTTAGATGACAGATAATATGCAAGACATTTAATTAGCAGTATTTAAAATAAGCAACCTCGGGCGTGACATACGTTTATGATACATTGAGTTAAAATTTGAAAACTTCACGTCAGACTGGCAGAAAACAAATATTTATGGATTAATAAAATAGGCTTTAATTCGTATACTTCTGCCATTTTCGAAAATAGCAGATCGGGTTTGAGAGGAAAATGAACACGTCAAAGCGGATTTGTTCGCGTTATCGAATAACTCTGCTTTATTAAAATGTCCTGCTTCGCTCAGGAAAATTGACACACATAACCACGCTTTTAAATAAGCTCAATTCAGTATGAAAATTGACACACATAACCACGCTTTTAAATAAGCTCAATTCAGTATGAAAATTGACACACATAACCACGCTTTTAAATAAGCTCAATTCAGTATATCTGTAAATTTATTTTCTTCCTCTAAGTTCAAAAGAGAACCTACTGTTTAAATATAGAATAACGAGAAATTTATATTCTGGGAAAATTATATATTTGTATGCAAACAAGCAGCTTAACATAATTCCTTTCTATAAAATGAAATGCAGGGAATACAACAACTTTATGTCTGTGTAATTTAATATTTTTACTAGTTGCATAATTAAATTTCACCTCACCGATTAATATGTTTATATCCCTTTCTATTACTGGGAAAAAGTCAAAATCGTTTTAGGGAATAATTCAAATGGTGCTGGGGTATGATAAATCCCATAGCATTTCTCTGCATGTATTTCTATGGCGAAAGGCTCGTATGGAATATCTTTTTAAACTTTTAATTTTGCATAAATAAATTATCACTGCATGAATTGCAGTGAAAATGTATTTACGCAAAATTGAACTTAAATTGGACTTATGCAAATTAGAACTTAAACAAAAAACACTATTTCTACGTATGCAATTTATTTTACCGTATAATTTATTTCTGTCTACCTGCATTTTTACTTTCCCTGCAATACATGGTAATGTATAGGGAAAGTATTGGAATCATGCCGAAAATCACAACTCGAGTTTTCGACGGATCTACACGTTTCGAGACCTCTAGAATACAAAAAAACCATTTTTAGCGTGACGTCTGTGCAGATTTTGTATCCACTCTAACTAAAGAACTAATGGACCGAATTTCACAAAATTTGGTAGGTAAGTCACTTGTGGGCGGGGCTGGTGCTGATTAGTTTGGGGTACGATTCGGAATAAAAGAACCCGCCTTTTTTGTGAAATGGCCCGCAAAAGCTTGTATCCACTGTAGCTGAAAAACTAATGGACCGAATTTCACAAAATTCGGTAGATGAGTCCCGTATAGGTCACCCTGGTGCTGATTAGATTTTGGTACGATTCAGAAAAAATAACCTGCCTTTTTTTGCAAAATGGCCCGCAAAAATTGCCAAAATCTAAAATAAAAAACTGGGTATACTCAAATATATCCATTAAATGCTGATTTAATACGTAATTTTTAACGACGAAAAGAACAAGACCAACCCCATTACACTAGGACTAGCCGTTCTCGAGATATTTTAGTTTTTCATACTTCCCCTACGCCACCTTTGAAAATAAGTCCGGTTATCGAATGAGAACGAAAACTGAATTAAAAGTGAAATAAATTTAATTAAAATAAAGAGAACGTTAATATAAGTCTGCAGGGAAAGTCATGTGCTGCTCACATCAGATTTTTACTTTCCGTGCAATACATGGTAATGTATAGGAAAGTATTGGAATCATGTCGAAAATGGCAACTTCAGTTTTCGACGGATCTACACGTTTCGAGACCTCTAGAATACGAAAAAGCTATTTTAGCGTGACGTCTGTGTGTGTGTCTGTGTGTCTGTCTGCCTGTCTGTGTGTCTGTCTGTCTGTCTGTGCAGATTTTGTATCCACTCTAACTAAAAAACTAATTGACCGAATTTCATAAAATTTGGTAGGTAAGTCACTTGTACACGAATCTGGTGCTGATTAGTTTTGGTTATAACTCGGGTTAAAAGAACCCGCCTTTTTTTGCGAAATGGCCCGCAAAAGCTTGTATCCACTCTAACTGAAAAACTAATGGACCGAATTTCACAAAATTTGGTAGATAAGTTGCTTGTAGGCTACCCTGGTGCTGATTAGATTTTAGTATAATTTGGAAAAAAATAACCTGCCTTTTTTTGCAAAATGGCCCGCAAAAATCATCAAAATCTAAACTTAAGAACTACGTATGCTCAAATACAGCCATTAAATGCTTGTTTAATACGTAATTTTTAGCGAATAAAAGAATAAGACCAACCCGACTACACTAGGACTAGCCGTTCTCGAGATAATTTAGTTTTTCGTATTTTTCCTACACCATTTTTAAAAATAAGTCCAGTTTTCAAATGAGAACGAAAATTGAATTAAAAGTGAATTAAATTTAATTTAAATAAATAGAACGTGAATACAAGTCTGCAGGGAAAGTCATGTGCTGCCCACATCAGATTTTTTATTCTGTTATAAAATTTTGATAAAGATACGTGTTACCTTTATTCAAAATTAGGGAATTTTAATTTAAAATTATCAAGAAATACAGATATTCGCACACTACGCCTTCCCATTGTATAAAATGAGGGCAGATGGTACTCTACTGGTACTAGTGTCGTAACGGTTTTCCCGCTCGACACGGCTGACCGGAGAATTCCAACTTCCTCCAAATTTTGTAAAACCCAGGTCCGAAACTCCAGCCGTCTGTGAGTGAAACTCACAGATGACTTGCACACACCAAACCAAAATAAGACAAACCCTTACCTTGAAGGTCTTCTACTTCTGCTGGAACCATAAGTAAATACACTAATTTAAACACAAATAAATACTCCTTAAATCTTTACTAAATCCATCCTTTATTAATCAATCAATTTATATTTTTATGGAGTTACCAACATTATACAGGAGCTGAATCTATATCAGTCTCCGCACTGGACTCAGGGAACCATGATATAAAATTTAATAGCCACCAGTTAAAATAAACAATTTCCAGAACGTAATAAATGTGGCCAAAGTAAATTTATCATTTAACATAAATACAATAGGTATGGTCTCAACATGGGAGCAACCGTACTCGAAGCTTTAATTTTGAATTTAGAAATTACTAAAATAAATATATTTTATTTCATATAAAATAGATGTTAAATTAAGTCGAGAAGTCAAATTAAAGATCTTAAGTATGTTCTAATTTACGTGAATGACTTCCGACGGGAAACTGATCCATCGAAGAACACTCTTACCTCCGACATCGGAGATGCTGAAGAAATCGTAAACCACATCCACTTGAACCCTCGGCTATGCCGTTCCATGAAAACCGGCTCTCTTTTAGCACATAGTGGCTGAGACTCGATCAGGGCTCCGTTTCATTTTGTCCACGACGTCCAACAACTCGACCCGGCCCAGAGACCTCGGGTCAGATCCGTTATTCAACGTCGATGTTCAGCAGGTAGTCGGGCTCCTCCACGATGACCGGCGGCAACACCTCCCCATGCCCACGAAGTTCAGAGACCGGAATGGTATCAGGTCTCCAACTCCGTGGTGGGCAACATAATAAAATTATGATCCGGACTAGCCCAGTGACATGGGTAGCCAGATAGGGAATGTGCGCCCCGAATCAACAAACATGCCCTTTTTATGCACCAGGGGTCAATTCTCGCCCCACCAATCCAAATTTACTTTATTTCAAAAACTTTCCAGGGAACGCCTTCATAGCCTCGACGACAGGGTCTCGAACTCCAACAGTTCGAAAATCAACCTTCGCCACGATGTCTCCATACTTCACCAGCACAAACACGTGAATATGAAAATTCAGCATGCCATTGCATCATCCCAGCCGCGTGCAGAGCCAACCGCCTCTACACCACATTCGCTTGCCTGGGAAAACGATGACCCTGAAAATAACGGTCGAAACAAGAGCAGCCTCGAGTACGATCGCACAACACTTATTAAATTAAAAATGGCTAAGAATATCCGATTTGATTTTAAATGCAAAAGGGATATTTTTTTGATATTAAACATAGAATTGACGAGAGGGTGTTCAACAGGATAAAGCAAATAATTATATAAATAAATATGTATGCCATAAATATAGAAACAGATTACAGAAGTTATAATTTCACTCGAGTGGTGCGAGGATCTCAAATCTCGACACCACACTCCTCCGGACCTCCCGGGAAAAATTTAAGAGCGCAGCGAATAAATTTTTCAGAAGAATTCAGTAGGTGCAAGTAGGTATCAGGTCCTTGAAGTCCTAGGTACCTTCAAGAAAATTTTCAACAAAAATTTTGAAGGGTGCAGCAGATCAAACTACACCAAAAAGTTCCTGACACGAACACCATCCCATATGGGCGCATGTCAAAGAACCAGGGCCAAAAGGAACCTAAAAGTGACTGCAATTCAGTCGAAAATCCAAATATCTACCAGCCCTTTACAAAAATTCACATTATGTGAAAAACCAATTACAGATTAAATTTAACTCCAAAGATCAAAATTAATTATATACATAACAACCCTCAAGTCGATCAATTAAATATTCTAAAATTTCTGTAAATAAACTCTTCATGTAATTAAATTTTCAAAGCATAAATCATATTAGTTTTCATTAAATTTCAATCTTCAGAAAAAGAAAAATTTCTATATTCCTTAATTAAATAAAATTCAGAAATTAAATGCTAAGTTATGGTCAGCAGCATACAATATTTTAATTTTTTTATCACAATCTTTCATAAAAAATTCAGTTCTATTCGGTCAATTTCAAAATCACAGCAGAAAAACAGAAAGCATTTTAGAGCAATAACTTTTCTTTTTCCAATTAATTAATGTATAACTAGCAGGCAATCTTTAGTTTACTATTTTTCTCTTAATATGTTTAAGTAAAAATCAGCTTTCTTTTACAGCAGTTAATTCCAATGTAGTAATGCAGTAAATAATTTTAATATGCTGTAAATAATTTCATCATGTAATATAAATAATATACAGATTTAAATAACAGATAGACCATACCAAAGAAAATTTAAATATTTACCAACCTGGTCCAGTGCTTCACAACATTTAATTTTTAAGGTGTCCAATTAACAACAGCATTCATCATCATCATCATCTCCATAGGTGGAGGAAAACACAGGCAACAGTATTTTGCAACAATATTTAGCAATTATGTAATTTCAACAGTTCTTATTATTATTTCAAAGATACTCTCAATATTTTTCACCATAAATTTTAATTTATCACATGACACATTCAATAAATCATTCATTATTTTTCCTTTAATATACATTATTATTAATGTGTAAAAATTTATTTATTTTTTTCCATATCATTTTCTTAGCAAACATTATAGTAAGAATTCAACATACCTGTGGCAGAAAGGGGGAAACAGGGGCCGAAAAACCTCACCAAAAAGATTTTTTTCTTTTCTTTTCAAACAAAATCAGGTGGCATGAAAAAAAAACGTGACTGGGTGACAGAGGGAATTTTTCGCAATTACCCTTCAATACTCAAATTTATTTTTCTCAATATTCAATTTCTCTCAAGGTCTGTGACACATCCAAAATAAATAATCAAAACATATATTCAATAAATATAAAGACAAGGTAAATATAAATAAATGTCAAGAACTTATCTTTTCTCAACAAGCAAAGGAATAAATGCGATTAAATGCGAATAAGATATAACATAAAATATGAAGATGTAAGGGATTTTTCCTTACTCCACGAAACCTATATACATTTTCATCAACCCTGAAATCATTCTCTTTTACCAATCTATGAAAATTGGAACATCCCCGGAAGCAAAGCAAAAGACAAACCAGCTCCTAGTACTGGCGTCAGCAATTTTAAAGAAATTTTGAAGAAAAGGCAGTGTGCACACGTAAACACCGCCACACCTACAAGAACAGAATGCGGGCAACACTCAACACCTGTAGGGCAAAAGTTCCGAAAAAGGCCGAAAAACAAGGATGACCAATTTCCACATTCCATTAACACATATAAAAATACAATTTTATACATTAAATTTAATTTATGTACATCAATTCAATATGTAAATTATTTTAGGGTCTCGTCTTCAAGAACCTATCACTAGTCACAGAGAGATCAGATCATTATAAAATTTCTTGTCACCACCAAGTCAACGAAACAAATCCGCTGTTTGTAATCAAAATGTGCCGCAAATTAACTTAGTGCTCTATTGGCACGGCACAGAACTTCAAAGTGCTCACTGGCACAGAGGACTCTCAAGTCGCTTCTCGTGATTAAATATGTCATATATTATTATTTTTCTTTTCCTAATGAAGTTCTCACATATTTTTCTCTAATGAAGTTCAATAAACTATGCCACAGAAAGTAAAATTTAAATTTTGAAGAAAATTTTTCGCCACTCCCCAATCGAACTTTCCCAAAGCCACATTTCAATTTACATAATTTAAATCAAACATATCTTTAACATGTTGCCAAAAAACATTCAAAACATTTGTAAATAATCAAGTGTCACCTCATAAATTGCTAAATTCTTTTAAATTCAATAATTTCCTTTAAAATTAAGTTGCCTTTCAAAAGTAAATAATATATATCAAAATAAAGCTGATGTAAAGGACAAATTTTTAAAATTGAGTTCAATAAATCTTATTACTCAATGTTATTTGCACAATTTTTCACATCTCGAAATTAAATTACCAAGTGCAAAAATTTTAGGTAGTAACTCCCAGAAAAATTTTAAGTGAAATCCAAAATATCTTTTCAATAATTAATTATTAAAGTTCCAAAATAAAATTCTCAAATTCAAATCAGAATTTTCAAAAGAAATGGATTTCGAAAGTAAATGATTAAAGTAAAATTTCAAAAATATTATAAGTAAATTAACTTGTGGAATCCCTTTCTTTTAAATTTTCAATGTATTTCGTAAATAAACTAGAGTTCACAGACTCTTTCAAGATTTCCACATTATTCATGTAAACAATCAATCAATTGTACGTAAATACCTTCAAAATACTTTTAATTCGTAATAAAACAATTGTGGATTCAATTTAACTTCACTTCCGTTAACTTCTGAGTTCACTAACTATATTTCGCACTCCACAATGTAAAATCAATATCAAGACTCCAAATTCGATTATTTTTCTTAAATGTCATATATCGTAAGTACCAGGAGTCGCAAAAAATATTCAAAGTTTCAAAAATATCTTAATTTCAAATTTAAATTCTATATTTCAAATCTAATCCTTTTAAATTCAATTTTTATATTTCATTTCCATTTCATATTTTCAAATTCTATATCTTATTTCTATCTTTCATATAAGTTTCGATTATCTTATGTTTCAACTTTCCAATCGCAGTGAAAAAGAAATCGATCGAAAAATAAATATTCACTGCTTAATCACATTTCCAGAAATTATCAACGTCATATTCCAGCATTCAAGTCAAAATCAAAGACAATTATTCATGTTTCGCAACCACAAGACGTTCATGATTCGATCAGAAAGTAGGTCAAATATTTATTAAAGAAAATAGAAGTAACGGTATTCAGTAAACACACTACAGACTTGCTTCGCGCCACAGCAGATTTCTGTCTCGCACGACAAAGGCAGATTCGCACTTTCGGTTTTATAAACAAATGACAAGAACGAAAGGGGGGGGGGAGGAAATCAAGCCAAGAGCATTTTTCAAACTTATTTTCGTAATTATTATTATGCAATATTCACTTTAAGGGGGGAAATCTTAGAACGGAAACTGAGGCAGGAATGAATACATCTCTTATCATTAATTCAATGCCAAAATCGTAAATATACTTGTAACTAAATCAATGGCACAACGTAAGTAAATTCTCAAAATGCAAATAAATCGTTTTCAAAAAATTTTCTCATCTTTATTTTTCAAAATTTTCTCCACGTTTTTAAATAAAACACTTTTAACTTACTGTTTTTCTTAAATTCTCACTATTTCAAAATATTTGCCAGAAATTTTTTTCACTTGCCAAGAAGCAACCCATCCTAAAAACTTTCAAAATTATCAAGCAAACGTTGGACTTTACAAATTTGAGCAAGAACTCCTTTTTTTTTTTTTTTTTTCTGCTACCGAAATAAACGTAGGCATGGGTGCAAAGGGGGATCTTAGGAGGACATCATTCAACTCACTAATTACCCTCGATAATAGCAACTACTGAGGAATCAGTCTTCTCAAAGGATTACGCTATTTCGACATGACATTAATATACATCCAAAACACAAACAAAAGTCAAATTCTAACCTAAGCAACTCAGCACTCCTCAAAATTGTTTGTGAGGCAATTTTGAACAAAACAAACATTGATACTGTCGTCAATAGTAAACTCGAACATGTGAAATCGGTTCATGACTCCGATAACACAACAAACACACAGAAAGCAACTTAGGAGAGACAAGGACACGAGATTGCCAGAACAAAAATGTTTGGATGCGAAAAGGAAACAAGGCAAGGAAACAGACATATGTACAAGTGGAGATCATTTAGTCTTCTTGAGGCATTCAAAAATAATTTACATTCACATACAGGCTCTCAAGGAAATTTAATTAAATAAGCGCTCAGTTCCATTCACACATTTTTTTTTTCTCAAATTTCAAATATTTATTTTCAGTGAATGTGTTGTGGAAACAAAACTCCTCTTATTTTCAATTTTCTATCTTCTGCATTAAAAGTTCCACAAAATTCAAAATATTTAGTATAATCAACCCCTTTTTCAAAATTTTCCTGCTCTTCCCCTCATTTCATGAAATGACACCGCATTTTAAATTTTTTCATATATTATTCTATTTTCATATTCTAAATGAAATTTCTTCTTCATAGAGATATTAATGTTCTATATCAGATTTTCAATGTCATTAAAATATACACAAATAGATTATTCACATTTTTCATTGAAACAATATCACAAATTATATATTCATCATGTTTTACAAATATTCCACTTACTTTGTTAATATATTCACAAACACAAGACTTATTTTTACCTTCTTCTCGGTAGGTACATTTCATTTGCAATTTACTCACATTATAAATTATTCACTTTCAACTTTGGTGAAATCAAAACATTTTATTTTATTTTTACACTTCACACTTCTTTTTTTTATCCACCAACACGAATCTGTTTTCTACAGAATTCACAAAATGTGTGCTTTTTCAGCCACACAACATAATAAAACTTTTTAAAACATGAATTTAAACTTTTAAAACTAGATTACCCATATTCTATATTTCTCAAAATTATACTTATTTTCACCTATATTTACATATTGTCATATCGGGTACTAAATTCTCGAATTTTCAAGTCAAAGTCAGTTATGTTTTTAACCAGGGTGCATTTTCAAATAAAACCTTCAAATTTAACACACAAGTATTTTAATATTTAAGTATTTGTATTTATATCAATATCTATAATTAGTCTTAAATATTTGCAACTGAAATTTGAGCAAAATTCTCAGAAATAACTCCCATTTCCGACCAAAAAATTCCATTTCTATTAAAACTATTCTACATTCCCGAGACTCAAATTCCGCCAACCCAAATTTTTCTTTTCTTTTTTTTTTTTTTTTTTTTGGGAAAGGGCTCAAAGAGCAGTCGAAGATAAATTACAGCGAGAATCATCTCCAAACATTAATTACATCAACCAAGAATTTTCAACCCGAAACCAAAAGAAATCTCCGAAAACTTCAAAAACGAAAATTTTTAAAAGTAAGCTGTTATTTTTATCTTTTACAATAGTTAAATTCAACTTTTTAAATAATCAACCAATTTTTAATTTTTTTTCTTATAAATTCCAAAATACTTTTCAAAATATGTCACACCTGTTTACATGATTGTTATAATAATATGAAATTCTTTAAATTGTGCACTTTTTGCACGGTTTCAATTCTGGCCATGTGCCACTTTTGCACATGCCAACAGTGAACCATTTTTACTTTTATGACGAGTTTTCATTTCACAACTCAACATTTCTCGTTTTTTATTTGATTTCATTTTTATTTCAGATACCATACGAAATCAATTACCTTTATTCGTAAGTCACGATCGGTAGTCACATTCAAGTTTTATTTTCTTAAACCAGGGTGTACTTTTAATTAAACTAATCTAACATTATCATAAACCAAAATTCAAAATCGAAACAAAAAAAAATCCTCCAAAATTTCAAATCGAAACAAGCTAAATAAATTTTATACTAGTTCTTAAATATAATTTTCAAATATATTTTCTTATTTATTATTATTTTCTTATTTGATATTAACCATTCACTTTTATAATACACCTCCTTTTCACACCCTACATAGATGTCAGTATTTTCACATTTTAGATTGTGCAGTTTCTGCACGATTCACTTCATTATATTTACAAATTATAAACTTTCATTCTCACGTTAGAATGACAATTTTTCACTTATTAAAACACTTCAATAATTACCAATTTTTAATACAAAAATGAGTACTGCTCCAGAACTTAGTACATTAATCAAATGCCATACCAACACTGAGTCCAGCGCACACCATTTATATTTTAATTAATTTATATTTATTCTTTTTTTTTTAAACCAGCAAAGTTTAATACAAGTAAATTTAAATTTCAAAACCCTAACAAGTACTCGGGTGGCAAGGTCTAAGGCACCAATTGTCGTAACGGTTTTCCCGCTCGACACGGCTGACCGGAGAATTCCAACTTCCTCCAAATTTTGTAAAACCCAGGTCCGAAACTCCACCCGTCTGTGAGTGAAACTCACAGATGACTTGCACACACCAAACCAAAATAAGACAAACCCTTACCTTGAAGGTCTTCTACTTCTGCTGGAACCATAAGTAAATACACTAATTTAAACACAAATAAATACTCCTTAAATCTTTACTAAATCCATCCTTTATTAATCAATCAATTTATATTTTTATGGAGTTACCAACATTATACAGGAGCTGAATCTATATCAGTCTCCGCACTGGACTCAGGGAACCATGATATAAAATTTAATAGCCACCAGTTAAAATAAACAATTTCCAGAACGTAATAAATGTGGCCAAAGTAAATTTATCATTTAACATAAATACAATAGGTATGGTCTCAACATGGGAGCAACCGTACTCGAAGCTTTAATTTTGAATTTAGAAATTACTAAAATAAATATATTTTATTTCATATAAAATAGATGTTAAATTAAGTCGAGAAGTCAAATTAAAGATCTTAAGTATGTTCTAATTTACGTGAATGACTTCCGACGGGAAACTGATCCATCGAAGAACACTCTTACCTCCGACATCGGAGATGCTGAAGAAATCGTAAACCACATCCACTTGAACCCTCGGCTATGCCGTTCCATGAAAACCGGCTCTCTTTTAGCACATAGTGGCTGAGACTCGATCAGGGCTCCGTTTCATTTTGTCCACGACGTCCAACAACTCGACCCGGCCCAGAGACCTCGGGTCAGATCCGTTATTCAACGTCGATGTTCAGCAGGTAGTCGGGCTCCTCCACGATGACCGGCGGCAACACCTCCCCATGCCCACGAAGTTCAGAGACCGGAATGGTATCAGGTCTCCAACTCCGTGGTGGGCAACATAATAAAATTATGATCCGGACTAGCCCAGTGACATGGGTAGCCAGATAGGGAATGTGCGCCCCGAATCAACAAACATGCCCTTTTTATGCACCAGGGGTCAATTCTCGCCCCACCAATCCAAATTTACTTTATTTCAAAAACTTTCCAGGGAACGCCTTCATAGCCTCGACGACAGGGTCTCGAACTCCAACAGTTCGAAAATCAACCTTCGCCACGATGTCTCCATACTTCACCAGCACAAACACGTGAATATGAAAATTCAGCATGCCATTGCATCATCCCAGCCGCGTGCAGAGCCAACCGCCTCTACACCACATTCGCTTGCCTGGGAAAACGATGACCCTGAAAATAACGGTCGAAACAAGAGCAGCCTCGAGTACGATCGCACAACACTTATTAAATTAAAAATGGCTAAGAATATCCGATTTGATTTTAAATGCAAAAGGGATATTTTTTTGATATTAAGCATAGAATTGACGAGAGGGTGTTCAACAGGATAAAGCAAATAATTATATAAATAAATATGTATGCCATAAATATAGAAACAGATTACAGAAGTTATAATTTCACTCGAGTGGTGCGAGGATCTCAAATCTCGACACCACACTAGCGATAACTAGACATAATTTTGAAATCATCACTTCTTTCTAACTCCATTCTGCAATCCTTATAATGCTAAATATTAAAAGGGGATACTGTCTCAAATATTAACTAGAAAATATCCGGATCATTGAAAAATGTAGTGAATTAAAATATGTATCTGAAAAAAATGACCTTTAAAATATATGGAGCGTGAGTCTCCACTCGTCTTTCCCATACATTCCCATTCCATAATTTTACTTGTATCTCCTATTATCAGGATGAAACATAATATACTGGGTTCCCAGAAACATCCTCAAGAACTTCAATAACCTAGGGAAGAAAGGCCCGTGCGTGCACACATTAGGTCTATCTTTAGTAAAATCGCCTTACCCGATAGAATGAAAGTGACTACAGTGTCCCCAGCAGAGAATTAAAAAAGTTAGGATACCGGAATCAATATGAAAACGAGGAACAACAAACTAAGTGTATCTAATGTGTAGGAATCGGCATTTAAATTGTTCTAAAAGACATTTGTTTCACACTAATAGGGTTAGAGCCAACGGCCCTACCGTGCTGAAAACATCGGTTCTCGTTAAACCACCGAAGTCAAGCAGCATCGTGCGCTGTTAGTACTTGGGCGGGTGACCACCTGGGAACACAGCGTGCTGTTGGCACATTTCGGACGCGGTAGCCCGGTGGTTTGCTCGCTGGATTTGCACGCTGCCACAACTGCCGTCGTGTTCATGCGGAGTACGATCACGTTAAACATGTGGGTCCGTAAGTCCTTCCGAGAGGTTGGTGGTAGGGGAAGGAGGATACGGTTCCTGTGGATGCCTCCCCCACTGGGTTCCGGTCTAAATTGGGTGGCACTTCCCGGCCGTCCAAACAGTTACCTTACACCTTTCTGGTAGGTCGGACTGTCTGGGTCTCAATAACAACAACAGCAACACTAATAGGGTTAGAGCCAACGGCCCTACCGTGCTGAAAACATCGGTTCTCGTTACAACACCGAAATTAAGCAGCTTCGGACGCGGTTAGTACTTGGATGGGTGACCACCTGGGAACACAGCGTGCTGTTGGCACATTTCGGGCACGGTAGCCCGATGGTTTGCGCTCTGGATTTGCACGCTGCCACAACTGCCGCCGTGTTCATGCGGAGTACGATCTCGTTAAACATGTGGGTCCGTAAGTCCTTCCGAGAGGTTGGTGGTAGGGGAAGGAGGGTACGGTTCCTTTGGATGCCTCCCCCACTAGGTTCCGGTATAAATTGGGTGGCACTTCCCGGCCGTCCAAACAGTTACCTTACACCTTTCTGGTAGGCCGGACGGTCTGGTTCACAACAACAACACTAATAGGGTTATAAGTATATGGCTGTTTTATCCAAAAATGCTAAAATAATACCGTACATACCTAGGTATCTTATACCGTACATACCGTACATACCCATGTATAGCCTGTTCAAATAGCCTTCCGTCAGCAACAATGCATGTCTGAATTCAAGAACGAGCATATTTGAAACAATGCATATTTGAATCCTATCAAATGCAGCAGAAGCAATGCTCCTCTCGCATTATATATAACAATATATCCATCAATCAAATCTTTTTTTTTAATAATGTGTACATTCTTCTACTTGAAAATTTACCTTTAAAGCGCAACATGCGCAATCGGTACAATAATACCAAACGTGATCCAAACAATTTTTCCTTATAATAGTTTTTGCACTGAGATGACCAGAGGAAGGGTCCAAATTTCTACTTGAGATAAAACATGCGAAGGGAGCTTTTTTTTTTGCCGTTAATATTGGCACTGTGCCAAGCGCTTTGTGGTTAGCGTTTAACCGAAGCTCGCTTCTCTTAATTCATGAAACTGTATACCACTAACTTTGACAATTGCACGTGTCACCGTGGTACAGCATTTAGCAACAACTGAAAAAAAACGGATATTTATTGTTTTCCATGTACGCATAATTTGTGTTCTTGATGCTGATTCTTACTCAACAGACAATGCTCTATAGCGTTGCAATTGATATATTTCTTTTATCTTTCTTTTTTTCCAAGTTTCTGCTCGTAACTTCAATTCTCCGCTCAGGGGGCACTGTAATCATTTTTATTCGATAAGGCATAGTCATTTTACTATACATAGACTTCACGTGTACACTTAGGGACATTTCATGCAGCAGCTAATTGGGTGCTTAAAAACTTTCCTCGTATATTAAACTCTTGTTAAAGTAATTATCAATGTTTTCGTATAGACACTATTTTTACGAAAATATTGAAATTCAGTTCATTCGATTCCAATTCATACAGAGCACTAAACATTATAATTACAGCTCTGCACTCTTAATGTGTATACACATTAAATTAAATATGACTTCGTTCTTGAGTTACTTTATCTTCACCTCACAGACATAGTACACATATATAAGCACATAGATGCACACATTTCCAAAAGTGTTTGAAATAGATTGAAAGTCTTTAAAATTGCTCATCCATCAAAATTTCGAATCGGAAAATGTCAGTAAAACTATATTTTCTTTATTCAATAGTGTGAGGTAGTAAAAATAGGGAAATTTTTAATATTCCCTCCCCCTTCTGGATATAAATTTTCTAAATATATTTTTCTGAAAAATCATCATTACTTGGTCTTAATCTCAACAGTGTAACTTTTGAAAAGCTTTGTGTACTATATTCGAGGCAAGGCTAACTTGAATACGTTGTGAACGCCATGATCGGCTAATAAATCAGATTTGTTTATATACTTCCATTATTCGAATATTTACTAGATGGTTTCTATAGCAACAGAAATCATTTTGAATATACATTTAATTTACATTTCTAATTAAAACATATAAAACACGAAATATGATTTCGAATGTTAATAATAAAAACAATCTGATGTTAGCAGCACATGACTTTACCTGTAGATTTAAATTCGTTTTCACTATATTTCATTAATGATTCAGTAAATTCAGTTTAATTGCATTAAATAATATGCATAATTAATTGAAATTGCACTGAATTTACACTTTTAGTTCAGCTTTCGAATTCATTTGGTAACTGGACTTATTCCAAATATCTTTGCAGCAAAACTACAAAAAATCTCAAATATACCGAGAACGGCTTGTCCTAGAGTAATGCGGTTGGTTTTAGAATTTTCATCGTCAAAACTTATATATAAAACAAGCATTTAATTGAAGCATTTAACCATATACAGTCTTTTATTTTAGATTTTGTCAATTTCAGTGGACCATTTAAGTATAATTTTCCGAATCGTACCAAATTCTAATCAGCATCAGGGTAACCCACAAGTGACTTCTCTACAAAATTTTGCGAAATTTAGTGAATTAGTTATACAGGAATGGATACAGACAAATTTGCGGGTCATTTCGAAAAAAAAAAAAAAAAACTGATGTGGGCAGCATATGACTTTCCCTGCAGATGTTCCACGTTCTCTTTATTTTAATTGCATTTAATTCGCTTTTAATTCAATTTTCGTTCTCATTTGATAACTGGACTTATTTTTAAAGGTGGCGTAGATAAAATACGAGAAAACTAAAATATCTCGAGAAAGTCCTACTGTAATGGGGATGGTCTTATTCTTTTCTTCGTTAAAAATTACGTATTGAACTAGCATTTAATGGATATATTTAAGCATACGTAGTTTTTTATTTTAGAGTTTGGCCATTTTTGCGGGCCATCTTGCAAAAACTGGCAGATTATTTTTTTCCGAATCCTACTAAATTCTAATTAGCACCAGGGTGACCCACAACAGACTTATCTACCGAATTTTGTGAAATTAGGTCCATTAGTTTTTCAACTAGTGTGGATACACACTTTTGCGGGCCATTTCGCAACTATTGGCAGGTTCTTTTATCCCGAATCGTACTCAAAACTAATCAGCACCAGATTTACCCACGAGTGACTTACCAAATTTTGTGAAATTCGGTCCATAAGTTTTTTAGTCAAAATGGATACAAAATCTGCAGAGACAGACAGACAGACAGACAGACAGACAGACTCACAGACAGGCACACAGACAGACACACAAACACACACACAGACGTCACGCTGAAAATTGTTTTTTCTTATTCTAGAGGTCTTGAAACATGTAGACAGTCGAAAACTCGATTTGGGGATTTTCGGCATGATTCCAATACTTTCCCTATACATTACCATATATTGCAGGGAAAGTGAAAAAAAATGCAGGTTATTTTATTCCAAATTGTACAAAAATCTAATCAGCACCAGAATCACTCACAAGTGACTTACCTGTAAAATTTTATGAACTTTGGCCAATTAGTGTATGAGTTGGAGTGGATACATACATAGCACAGACAGACACTTAGACTCGCAGACACACGCACATACGTGACGCTAAAAGTGGGTTTCTCGTGTTCTAGCGGTTTCAAACCGTGTAGATTCATCGAAACGTGTAGAAACGTGTAGATTTACTACATAATTCCAATACTTTCCTTATATATTACCATGTATTGCAAGCAAAGTAAAAATAATGTGAACTCAAGCCATTGGTTTCACACAGCACATTTGACTGTTTAATTAATAATAGCGTTTAATATTACATCTAACTTAACAAAGATTTACATTGTTTTCTTAACCTTTCGACAATTCAGTTTAACTTCGCTGCAAGCATAGATATCTTCGGATAATGCTCTAAAAAGGATATGATCGCCCATTATTTATATGAAAAAGATACATTATATGGTAAACATAACCTGGCACATCTCTTACCATCTAAGAGAGAAGGCAATCTCCGTTTCACCAGAGTTGCTGAATTTTCGAAATTATCTGCTGCGTTGTGCAGATCAGCTTCCTTCCTTAATTAGGGATTGCAGGAAAGAGAATTTATCTTCCAGTAATTCCTTTTTTTCCCTCTCGATGCCTCGCTGATGATTGCAATCACCTAAGGAAATGAATTATCGTCCAGCGTTTTCTTCCTTTTCGCTTTTGATACATTGGAACTTAACGTAATACCTTCATTTTCTTAAAAATATAACGCATGAATAACAATCGCATTGCGCAATTCTAAAACTATATACTTAATATATTCCCTAACGAACATAGGTAAATGAAAAAATTGTGATAGGGTTAGAAATCAGATATTTTGATTTTAATGAATTTACACTTTTAGCATCCCTGAATGAAAATCAACACCAGTTTCTTGATGATATTTGTCCATGAGGCGTAAGTCTGTGGCCAAAATATTTCTCCAGCAAATAAAGTGAAATTTGAATAAAATAAAATTGAGCAAATTACATGAAATTACTTTGATCGCTGAACGTCATAATACTATTAATTTCGTGATTTTGTTTATTGATACATTGGTGTGCAAGAGCTGTTCTCGATATATTAAAAATATTACGTTTCCACATGATCGCATCATATCTCCAGATAATCGATCGAATGCAAGGAAATTCCGTATTCTCTAAAGTCATAAAATTTAATACTCCTTGGTATTATATTTTGGAAACAAATTAGAAAGCCCAAGAAATTTTAAACAAGATTATTAGAAGTTATAAGAGAACTCCAGTTTATGTTATTATTCTCTTACAATATCGATTTTAAATGATACTAAGTTATGAGAGAGCTCTAATTTGTGTTAGTGATCTCTCACAATATCGATTTTAAATTAGAATAAACTTGGAGAGAGCATAAATTTGTGTTAATTTTCTCACACAATATCGATTTTAAATGAGACCAAGTTATGAATTAGGGTTATTTAGCTCTCAATATATCGATTTTAAATGGGAATAAGTTTGGAGAGAGCTTTAGTTTGTGTTGTTTTCTGATAATATTGATTTTAAATAAGACCAAATAATGAAAAAGCTCTAATTTGTGTTAGGGATCTCTCGCAATATCGGTTTTAAATGAGAATGAATTTGGAGAGAAATCTAATTTGTGTTATTGTTCTTTCACAATATCGATTTTTAATAAGATCAAGTTATGACAGAGCTCTAATTTGCATTAGTGATCTCTCACAATATCGATTGTAAATGAGTATGAGTTTGGAGAGAACTCTAATTTCTGTTATTGTTCTTTCACAATATATTTTTAATAAGATCAAGTTATGACAGAGATCTAATTTGTATTAGTGATCTCTCACAATATCGATTGTAAATGAGTATGAGTTTGAAGATCACTCTAATTTGTGTTATTGTTCTTTCACAATATCCATTTTTAATAAGACCAAGTTATGACAGAGTTCTAATTTGTCTTAATGATCTCTCCCAATATCGATTGTAGATGAGTATGAGTTTGAATAGTACTCTAATTTGTGTTATTGTTCTTTCACAATATCGAGTTTCAATAAGACCAAGTTATGAGAGAGCTCTGTGTTAGTGATATCTCATTATATCTAAATTTGTTAAGCTGTAACTAAATTCATATCGCGCATCCCGAAGAAACATGGCCCAGCTGAAAATGAATATTTTTTCTGAACATTGGAAAAACTAATTTATTTTGAATCAACGATTACTGTAAAACGATCTTCTACATTTGGAAGTCTATAAGTTTGAAATACAAATATCTAACTTTCAAATATAATACAGATAAAGTTTAACATGTCACAGTATTATTAACTTAAAACCATTTAATTTTGAGCTGTATCCTTTTTCCTTATGAAATGTGATATGTTAAATACATAGAATTTTTAAATGTTGCTAAATTTATAAGAAAACAATGTAACGACAATGAATTTTCCAAATGCAATGACATACACCATACACTAGTCACTAGTGGGATGATTTCTAGTTTGAGAGATCGTTTCAGATCTGAATAACGCTCTTTGATGTGAAACATCTTCATATAAGGGATGGAGTAAATCTAAGAAAAAATGCTTAAATGAAGCGAAGTGAAACTATGTAATGGAAGTGACTGCATAATGTTACGTATACATAACAGAAAACCGTTGATGTAATGTAAAGTTGATGTAAAGTAATGTAAAGTTGAAAACCATTGATGTAATGATGTCTGAATCACTTGACCTTGGAGATAAAATATATGACCTTGTGTCTAATTTGCTAAATATCATTAACTTGGCGATTTTTGCTGAGTTCTGGAAGCTTCTCGTATAATGGTTTCGTGATAAATATTTCTTTAATGATAGAATAATAGTTTTTTAATAATAGAATAATAGTTTTTTAATAATAAAATAATAGCACTTTAATAATAAAATAATAGCTCCTTAATAATGTAATAGTTCTTTAATAATATAATACTTATTTAATTATAGAATAATAGTTCTTTAATAAGAATTTCCTTGTTGTTGATAGGCTTAAATACTAGCAATAAGGGTAATTCTGTAATGCTCAAAACATATTATTCTTTACCATTATTTGAATCCAATGTACTGACCAATCTCATTTGTATATCCTAGTCAAGTGTCATACTCAGTAGAACAAAATTATATTTCTTTCCATTGTGCTTTAATGAATGAGAAAATGAATATTTCATTTATCAGGGATCAAAGACAAATCATGGATTTAAGACTCTAACAATTTTTCTGAGTTAGTCAATGGTTGAATCCCATGCAGACACTCTCTACAGCTGCCAAGATTAATGAAAACATATATTTTTGCTCTATAAATGAAAGTAAATAGAAATTAGGTAGCTAACTAGAAATGTAATGAATACGAAAAGGAATTAGAATAGATTCGATTCAGTGTTTCAGGTCCATACAATCATGCATAGTAAGTATTTATAAATGCAGATGATTTGGGATTAGCAGATGTGCTCAGTTTTATCCAGTAGACATTTTAGGATGATATTTTAGGAGTGCAAGTTATGCAGTTGGAAGAATAAGAGCGAGTTCTATGCAAGTTTAACATCTAGTATACTCTAACGACGTATCCTCTGAAAGTGTGGATGTATTCTCAGGACACAAGGAAGACACAGAATGTATGGATAATAAAAATTCTGATGTGGGCAACACATGACTTTCTTTATACAATGCAATGAATTTACTACTTTTACAATAAAAATTATGTCTTTCTTATAGTAGATATTTATATTCTTCCCAAAATATTGAATTTTCGTGAATTAGTCGTCATTTTCATAGATTTGGTGTCATTTTTATTCATTTGGCGAGATTTTCGTTAATTTGGCAAATTCGTTGCCAAAATCTCGCCAAGCGTTATGGACGACGAAATAAGTTATTCTTACAGCAGATAAATTATTGGCGTTCAAATACAAAAGTATTACTGAAAGTGTCTTTTCTCATGCATGGAATGAGCTATATCCACGAGAATTACGCCATCCAATTTATCGCATGATATTACATACGAAAAGTGAACATGTTTCTCAACAGTTAATATATATATTTTTTAATTTATTGTATTTTTTGATAAATTTATTTAAAAAATGTGCAATATCGCAAAAATGGTTCTTGCTAGCGTTCTAAAGTTTATGTCAATCGTTTTCAAAGGAAAAATTACATAAAAAATGTCTATTTGTGTAACTTTATTAAAGGTTTTGATTTTTTGATGATTTTTTCAATATTTCACTCGAAAATTTAGGGGGGTTCTGAACCCTCGATTACGTTTAAAAACAATAAGCTTTCAGTATTCACGAATTGTGATTTTTGTATAAATTTCATTCGAATCGCTTTATTTGTTCTTGAGATATCGTCTCCACAGACTCACTGACACACACACATTCACACACACACACACACACACACATACTTTCACACACACACACACAGAGAGAGAGGGAGAGAGAGAGATATCAACTCAAAAATATTTTATTCGTGATCAGGGGTGCTTGAAGCGTGCTCTCCCGTCGAAAACTCGAATTCGAATTTTCGAACCCGTCACAATACTTTCCTTATACATTATGTACATAAGGAAAGTAAAAATGCTCGTATTTAAAGGCATTAATAAGCGTAAATAGGAACAATATCCAGCTAATAATTTTTTACATAACTTACAAGTTCACAAAACAATTGACAGATCAATAAACAGCCATTTGATGCTTAACACATTCACAAAACAGAAGATTTTCTTCTCAGAACACGAACATATTTCACAATTCACTTTTATCGTACCACGTGTACAATTTGTAACTGAAGCCGCTAATATATATATCCTCTATGGAAAACTCTCTAAACATATGCGCAACATAGGACATTCTTATCCAATCTAAAATATTTAAGCAGTTTCTAAAACTTACCAAAAATGCCATGTTGACAATTTTTTTCCAAATCCATCGGTAGGGTCACATAATTTACCGCTAAGGTCATGCGACCCAAACCTTCAAATAATGGTTGCCTGTAAATGTTGTTTCGCCTTGGGATAAGGCAATATGCTGTGAAGACTTTTTAGGTATTTGTAATAATACATAAAATGTGAATTTCTGCCTGTCTGTTTGTTACATTTGGAGACAGACACTAAACATTTGGAGTCAAATACTTACCAAAATACTTAATGTATTATAATCTGCTTTATATTAACAAGTATTTCATAAATTGGCATGAATCAATTAGCTGCTGTTATATGCTATTTCCTAGAAGAAAAATGTACTTTTAAAGTGCATTATGGAATAAGTGAGTAATAGGGGAAAATTATAATTTCTATAAATTATATTAGGGGACACTATATTTCACTGTTCTTGGATACATTTTGCTAATGGGTGTAAGGGGTCGTAAATTAATTGCGTTTTATTAGGGAGTGATATAAAAATTCAAATGTGCTCGAGGATATTAGGAGTCGAAGAATTACAGGCAGGGGATAGGAATAAATAGTTTAAATACCTTAATACACCCAGTCGTACAATGGGTTGAAGATCTATTTATGGAAGAAGTGGTAGGTAATTAAAACCTTTAGACTATATAAGTGGATGAATAATTCTATATAATTTATATCTATACTTACAAACTTATGCTAGAACCTTGCAACATTTTTAAGTGGGATAATTATCAGGGAATGAACCAAGTACATTAAAAAATTCAGAAAAATGCAAAAAATAAAATTACAAAACCCTCCAAAAAAGCCCAAAATGACTAAATATCTATAAATGAACACAGACAATTCGAAAATTGAAAAAACAGAAATATTCATTTAATAATTATATATTTGCTAACTTTAAATACAGATAAACTGCTTTAGCTGTATTTCATCTTTAACCGACAATGTTGAAAATTTATTTTTCGAGCAATGTCTAGAAATGAGGTGGATTAAACTTGAAAGGATTCTAATTTCATGAATTTTAAGGAAACTATATAGATTTTTTTTACACATGCGAACTCCCGGCAGTCCAAATGGATGCTCTTTATCTTCGGATGAGTCGGACGGTCTGGGTCTTCAACACATGCGACTATTTCATTTCTATATGAATTATCTGAAAAAAAATCACTTGAATCGAATAACAATTCCGATTATCCTCTCATCGATTTTTTGCCAGATCTTGAAGGAGTTGGTACCTCTTGAAAACTGTGATTTGAAATTGGTTCCATACCCCAACCACCTAATAATAAAAATAATTTGTTTAGACTACCTGGGCCTCTATAATTTAGGCTATCGCCTCCTTCCGTCCTAAACTACTTTTTCATCTGCTCATATATGCCATTTACCTTTTCTCCACATTTTAACTGCCCCTGCTCGGACGCTAAGTTACTTATTGTTTCTGATCTTTTATGTCAGCTTTATTTTCTTACTGTTTGACACCCTGCGTAGCAGTTGAAGACATGCCCAGCCGATGATATAGGTCGTATTACGCCGTCACCTCTAATAGTAGACCACTGCTACTATCGGAGTAATTGTAACCGTAATCACCCCCTCCGATTCTATCAGAGGTGATAATTACGCTCGCGTAGCGGAGAAAGGCGTCTCGGGCATTCATTTTAAGATGTGGCGTAGCCACGTGTGCACCTTTGCTGAGCGAGCATGCGGGGTTTACAAGCAGAGTGCACCGACAAAGAAGAGTTTTGGCACTTATTAAAAGCGTATTACGCCCGCTCGACAGCTATTGCAAGGAGCTTTTTTTAAATGCAAGTGGCTAGTCTCCGAAGGCCGACAGGACATAGGAAAAGCCAATGTCCCTGTCTGTAATACATGGTGAGAAATTCGGCAAAATATTACCAACTTGGTGATGTTGGGAAAATGTCGGAAATTTGGGGAAGTTTGCCATATATTTAATTTTCGACAAATTCGTGACAATTATCTGTATCTCTAAATGTCAAACTTATTTCTTTAAATTCCTGCCGCTTCGTGATACTTATTAATGTCATATCTTTAATGACAAATACTATTAAAATAATTAGCATTATTGAAATAATTACATTAAAATTACAAATAAATTAAAATAAATAAAAAATATTGGTGCATAGTCACTTCCAACATAATGTATCATTAATACTGTATATCATGATATAATAAACATCTAATCAGAACACATGTTTAACTATTACTTAAAATAACTACTATTTTTTAATTAATGTATTAATAATTAATATGAGATACTTCCCTTCAGACGTAAACTTATGCTCTTTATTAAAAAGCGCTATTATTAAAAGATTCTCAGCCAGCCTTATTTCTTCTAATTAGGAATCAATGAATGGGGAAAATTATTTTCCACCATCTCTTTTAAATTAGAAATTTCAGTTCAAATTGATTTTTTCTAGTTAGCTCTAGATGCTATGACTGATCAGTACATACTTTTCTTTCCCTTATACGAATAATAAACATGTTTTCGTTCTAATGAACGTAAATACCGGTACTAGCAGCCGAGTGAATAAGCAATAATTACTAACGGAAATGAAAAGACATTTAACTTTGTAATTTATGGTAACTTAATTATGCCATATGTAAGGTTTGCATTTTTAAAATTTTAAGAATTAAATGGTATGAAATATATACACAATATTTCGTACATTTATGTACCATACGAAACGTTTCGTAACATATATGTACTATATGTACTATACGTAATATGTGCACGTCTGTTATTTAGGAAGAAAAATTTCAATCGACCTTTAGGAACTAGAAAGTTTTCTTTTTAAATAAAGAAATTAAATAAAAATATTACTTCGATTGATGCTTACAGCACTGCAATTAAATTGAATTGGATTAATTTAGCTCTCTATTGCATTTTATGCACACAACTTCTGTATCACAGAGCTAGTCTAAACTAAATTTAGAAGCACTTAGATACGTATGTCGCCTTCCTTTCAACGTTTTCAGACATTTTAATCGAAAAATAAATCATTAATAAAAATATATTCTATAGTTTGATTTCATGAATTGCCAACAAACGATTTCGGTATTTGAAACGTATCTCTGTTATCACAGTGGTATTAAAAGCTATAGATTGCAATAAATTAATTCAGTGATACAATAAATTCATTCAGTGACACAATAGATTAATTCAGTGATAAAATAAAAATAATTATCTGATGTAACTATAAAATATAGAAGAATAGTCTGCTGTAACAATAAATTAACATATCTCAAAAATGTTACACGAAAATAATTAAGAAAATCTAGAATATATTTTCTATGCATGATGATGTAGAAACGAATTTTATGCCTCTGGCGAATTCGGAGTTATAGCTAAAGAATATTAGAAAAAAAATTCCTTAATTTATAAATTTTTCAAACACATTTTCAAGACTTTAAAAGTTTTTCGTTACTTATATGTGAAATTCGCCGTCACAGCAATAGAAGTGGAAGTAGGGTCCCTGCATTAGATGCCGTTTCAGTAACGGTCGAGGTAATTTCGCTGCCAGGGGGTGTAAGAATCGGGATGAAAAAGAAGTAATGCTTAAAAGCTTTAGATAGAACGGCAGAACTATATATCCACCAATCGCAAAGAAAAATTTTAAATCGATGGATTTATTGCAGAAATGCGAAATACTTCGAGAAAAAAATTACGACCGTCTTTCCACATTATCTCCCATTCAATTTGAACACATGTAAATTGGTTTAAAACAGCATATGGATGATTTAATAACTTTTAGAAAAAGCTATGTGAAGTCATTATTGATTCAATAATGTTTTTACTCTAAAATTTATATATCACTATAACGCCACTATATTACTTTACACCTTTGTGCTGTCAACAGTGTAACGTCCATATCTATAGTATACTGCTTCTAAGTATTGGACTTTGCCTCTCGCATTTTGCGAGTTTTATAGTTCCACTTTTGCGATAGGTCAACATTGCTTCCATCTATCAGTTTGTTCTTGTTTTTCTCATGTCTTATTACTTTCCTTATATACATAATGTATAAGGAAAGTATTGTGACGGGGTCGAAAATTCGAATTCGAGTTTTCGACGGGAGAGCACATTTCAAGCATCCCTGATCACGAATCAAACATTTTCGAAGTGATGTCTGTGTGCGTGTGTGTGTATGTGAAAGTATGTGTGTGTGTGTCAATGGGTCTGTGGAGACGATAACTGACGAACGAATGGATCGATTTGAACCAAATTTGGTACAAAAATCACAATCCGTAAACACTGGAAGCCTATTGTTTTTATACGCAATCGAATGTTCAGAACCCCCTTAAATTTTCGAATGAAATTTTGAAAAAGTCGTCAAAAAATCAAAACCACTAATAAAGTTACGCAAATAGACATTTCTTATGCAATTTTTCATTAGAAAACGATTGACATAAATTTTAGAACGCTAACACGAACCGTTCTCGAGATATTGTACATTTTTCAAAAAAAATATCAAAAAGTCATAAAAATAATAAATAAAAATAAAATATAATAATATAATAAAAATAAATAAAAATAAAATATTTCCTATTGAGAAACATGTTCACTTTTCATATGTAATACCATGCGATAAATTGGGTGACATCATTCTCGTGGATCTAGCTCGTTCCATTCATGAAAAAAGATACTCTGAGTAATACTTTTGTATTTGAATGCCAATAGTCATTTATCCGCTGTAAGAATAACTTATTTCTTAGTGCATAATGCTTGGCGATATTTTAGCGACGAATTTGGCGGAATGTCGCCAACTTGGCGACTTTTTGAAATGTTGCCAAATTAACGAAAATCTCGCCAAATGGATAAAAATGACTCTAAATCAATGAAAATGAAGACTAATTGTCGAAAATTCAATGTCTTGGAAAGAATACTGGTATCTACTATAAGAAAAACCTATTTTTTTACTGTAAAAGTAGTAAATTATATAAGGAAAGTCATGTGTTGCCCACATCAGATTTTTTTGGACTGTGTTAGAAGAGCATTTCTTTCTCCAACCACATAGCTTGAAGGGCACGGGTTGTGACTCGTACTTTAAATTCTAGTTGGCTAGAGAGAGTTTCGCTCCCAGTCTTTAGTTCAACTACCAATGAGCATTTACGACAGAATGATCTAAAACCACAGCTACCAATGAGCAGCTACCACGTGAGCAGCTACCAAAATGTAAGTCCCGTGGCGACTTCTATTTTGGTAGCTGTTCACGTGGCGACCTCCTCTTTTTTAGCTGATCAATAGGCGACTTTTACTTTGGTAGCTGCCCACGTGGCGACTTTCACTTTGATGACTGCTCACATGGCTGATCTCTAATTGTAAAATATTGACGACTTAGCCAAAATATGAACAACGAAATGTTTCTTTCTGGCGACACCATGCGCCGGTACGGCACTTTTGCTGAGTGCGCCTCTGGTAAGTATATGACAAAATTGCAAACTCCACCTATTAAACTTACATATATTATGAATTCATAATGAGAAAGTCAAGTGGAGACACACTTTCAATATTCTTTCTCTTTAAGAATAAATTGCTGAGGCACTTCATTTTTCATCAATTCTATTAAATCAGAACTTTCAGGCCCAAATTGATTTTATAAATTATTTTTTAACTTTGAAAGATCCTTCTTTTCTCCGACATTTTCTCTGTCTTTCTAGATTAATGAATGAAAACTATTTTTCGTTCATTTCAAAATAATTACGATAGTCTAATTAGAAATATATTCGATCAATTAGAAATATAATCCTTTTTGCAGGTATTGTAGTATTTCAGTATTTTCGAATCAGTACTAGAATTTCTGGCTTATGATGTCGATATTTATAAATATTTAAAACGTTCGAAATATAGTTGATATGTATATATAAAAATATGTGATCCGTTTGTAACAAATTAAACTTTTGATTAAAAGTATAAGACAATTTAAAAGGTAAAAAATAATCTAATTCGTCAAGATAAACAAGACAAAGCAGTCAGTACAGTAAATCTATGGAAATTTATGTCAGCAAAATAATGCTCACGGGACCAAGAAAAATAGGCGTTGCCAATCCGAAAAAAATAATGTAATAAAAAAAATCAAAACAACTATGAAGCAAAATAAAACAAACTGTTAGAGATTGCATTAAATTCGACCACTAACCCTAAATTTTATTAGGAATATACACAACTTCGAAATTTAAAAGCACCTAACGAAATGTAATGAAAAACCACAGGTTTCGAAACATAAAATAGATACCTTTACCAAAAGAGTAAATGACAAGCATAAATTAAGGATACAAACAGTTTTAGAAACTAAATGAATTATCAGTAATTACAAATTGAAGACAGACACTTGGCAAACAATGGTAAAAGACCCGTTTTGAAAATGAATTTGTTATATTTATCATCAAAAATCAGAGCAGTTAAATAGTAAGAAAATTATCTGTTACACATGAACACAAATAAACACACTGCATTACAAATGAAAAGAAACAATCGGTTTTGGTAAATGAAATAGCTAACGTTATTCATACAATTTTAAACAAAGAAAGGAATACAGAGTAGTAACACATTTAAATCAATCTTGCAATAACAAACTGAGTGAGGAAGCATTCATCGGTGAGACAAACCTAACAGTATACATATTAGAGGGAATATAAATACATTCTCTGTATCTGAATAACACGTCTATTGTCAGTCCAGTATCTTTATATTTTATTAAGAACTCAAAATTTTAAAACATATTCAAAGGCTGGTTACCCTAAAAGAATCGTACAAGTAGTTTTTAACTATTCTTTTCTTCCCTGAAAATTACTCTCACATCTATGCTGAAATTGAACTTCATGTACATCAACATATTCGTCCTTTTGAAAACTTATGACCAATAATCCAACAAGAAAAAATAATTGCATTTATTTTATAAAGGAGCTTTCATTTAGGCAATGTACACACTTTATACTGCACTGAGCTGTCAAATTATCTTTTACTCATCTCTCCTTCATTACTGAACAGCATAACAATGTCATTGAATAATTTTCAAACACTTAATGAATACAATAAAACTTACTGCATCCTAAGTTCCCTCTAATAAAGGGCTCCCTAAAATATTAATCCGTCACTAGTTTAGATAACGATGTTACTTCAACTCTACATTCTAACTGTGAATTCTTAGTGCATCAGTGTTTCGGGAAATAATATGCTCATTTGAAAATGAGTTGATCATATTATTGATCTTTAATTGTATCTGTAAGTTGTTTCATGGCCTTGATAAATTGATTCTCTTGTTCTCGTTTACTATTATTGCTGTTTTGAATAAAGCTATAGTGATCAAGATATTTGGACTCATTCTTGTATCCCAGGAATATATTTGAAAATCCAGAAAATAGTTCGTGTAAATAGTAGTATAATTTTTTTTTATTTGTATTTTGCTAAGATGTAACCGGTAAACATGTTTATTATTAATTGTTGAATAAGTTATGCCTGAAACATATGAAGTCCTAAAATACTCCTTGCTACAGAGCCCAAAAATATTAAAACCAATACTGCACGTCCGGATTCAAAGCAGACTGTATCTAAAAATTAGTTTTATAGAACCAGATATAAATCGTTAATCTTCGCACATTTTAATTTCATTAATAAATGTATCGTAATTTACCACACAAAATCTTAATCCACATATTTAAAAATGATTCAGTACATTTACACGCTCATAAAACCGCTTTTACCACAATCTTTTTATCAATGTAATCCACACATGTATAAAAAAATAACTTTCAGCAAGATTAGCGGAAGTGGCTTAAAGAGCTTACTGTAAAGTCTCATAAAGTGGAAGTATATCATCTACCCATATTTTTGTATTATTTTTTTCTTTTATATCCTGCTAACCCACAAACCTAAAGTGCCCCAAGTTTTAGTATCATTAAAAAAAGGTGCAAATAGAAGTTCTTTATGTTATAGGATTACTAACGACTGGAAAGATGCCAATTTGGGGGTCATTAGGCATGAAGAATCTGCTTTTCGCGAAATGTTTTTTATTTTTATTACAAAAGTCTTAATTTTAAAGATGTTTTTTCAATTTTGAGTTGGCGGTATTTATTTGATGCGCTTGCTTTTCCAAAAACTCATTTTTTCTTTTTCTTTATATACATTAATTTGAGTTTTCTTCAGTAAAATGAATGCAATTAACACTTATTTGAGATTTAATCAAATTCGCAATTTGAAAACATGTTTCCTTTTGTATGTGGCGCAATATAAAAAGACACTAAGTTCGCTAAATTCAAAAAGACTGAATTATCTCAAGAGCTAACTTCAATGTGAGTGGTTTTACTACTCTTGTTTTAATGTATAAAATATTCATTTTTTAATTTATTTATGCATATTTACTACTTTTATTTGGATTATTTTCAATTTGGGAGGACCATTTCGAGACATTGATGAGTTTTACTTTTGATTAGTATAAAAAACAAATCAACACTGGTAACTTTAAGTAAGTAACCTCATTACTTACTTAAACATAAGATTTCATAAAATTTGAAAAAAATACAATTTGGTGTTAGATACGATACACATATTACAGGTAGATAGAACTCGATAATTGACTAACAATATTATATTGTTAGTCAATTTTTATATTGCAATTTTAAAATTGGGTACATCTTCAAAACACGAATTCTTTACAAGCATGCATTTTTTTAAAATTCACGAAAATTCACATATTAATATAACGGATAAGTTTAAAGTTGTTTGCAAAGAGAATTATTCAATCTTCTCGATGGTGTTAACATGGAAACCTTGCAATAATATTTTATATCGTTAAAGAACCGTTTTGTGCGAAAATCGCTCAAAATGCCGCTTCAATATTTAATATCTAAAAAACTAATTAGCCTTTAATAAAATTCTTCCTGAGGTGTTTTCTCTCGGGAACTAAGGTACCCATCTAGCAAATTTCATGGCCGTACATCGTTTACATTTTCCACTACAGACCACACAGACACAAAAATAGACATACGTCTTTTATTATTATAGATAATGTAAAATAAACCTATTTTGTAGATTTTAACGACGGTTATGTGTATCTTAAATCATTTTAGGTGATTTCAATTAATCTAAACGTGCCATAATTCAGACTACTGTTCCACCTATCTATTCCGATTACTATTGTCATCGTTATGAAATGCACCTCGGAGTATAAAAATATTTTAATCTTGAAATCTTATAAATAAGGATCGCAATTTATTTATTTCATTTTCAATTATTTTTAATGCATTTAAATATAAATTAGATATAAATTAGAATGGCAATTTTCAGAGAAAATGCATTTCTTTATTACTCATTTAAAATGGTAATTCTAAAATTATTCATTTCGAACCAGCTTTTCAATAGAAATTTTAATCCGCATACTTCGGCTAAGCTAACACCACCGTATAAAAGTATAGAAAAACTATAAACACCCGTAAGTTATATACTCAATCTACGACACAATATTAATAATTAAATATATATATATATATATATATATATATATATATATATATATATATATATATTATCAAATGGCCAGGCACTTGACTTTCATCATTCACCTATACATCGGGCAGAAATGTGAACCATTTAGCCGTCCTAGGACGTTACCCCAGGCGCACAAAAGGAGGGCGGAACACACTGGGCCCAACAACACAACATCCATGATTTAGGTGGGACTCGAACTCACAACGCGGCGGTCGAACGATCGCTTGGAAACGTTCGACCACCGCGTCGGCTAATAATTAAGTATTAAACCAATGTATGCGAGTACGTATAATATATTAAGTATTAAACCATCGATTCTCATAACTGAAAATCATATTCATTTTTTCATTCTGTCAACTCGCGTTATAAGAATCGCTAGGGAACCATTAATTAGTTCTCTTTATCTAAAATTCGTATTAACGATTGTCATTATGACGATGGAGCTTTGTCAGGAAAACGGCAAAATTCGCTTTAACGCGGGATTTAACTTCATAGTATTCGTTTTATCGTGTTATCTAAATGGACAATCAAAATTAATTATATTACCATGATAATCATCTAGTCATTGTAAGAATAATGGGTGTTTGAAAATCGCATTGAGTCAATAGACGATTATAGTTTTCACAGTGTACTCAAGTTTAACTTGTGTAACATATAGATATATTTAAATCTATTGACAATTCCTCTTTTTAAGTAATTGAATTTAGAGGGAAAAGACATAATTGTTGAGAATCTATTTTAGCTAGGTACGACTTTGGTTGAAAGAAACATCATAAAGGTATTTACATATATTATAAAATTTACAGGAACAAATCTCGAATTCGAAGCTAATGACGTATTTAATATCAGCTAACCTGCCCAACAACTTGATAAGCTCACATGTACGTTGCACACTCGAACATAATTACTTTAATGGACATTATAATGCCTATATATTTGTAACCTCAGACCCACTGCAATGATTACAAAACAGCTTTAATTTCACATCAAAACTCTAAAACAACTTATAAATCCATTTCCTGTACTTATACAGGGTGTCCCAAAAACATTGATCTCGGCCTTATTCCTTAATTGTTGATCTTAAACATTTATAATAAATTACAAAGTTGCGTAAAAAAAGTACAGAATTTTATGAAATCGATAAACATTTTCAAGGGAATTAAATTTTAAGAAATACAAAGTTTAAATTTTTATACGGTCTCGTACAAAAACATTTCCAGTGAGTAAAATGTGCCCCATACACTAAGATGATGTATAAAATTTTAGCATTTTATTATAAAAAGTTCCAAAGATATAAAAAGATAAAAATGCTGACTTAAACCACTTTTTGATGCATCGACATGGGTTGTCAGAGGGGAAAAATCTTAGCGGCATATTGCGTTTCAGAGGTTATACACAAATTACGAAAGAAAACAATGATTACATAAATAAATAATAATTTTGCTATTTATTGGTACAAAAGTATCTACGCTGTGTAGAAATAATGAATTTACACAAAGATTACAAAGCTTGTTCAAAATGTTTTCCATCCATGCCAAAGATCCATTAAAGATAAGAAGCAGATATTATTTCCCTATGATGCATTTCTGCGTTGAGTCATTTGCACACTTGCTGTAAACATTTACATTTTAATTTGTGATTAATCCCTCACCAAATTTGTTTAAACATATCTCTGGGACTTTTTATGATAAAATGCTGAAATTTTGTATATCAACTTATTAGTGTAAGCGGCACATTTTACTCATTGTAAATGTTTTTGTAAGGGAGCCGTATAAAAATTTAAATTTTGTACTTCTTCAAATTTAATCCCCTAAAATTTTTTATCGATTTCATAAAATTCTGTTCCTTTTTTTACGCAACTTTGTAATTTATTATATATGTCTAAGATCAATATTTAAGGAATAAAAGTCGAGGTCAATGTTTTTGGGGAACCCTGTATAATTAAGTCAATCAGTTCTAAATCATTTTAAGACATATAACCGAGGGTTGCGTCAAGGAGGTATTTGTATAGTACCAAAATTATAACGCACCAAATGTGGTGACGGGGCTTTATGTTGCGTAAAATATTTCGATAATAATATGATTTTTCGATATTAAGACAAAGGTTTACGAAATTAATAGGATCTGGTCCTTCCTCACATAGGATTTAGAAGACATACAAGCACCTCCGAGGATTTACATATTTACCCAGGTTCACCCTCCTGCCCGGGAGTAAAACTCCAAGATGAACTATCCGAACACTTCAAACTAAGCTATTAATAAAACATAAACCCTTACCTTTCAAGTACGTCATCTTCTTCAGCTATAAATATATATAAATAATACACAACTCCAAAGATTTAATGAAACACATAGAATTTAAGTTAACTGAAATTACTTTATTTAAGATGATAAATATCTTGGAGCAATTAAACAAATGTTGGATCCTGATCAGCCGAATGCCACTGGTCTCAGGCGCAAGAACTTATTCAAATTCCACCGGCTTTTCAGCCGCAGTAATATCAATGTAATAAACATGTGGCGAAACAGCAGTAATAATAAATCATATATTTTAAACAATTAGGTATGGTCAAGAACACAGGGGGAACAAGCACTCGGAGAGCATTTGTTCTCTAAATAATTAATGAAATCAAATTTAAAGTAATTAAATAATAAAAAAGGCGAGATAGCAATTTTGTTATGTGTAGAGATTGCAGTTTTGAGTCGATTAACAGCTATTAAATTCAAGACGCCGGGGAACCACATGGTTCCGGTACAGGAACGGAAAGGGCGCTTACCTGAAGCCACGAAGAAGTCGTGAAAAATCATAGTAACTTCGATCATCAGCAGAGTACCCGAATGGGGTTATTTCCCGTTTTCCGCGATGAAAGGTCGGCACACCATTTCTAGGCTGCGCCAGACATAGCCCGGCCTGGACACTAAGCGTCATTAATTGGTACTTCGCTGGGCACGAACTCGTACCCGGCATGGGCCTCGGGCCACTCCCACAGGCAGCCTCGTCGTCATAATCGGATCCGGCATGAACCTCGGGTCAACAGGCTTGGAATTGGATCCGGCATGGGCCTCGGGCCATCCGTCATTAGGCGTGGTCACATTCTCCAAGCTCACGGGCTTCCAGGAATCGACCTAGTAGTCGAACTTCCGAAACCCGAAGTGAGCGTCAAAAATAGCCTTGGACGAAGCAGGACTACCTCAGAGAGTTTGGCAGTCAAAATGGGGAATGCCCCCATAAAAATGGTTCAACGCTCTTTTATACTACCGTCACACGGACCTGCGAGAAAGCCTCCAAGAAAACAATCTTTCCCGCCGAAATTCGTTATTACTCCATCAGCACGTGACACAAAGCCAGATATTCCTCTGCAGCGTTAGTTCGTCGTACTAGACCCTCGCACCGCTCGTATACTTCATTTTAGTCGAAAATATATACAATTGCAAATAAACCTTTACATGGCGCTTCCTTTTTCGGAACTTAACTGAATTTTCCAAACTTAACAGAAAATAATGCGGTTAAAAGAGATAGATATTTCTAAAATATAAATTACCCAAATGCATGACAAGAGGGAGTTCAAAGCAGAATGAATTAAGCTAAAAAGCTGTATATAAATTTGAAGATCAGAAATAGATTCCTGATTTATATGTTTAATACAAAAGTAATGCGAGATCCAAATCTCGTCATTACAGTTGTGTGTGCGCGGCATGCAAAATATCATACGCGTGACATTTTATAAACGCTTGCTTTAGGTTCCTAATTTGGAAATGCTTTACGTTCTTGACCCTCTCTCTTTAGCCAAATTTGGTAGTCTCATTTGTCAAACCAGCAATACATCTACTGTGCCATTGATAGCAATATACATACAATATTAGTGATAGAAACGTACATACAATATCATTTATAGCAATGCAAATACAATATCATTGACAGCAATACGCATACAATACCATTGATAGCATTACACATACAATACCGTTGATAACAATACACGTACAATACCGTTGATAACAATACGCATACAGTACCATTAATAGCAATACCCATACAAATACCATTGATAGCAATACCCGTGCAGTATCATTGATTGCAATACGCATACAATACCATTGGTAGCAATGCACATACAATACCATTGATAGCAATGCACATATAATATCATTGATAACAATGCACATACAATATTTTAGATAGTAATGCACATACATTATCATTGATTGCAATACACATACACTATGATTGATAGCAATACACATGCAATATCATTGATAACAATACACATACAATACCATTGATAGGAATACACATATTATACCATTGATAGCAATATGCATACAACACCATTGTTTTAACTGAGATGGTGTAAAAGGACATTTTTTAATTAATTAGCTAAATTTGGATTAATTCAAAATCTCGAATTAGGAGGGCGATAAACAATAGATTTACTTAAATAGGCAGTTAGTTGATATAAAATAACGTCAGCACTACTTCTTTAAAATTGAACCGCAATAATCCTGTAAATATAAATTTCAAACAAATTATTTTTATATACATTTTTTTCATAATTGTTTTCATAGGTCCCCTCCACCGCTCGGATAGGTAACTTGACGGTCCAATGGATTCTCGAATGAGTCAAGATTGCAAAGGTTTTCATTTTGTAAAATAATATATAGAAATAGAATATAGCGACATAGAATATAGCGACCAATAGGAAATAGAATATAGCGACACCTTTATGCCAACAATGTTAAACAAATTTTGGTCATGAACATTAATATAGTCAAGTCATTATATTAATCAATTTATTAAAATAATACACCATTACTTTATCAGAACAAAAACTTACACTCATAAAATACTCAAAAGTTAAATTAAGAGATATTATTTTATCAAATGATCTATATCAAGAGATTTTTGAACAATTCTTTACAAGCGATTAGGATTCTTGTGAAATGGAGTTTGGTATCAGGCATTTGAATTCACTAATGCACCACTGGGACACTGAACACATATTACTGAATAATTTTATGCACCAATAGACGCCAATTTGACTGAGCATGTATTTAGAAAACGATTTTTACATAAAATACACACGTAAGATAACTACACAATTTATTCCATCGGAAAGGTACAGCATACATTTGAGCATAACGAGTTCATATTTTACAACACACTTTTTTTTTAAAAAACGGCGTCATATCAACCATCAGAAAGCACAAAATCGCAAAAGAAGCACACTCTTTCAGGATCTACATGCGGATAAAATTATTCTAAGCTCCACAAAAGAAATTACGGGCGTTTGGTTTTAAGATTAACACTGGTTGAAAGCCGGTATCGAACATAAATTGAAGCAGGGAGATAACAAAATAAATGAAGATTCGCCATGTGATATTTAAAGATTTCAACTTTTAAAATTTACATTTGGATTATTTATTTTAACAGTGTATTTTGAGGGCCTAAACCCAAATGATTATATTATGCCGCTCATTCTGAAAAGGTACAAAATTTTTTGGGGGGACGAAATGCGTCTAATCACTTCTAGTGATTAAGGTCATTTCCAAGAACTCACCGAAAATTAACAGTCACACGCCAAAACAGCTCTCATTGAGCCTGGCAAAAAACGTTAGGATCACATACACAGAGTCACAAATGTTTAACTTCTAGAACAAATTCCAGAAATCTTCCAGACATAGGGAACGTCACTAATGGGTAACTTCAGGAACAAATTCCAGAAATCTTCCAGACAGAGCGACGGGACACAGAGACACCCCCAAGTGAAGAAAAAACCACTTTCAACCCAGAATTAGAAACCAATAAAATAAAGCAAGCAAACAATCTTTGCAAGGGCGAAGCAGAAAACAATTAAATTTACTTAATTTTGAAAACAAAAGGCAAAAGAGAAAAATAATCTCTGTGCTGAATTAAAGATTTTAAATAAAATCACAGGGGAAATAAAAGGATTAAAAATAGTTATGCGAAACCATTCAGAGCAATACACATACAATATCATTGATAGCAATGCAGATACAATACCATTGATAGCAGAATACATACAATACCATTGATGAAATTAAGAACATGTTTTGCACTAAAAGTTTCAATTTCATTTTGTGTTAGTAATATATTATATTTAGTGTTTATTGATGGAAATGCCAATTAAAACAATTGAGGAATGTATGTGAGGTTTATAGCTAAAGCGTAAAAACTACTATTAATACAGCATAAAAACAATTTATAACGGTGTCATCCGGTTTTGAGAGACAAAAGTAAACTTTTTGTCCTCTGAAACCGGTTGATAAAGTTAGTGATTGGCTTAATGCTACATTTTAACGAAGGTTTTAGTCTTAGGCTATTTCATAGCCGATTGTACGTTCAATTTTGAATATCAGGTTAATATTAAGTTACTGAGGAATCCCCCTTTTAGTTGGACTATCACCCCATTACAAAAATTTAGTTTAATAAAATTATGAATCAAACAGTTATGTAGGTTCAATATACGTACATAATTTTATTTATATAACATTATATGAAATAACTACCACTAAAATTTAGAGAAAAAAATTATGCTTTTTACGAAATCTACTAAAAGACAGTTCAAATTTTATTAGTTTCCAAGGAAATATAATATATCCTCTTCACCATTTTTGAAGCATTATTTACGGAGTTGGACGTCGAAACATAAAATTATTTGAAGTGTTTTCTCATTTTCCAGAGAGTAGCTTCAAAATCTTTTGTTATTTCTCTTTCAAAACAACGCCCTGCGTGTTTGCGGACATTACGTTTTTAATGTACTTGGGTTCAGGAAAAGTTTGTTTTATGATCAGATCTTTGTTGTATGTTTTGAAATTTTTGGAAAATTTAATTTAAGGGAAAGTTTTTGAACTTTAGGTTTCCAGACATTATGCTGAAGTTTCAGCTATTATGACTTTCACTAGATAAAGAAGATAGTGTTTGCTCCCAGCTGAAGCATTTACTAGTTTATTAAAAAATAACTGGAAAAGAAAGTCAAAAATTATTTTCATCCATATTTTGAAGCAGTCAGGAAGGATATCAAAAATTTTATCTTCTGATATCCAACGAAAAAATACACAGATTAAAAGACAAATACATTGGATTTAAATCCGTTGCTAAGCGACATGATATAATTTTTTTCATAGAAATTGGCGGAAAATAAATCGTCTGCATAATGCTACCTCTATTGTGGGATATTTTTAATATCTTCACAGCCCCTGGTGCTAGAAATTCGAAACCTAGACAAAATTTTAAGTGGAGCTATTTTACGACTATCCACGAAATTTCAAGAAATTCTGTGCTGCCGTTCACCCGTGATGACGAAACAAACGTGTATACATACAGACAGACATATTTTCAATTTAGTTATATAGATGAATCTTTAGAGCAAAAATCTGATAACGTTGAAAATAAGGCAATATACAGTAATTTGAGATGGGATATTGTTTTACATACCACAATATCCACAAAAATGAAAATACACAACATCAAATCACTGTCAACCTTGCCAACCAAAATGATTTTGATTTTAATCATAGATTGGAGAACGGCGCAAAAAACAATTGAAGGCAAACTTTCTTTTTATCTTGCATAATAAAATAATGTTGCGAATGTGTAATATTTCCTTTCTTCTGGAGTCTTTCGTCTCTCCTTTCGGACATGGCTCCATCGGGATGTTTTTTCTGTCTGGTTCTCAAAAGAAAATACTTCGGTGGGCGCACTCTTTCCCATGACATCATTCTAGAGTTACCACTTGCCAGAATTCAGAGTCCGAAGATGGGTTGCTAAATTTGCCGATTTATTGCCAATTTGACGACTTTCCGAATCATCGAGAAGCACCCCACAATAACGATTATTTTACTTGATAGGAGAGAATTGCAGGAATTTCCATTGAGAGATTATAAAAGGAGCTATCACTTCTTGGGAGTTCAGTTGACCTGACATAAGCAATATTGGATTGTGATCCTTTTCAATGTTTTGAGAATAGAAGCCGTTATTTTGCAAAATTACTTTAGACAATTTTCTGTGAATAATATCAGTTATTTTGTGAAATAAGTGGGGCATTTAAGAGCTGTTTGGTTGTAGATTGTTCTTGCTTGCTTTGTGCTTGTGAATATACGTGTTTAGTAATCCAGAAATTTGGGCTCATTCTTGTATCCGGAATGCACTGCACAGCCACGATTTAAGTGGTTACGTCGCAACAATAATATGTTTACATGTGTCTATCTTCGTAATCGGAAGCGAATAACCGAAGCTATGAACAGTCAAAATGATATGCCTCGTCAACTATGAACATTTTAAATTATTTTACAAGCTAGGAGCTTGAAACACAAAAATCAGCCGAATTTTCTCCATTTTAAAATCGATTTATTCAAATAACAATATTACGAACGTAAAAGATACAAACATGCAGATTGGCGATGTACATTTTTAGATTTTTGTGACGACAGAAACTGATAGTTTGGCATACAAAATTATATTATTTTGAGTTTTAGAGGTATATATTTTTATTTATTAAATGTACGACCAAATAAAATAATTTCCAGGTTGAGGCCAGTTGGAGTGGTTTCCCACAGATGGGTAATATCCCTCTTGGGTGGAGACTAATCCTGTGGTCAGTGGGATTAATTCTCAATCCGTCCTCTCTGGGAGAAAGGAACATTTTCTAAGGTTACTTCAATGACCTCACCTGAGTAACTATTGTTTGCCACTCCTTGGGATACAACAAAAGAGATACTATAATCATGTATAGGTACTATAACTAGGTATAGGTACTATAACCAGGTATTATAATAAGAACTCTATGAATACAGAACATAAAAGTTTTCCTTAAATTTTAAGTACTCACTAGTTATTTCGCAATTTTAAGCATTATGGGAAAATGACACTTGAATTAAACTTAAAATTTTGAAGATAGTAGTTAAAATTTTATTTTTACGTCTGTCGGTATTTTATTTCTTTTTGAAGAAGTTTTTATTAGCGAATTTGAATCGGATAAAGATGTACTCTGCAGCTAATTTTTAAGCTTTATGTTTTAATCTTTTAACTTAATTTTAATGCATAAGTTCGTTTTTTCTTTTAAAATTATGTGGTGTTCCTTATCAATGCATTAGGTTTCTTTTGCTAATTTTATTATATCTCCGCTTCTAATTATGCTATAGCTTTGTTAAAAATTGTACTTTTTAGCTTGAGCCAAAACTGACAGAGTGCTCACGTTGCATGTACATCGTATATTTGTTTACAGCGTATTACGCCTGCGTAGCAAGTTATTTATTTTATTCTTCGAGAGCTTCTGTAAGTCCTGGCGTAATTTAAATCAAAGGTTTGCAATTTAAATTCCCCATCAACACCGGACATTCGTTCACTTATATTATCTGAATTTAATTCGTAGTGCGGAAATATCGCAGATTATAATTTAAATCTCTGATTAAACGAACAAAACGTAATCACGATTTTTAAAATACATTAATAACTCCAATCGGTCATATTCATAGTAACCTTGTTTCATATAAACAACTTCTTTGCGTCACATTATGGAATTCATGTTTTTATATATCACCTATTACATTCGATTCTCTGGGTTATAAGAGAATCGACATATCAGTACAGAAAAAGATGCTAATTGTATGCACTGACTTATGTAATCTTCTAAAAATATGAAGATATCTACAAATGTATAATGCGTATGGAACATTTGTAGTTTTACACACAATTATTAACAAAGCGAAGTATACAAAACAAATTGATATATCACCTATATATTTTGTATTTGATACGTAAATATTACATACACTCCATGTATTTATAGCACAGTGCCCAAAATCTGATGTGGGCAGCACATGACTTTCCTTATGTAATGCAATGAATTTAATATTTTTACAGTAAAAAAAAAAACTATATTATTATTATAGTAGATATGTATATCCTTTCCAAGATATTGAATTTTCGTCAATGAGTCGTCATTTTCATTGATTTAGCGTCATTTTTATCCATTTGGCGAGTTTTTCGTTAATGTAGCAACATTGAAAAAGTCGCCAAGTTGGCAACATTCCACCAAATTCGTCGCCAAAATCTCTCCAAGCGTTATGGACGAAGAAATAAGTTATTCTTACGAAGAAATAAGTTATTCAGTTAGATGACTATTGGCGTTCAAATACAAAAGTATTACTCAAAGTATCTTTTCTCATGTGTGGAACGAGCTAGTTCCACGAGAATGATGTCACCAAATTTATCGCATGATGTTACATATGAAAAGCGAACATGTTTCTCAAAAGGAAATATTTTTTTTTATTTTATATAACTTTTTGATACTATTTTTGAAAATTGTACAATATCTCGAGAACGGTTCATGTTAACGTTCTAAAATTTATATCAATCGTTTTCTAATGAAAAATTACATAAAATATGTCTATTTGTGCAACTGTATTAGCGCTTTTGATTTTTTGACGATTTTTTCAAAATTTCACTCGAAATGAACATTCGATTGCGTATAAAAACAACAGGCTTACAGTGTTTATGGATTGTGATTTTTGTACCAAATTTCGGTCGAATCGGTCCATTCGTTCGTCAGTTATTGTCTCCACAGTCTCACTGATACACAAACACACACAGACATTACCTCAAAAATGCGTGATTCGTGATCAGGAATGCTTGAAACGTGCTCTCCCGTCGACCCCGCCACAATACTTTCCTTATACATTATGTATATAAGGAAAGTAAAAATTAAAATTCGTTTTAAGCATATACTGTATTCTTCTCAATTCATTCTTCTCAATTATCCTTCGAATTTCGTACTTAATTTACTAGAAAAGAAAACCAAATAAAGTTTAAAAAAAACTTTTTCTTCTGTTATTGATTGGGATATAAAGGTAAGCACAAAATATCACAAAGTACAGTCGATTGGACATTCGCCCTATATACATAGTATAATGTATATGGAAAATGTTAAGACGGGGTCGAAAATTCGAATTCGAGTTTTTCTTCAAAAAGTCATGTGTTCCGAACATCAAATTTTTTATATTATTACAATACAACATCAAGAAATTAAAAACGAAATTTAAATGCTTGTATATTTTGAAGCACACATTTACACAATTCTTATCGCACCAGTACGAAATATTTCTCCATTTCAAAGTATTTAAACGTCCAAAATCTGTACTACAGCAAGTGACCGCACAACTCTTCCCAGAGATAAAAATTTTCATTTTCGCCGTAAGACATAAAATACATCAGAACCTTCGCTGAAACCATTTTTCCTGGATTGTTGCCAAAATAAGTTAGCCAGATGTGTTATTTCTTTTGCAAGCAAGCGTTTCCAGATTCCTTTATTGTTTACTTTCATTCTTGTCTCATCCGTGCTTCTTGCCTCCGGTTTGAGCTAGGTAACATATCTAGAAAAATAATAACAACATCTATTCTTCTCAGCGTTTTTGCGGGTGTTTTATAGTCATAAGAAGTTTTATTTGTTCTTCCATATTCTATGCAGATTGCGCGTCCATGCAGTTTATGCAAATATAAGAGGTTTTAGTTTTGTCAAACCATTTGGTTTGAATTTAAAAATATTTAAATGCCTTTTGTTTCTACAAATAAAAAACGTGTCACATATTGATATCTGATATTTGAGCATAATTTACACGCATATATATTTTTATTCTTTTTTATGACGAACGCCTTTCCATTCCTGTGGTTATTTTATCCTTCTATAATAATAAAGAAAAATGTATGTTTTTTTATTATTATAGAAGGATAAAAATGTTAGTGAAAAATCTGAACAACGAACGGTCATGAAATTTGGTCAGGTACTTCAGGATCCGAAAAGGTGCGCTTCGGCTTATTTTTTTAAAACTGAAATTATTTTTTTAGTTATTTTAACTTTAGTCCAATTTTCATATACATGAATTCATTAGCGAACGAAAATATTATCTTCGCCTTTTTATTTTGACACCATGGGAAATATTTTAAAATTCTCCATCAAACCCTCCAAACAGAAACAATACGATTGATAGCTTTGTAAAATTTTAAATTATATACATTTTTCGTGTAAAGAGATATAACGCACTACCGATATGTGACGCAACAATTCAAAAGGTACATTTTTTAGAACGTTTCGACCTTGCCCGAAATTTTATATGCAGATCTGTGATAAAAACTGCATTTGAACTCACAGTGAATTGCCGGAAAACAGAGAACGTTTCAACAATACGCTTGGTTATAACAAAAATAAAGTAAATTATATTGCGAGTGCACACAAGGCTACGCCACAACCATTCATCTTCAATATCGGGCAATTCCGGGTACGTTTTCCAGTACAAAATAAATACGTATAGAATAAAAACATAATTATGATAATTACAATGTAATTGATGCTTGCGGTGCTTCGTTATAACTAATGCTTATGAACTTGTGTAGTTTTATTAGTTATTCATTTCACACGCGGTACGTGCGTTATCAACGGATAGTCATTAAATGTGATACCTACACATTTAATGAAAGTTGTTGATATCCAGTATTAATTGTTGACAAAGAAAAACTATGAAATTGTGTATTTATTGTGTTTTGGAAGGCAAAATGGTGTTATTTCTTTTAAAACTCCATTGCGTCTTCACCGTTATTTTGAATTTATAAAATTTCCCATTTTTTCTTGTCGGTGCTGGAAGCTGGGATAGATTGTATGAGATAAAAACAAAGATTGTATCTTGAAGCTGAGATAGATTGAATGAGAACACATATTCTATCTTAAAGCTGAGATAGAATCGTTGTTTTTGTCTTATTCAATCTATCTTAAAGCTGAGATGAGGCAAAAGCAAAACGGCTTAATGAGGCAAAAGCAAAGATTCTATCTTGACGCTGGAATACATTGAATGAGATAAAAACAAAAATTATATCTTGACGCTGAGATAGATTGAATGAGATAGAAACAAAGATTCTATCTTGAAGCTGGGATAGATTGAATGAGACAAAAACAAAGATTATATCTTGACACTGAGATAGATTGTATGAGACAGAAACAAAGATTCTATCTTGAAGCTGAGATAGATTGAATAAGAAAAAAACAAAGATTCTATCTTGAATAGAAGTGCCCAATCATTAAAGCAAAGTGGTATTAAGTTTTTTT